>JAYKKI010000032.1:1932500-2532500 GCA_039881145.1 Druceiella hillmani | reverse complement strand
TGAAATATCTAGGTCATATTTGAATTTTAAAAGCCATCATTTATTTTTGTTTGAAGGTATAATATAAAGGACGAAAAGAAAGTAATATTTTTAAAACAAAACAAAATTAACGTTTATTAGTTTATTATGGTTCCGTATCTTAAAAGGAAAAACGGAACCTTAACTTTTTTAGCCATTTTTCTCAGAAACTTCTTGATGTAGAGATCTAAAAAAAATTCAAACAAAACTTAAAAATATTCATTGGTAAATTTTAGAAGGCGAACAATGTACTCGAATTTTTTTTTAATTCCCTATATAATGTGGGGTGTCGTTTGAAAGGGAAAGTTACAAGGGTCTCAAAATATATTTTTCGTAATTTTAGGTATTACTTCTTCTGAGATATACTGAAAAATAGACAAAAAATAGTTTTTGACAGACGTAAGGTGGGGATATATATCCCCATCACGGAAATAAGGTGGGGATATATATCCCCACCTTATTTCTGAATCTACTAAACTTAAAATTATGAACAAGTATGGGTTTTAATAAGTTCACGCAAAGGTTGTTGGAAAACTATAGCGCTGATTCTAGATGACATAAATTTTTAAATATTCCTGATGTTTTTAGGCCTGTACATTTATATTTTTCTGTTTTAGACAACAATTAAAGCTAAAGTTAATTAGCTTTTACAATTAACAATTAACAAGCAACAATTAACAATTAAAGATAAAGTAAGTAAAAATTTTATAATTTTTGAAATATGTACCATGTTTGTAGGCCTGTTAAAGAAATAGTAGGTTTAAGTATAATTTTACCGAAACTTATTGACAGATAATATTTATTTTTAATAGACACCAAGAATGTAAGAGCTTGTTTTTCCGTGTGGCAACAAAAATAGTGTGTATGTAGAAGCTGAGATGTCAACTTGGAATAAACATTCGACGCAAACAAAATACTTTGATACTTTAACCTACGTATTTGTAATTATTTATTGGAGTCAATATCATCAATCTTCATTTGGACGTCGAGTTAACAACCAATATACTACAAATAGTGACCCCGACGTGATTCCCATGTGCGGACTTCTGATTTCGGTTCATGCTGCGTCAGCCACTCCCTTCATCGAAGCAAATTATTTTCACGTAGTGAATATTATCGAAAGTAGTAGATTATCTTCCATCAAAGAGATGTTTTGGACACAACGATTATTTTTTTTCAAGACGACAAGTGTGTAAAATAAGTGCGCTAGTGAAGAAACAAAAATGTAACTGTCATTTTAAAACAAGTTTCATTGATCGGTGATAAAAATAAGTGTCACTTACGAAGCACTATCGTTTTCGTATAGTTACGTTTTGGTAACCCTTGCACCATGCCTGAAGTAAGTGCTTTGCAAATCTCTGTTTATGATAAATCTGACCCCGCATTATGGTTTATAACGTGTGAAAGCACTTTCGTTCTCGCTACGCCGAAACCAATAATTGAATCTGTGATTAAATACAATTATATCGTTTCACATATCCAACCGGATGTTGCATCGTTAGTTCGAGATATACTTATAGAACCAAATAATAAAGATCGCTATGACAAATTAAAAAGGGAACTAGTGAATCGTTTGGGTGAATCTTCGACACAGGAAATCCGACAACTTCGGTCAGGGGAAGAATTAGGTTCGCGCCGACCTTCAGAACTTTTGAGAAATACGAAACGTCGCGCCGAAACTTTGAACGTTCCAGAGAAATTAATGTTGGAAATGTTCTTGCAGCAATTGTCATCTAGGGTACAATCAATCGATTCTAGCCGCTGTTTCGGATCTTTCTTTAGACAAGGTAGTGGAATTTTAGAGGTTATCCCAACTCCAGTTGAAACTTTTGAAGTATCGGGGACATCCGGAAATGCGATAGAGGATAAGTTACTCCGCCAAATTTAAAAATTAAACAAGCGAATTGATTATCTTACATTTTTTCGTAGCCGTTCAAAAAGTAGAGGCAACTTATTCGTTGTCTCCAGAATCACGTCGCCTGTTTATTCGAGACCGAAAATCAAATGTTTCGTTTTTGGTTGATACCGGGTCGGACGTGTCCTGGACGTTGCTGGTATCACAGCAAATGAATTTGAAGAGAGAAATACTCCTCAACTTACTCTTTTTGATGCTAATTCCAGCACTATTAATGGGTAGAAAACACTTTCTTTAGACCTTAATGTCAGGCGACAACTCAATTGGACATTTTTATTTGCAAGTGTTAAAATAGCTATTCTTGGAGTAGATTTCCTCCATTATTTTGATCTTCGCCAGAACTGTTTAAGAGATTTGAAAACCAATTTTCGAGCAGTAGGTCATTTAAAACAAGCTGCCCTCCATTCGGTAAAAACCATTTCGAGTCACAAAACACCTTACCTGAAACTGTTACAAAAATATCCCGCCATCTGTAAGCTGCCCGACCATAACAATCCTGTCAAGCACAACACCCCTTCATTGAAACTAATGATCCTCCAGTAGTGATGAAACCGCGACCATTAGGCACAGTTTCAGAACATGTTAAACTTTGGCCATATGCAACCATAAAAGAGCAACTATGCGTCCCCACTCCATACGGTCTCCAAGAACGGATCAGTGGACTGGAGACCGGTCGGAGACTTCCGTGCATTAAATGCACAAACAGTTAAGGACAAAAATCCAATCCCATGCATCAAAGCCTTCACAGCAGAGCTTCATGGCACTAAATTATTTACCAAAGTCGACCTCATAAAGGCCTACCATCAGATTCCTATCAATCCTGGCGATGTCCACGAGACAGCTATCTGTACTCCATTCAAATGTACGAAAGTACAAGGATGCAGTTTGGTGCGTGTAATGCTTCTGCGACCTTTCAGAGCTTTATAGATGAAGTCACCAGGGACCTTCCAGGAGTTTATGCCTTCGTTGACCACATTTTGGTGGATTCAGAAAACGAAGCAAAGCATCTGCATAGGCTCGACGGTCTATTCTCCAAACTCGCCAAATATGGGTTATGCATCAATGTAGATAAATGCAAATTTGCTTCCAAGACCTTAGATTTTCTTGGTTCCCAAGTTTCAAAACACGGCATCGAACCCCTGAATGTTGAGAAGGGTACGCTCAATTCTCATCGAAGATTCGTACCTAAGGCAGCAGACATACTTGCCCCTCTCGTGGAATTCTTGAAGGAAACAAGAAGAAGCCTCGCTCGGTAGCTAAAGAAAAATTTGGGAAAATTGAATGGAACGAGGAAACTGACGAAGCATTCTTGGCTGCCAAAGAGGCCATGTTGAAGGCCATGTTGCTTCTCCATCCCATTCCAGGGGCAAAGCTAAGTCTTTGGGTTGACACGTCAAGTGTGGCAATCGGAAGGACCCTGATGCAGCAAGAATATCAACATTGGGATCCAATTGCCTTTTTCTCACTGAAGTTGAACAGCAGCCAGCGTAAGTGGTCTACTTAAGACAGAGAAATATTCTCCATTTGTTCCGGAATTAGGAAATTTAAACATATGCTAGAAGGCCGAGTTTTTACAATCTTCATAGATCAGAAACCATTGATTTTTGTCAAAATCCTGAGAAATGTTCTCCCAGACAGCAAAGGCACCTGGACTTCATCTCCCAGTATACAACCGACCTACAATATGTCCAGGAATCTAAAAATGTGATTGCAGATGCAATGTCAAGAAAAGAGGTAAACTGAATCACTGATTGTCCATTGCTAGACCTTGAGGAGTTCTCCAAAGTTCAAGCCAGTGATCCAGAGGTGAAAAAATTTCAGCAATATAGAAACTCTATAAAATTAACGTCCACAACTTGTCTGTTAACAGACATCCCATTATTGTGCGAAACGTCAACTTGAACTCCTCGCACATTCGTACCTGAATCTTTCCGCAAGTTGATATTCTCCCACATGCATAACATATGTCATCCATGTATTGCAGCATCCACTAAACTCACTGCGAGAGATATATCTGGTCCAATATGAAGAAGCAAATCAAAGGTTGGGTACGTTACTGGATTGAAAGCCAAAAGTCAAAATACAACGCCACAACAAGACTCCATTAGGGATGTTTAATCTACCAGATGCCAGATTCTCTCAAATACATGTTGATATAGTTGGACCATTATCTTACTCAGAAGGTAATATTTATTTGCTGGCGATGATAGACAGGTTCACCAGATGGCCCAGGGCTACTGCAATACCAGACATGAAGGCGGAAACCATCTATTGAGAATTGTTCCAAACTTGGATTTCCCGTTTTTCCTCATCGACTATAACTACAGACCGGGGAGCACAGATGCGGTCTAACCTGTACAAAGCTTTCGCCAACTTGCTGGGCACCAACAGAATAACGACAACAGCATACCATCCCATTTAAAATGGAATTATTGAGAGGTTTCACCGACACCTCAAGTCAGCCCTGGAAGCTCACGAAAACCCAAGATGGACGGGGTGATATCAGTTATTTTACTCGGCATAAGGACAGCCTTCAAAGGAGATATTCAAGCTATTTGTGCCGAATTTTTCTATATGATAACCATCGAACTTCTTGGCTTCTTGGAGATATGCTTGTGACATCAATCACCATCATGTGACTATCAATTCACTGAAGATCTCAAGGACAGGATGAGGAAGTTGAACCAAATTGCGTCCACCAGACATGGCACAATAGATTACTACCTTCATCCAGTGTTAAAGTCCTGCTCCCACGTGTTTTTTCGAGTTGACAGTGTAAATCTACCCTTGTCCTCATAAGGTTCTCGAGAGAACTGACGAAACTGTTACACTGGAGCTGAATGGGAAACCTTACAAGGCGTCAACGAACAGAGTCAAGTCAGTCAATATGCTCATGGACAAGTCTTCCAGACTCACGACTGAAGCACAAGTGGTACTACGTCCACCCTCAAACACTGAATTCACACCGTCACACAATGAATCCAAACCATCTGCAAAAACTATGAGGACAAGAGCAGGAAGATCAGTTCACTTTTCAGCTAAGTTGGCAACCTATGTAACATACAAATAATACAAAATAACTCACTTAACAAACAACCTACTAGTTAAATTTAATTAACACTACTAAATAATTTGTCATGATTTTATGTTATTCTTATTATGCTAATTTGTTTTGTGATAATCATGTTGCATTAATATCAGAGCATTGAATACAAATTCTTATATTTGGGTACAAATGCCATAAGTAATCGTATCCATGTATTTTTAGTCTTAAAAACTAGCACCGATGAATAGTTTTTGTGGTCATACATTACATTATCCATTCATAGTCATGCTGGATAAATTTAATTTTTATTTTCAATTGATCTGACATCTTGTCATGCATGTAAATAAGATGTCATAAGATCTGTTGTATCGTTCCTTCTCAGTGTTCAGTCACTGGGCGGATACTCTGTGGCAACAGAATGAATGTAAGAATTTGTTTTCCCGTGTGGCAACAAAAAGTGTGTCTATGTAGAAGCTGAGATGTCAACTCGGAATAAATATTCGACTCAAATAAAGTACTTTTGATACTTTAACCTACGAATTTGTAATTATTTATTGAAGTCAATATCAGCAATCTTTATTTGGACATCGAGCTAACAACCAATATACTACAAGATTACCTTTTTAAATATTTTCATTTTAATAGAATTATCATAAGGTTTAAATTAGTCAGCAGTTAACCTCTGTGCTATGATAGATATAAAAATATGTTATGTTGAATATTATGAGCTCTTTGATTCTAAAGAAAATCCTGTTCGTCTTTCATTTGGAATACGAATTTTTAAGGGTGTATTTAAATTTTTGACGAAAAACATGTAATTTTGCTAAGTTTATTATAAACTCTGGGAATATGTAGTAATATGTAGCAATGATTTTGATATAATTAAGTCCTCATATGCATTACAAGTATTACTGTTTATTGGTTTTGTACATTTACTTAATGAAAATCGGCTATTTCCACATCATTCCTTGTCAAACCCGCAAGAGGAGCAAGTTTAGACGATTCATTCCAAACATTAATTTGAAATGCGAAAAGTTGTAAAATACTTATTTCCCTACTTTACTCCAATGATAAAACATTTGATGACGCAAAATTAAAAAAGAAAAATATTTATTCAACAAACATTTCGTTTCATTTCATAAATTTAGTAGACTGCGAAGCTACATTTTGTGATTACTAGTCATTTTGCCATTAATAATGTACTAAATAGATGGGACACATCATACGATAGTTTTAATACTATTAGAAGGAATTAGCATATTTCGATCCGTTTATAAACTACCCATACAGGCTTATTTCACTTTTGTTTATACGATATAATATATTGAAGGATTATAATGACATTTCAATTGAAAAATTATTTCATTAAATGCTGTAATTAAGCTTGCAAAAAGAAAACAAAAAAAGTATAAGTTTAAAGTATATTACAAATAAAAAATAATGAAAAAAATGTTTCTATTAAGGACACAGGTTTTAGAACCATTTTAATTATGACAATTACTTTACTTCCTAAACTGTAATGAAAGCATTCCTAAAAATAGATATAAAAGTAATGGATCTTTCAGTACTACAAAATAAAATACTTTTATTGAAAGTACGCTACGTATATCCCAATTCACTAATAAAAAGGACCTTTCAATTAATAAATGCAATTTTTGGATCTGAAGATTTCAGTTGCATTCTAATTATTTTAATGGAGAAGATTTTAATTTTCCATTTGTCACTTGTTTAAAAATAAATAAAACTTAGTTATTAAAATCCAAACAAATGCGTGACAATACAAGTTCAAAAAAATCCCCATACTGACTGTCTGGTTTAAAAATGTGCATTTATTAAAAGAATCTATTAACCATGACAAGAAATAATAATGTATAAGTAAGAAAATAGGAAATTAACAGAAGCAAACATTCAAATATAAAATATTTATGAATATGTAAACAATAACATAAATAAATATTGAGAACTTTGTAGAAATAACACCGAATTATTTTGTGCAAAATATAATGCAAATAGAATAAATAGGCGGGACAGAAAAAAATTCTAATTGATCTTAATATTACGTGGTGAGTAAAATCAAATTCCTTTGCTATATGAAGAATGTGTTAAGGCTTTTTAAAGTTATCACTCAATTGTTTATACTAGGAACGTGTACCTACTCTCATCAACAAATATATATCTTGTATAGTGTTCTGACTTCCTCCACCCGAAATTTGACATGCTTACTTTTCCCACTTGCTTCTATGTTTACCTATTACAATATTTAGCATTATCATTAACACTACTAAATATTTGTCAGAGAAACCGATGTACTCGTCTGTATCTGCCAGCTGGAATCATTGGGCCACATGGAAATGGAGTTAAATTTTCAAAACTCCACCTAATACGTTTTTGGTAAAGGAAAATAAATTTAAGAATTATTTAAATATCTGCTGTCGATAAGTTCCAGCTACTTATTAGCATGGGAATAATAACATATAAATTACAATAACAAAACTTATAATGTACTTGTATTCGATCAATTAGTGGTAACAAAGTAGTAATTTCCATGAAGTTAAATTATTTTTAAGTATGACAAACATATAATAAATAATTGAACTTTATAAGTTTAATATTTACCTTTTACACAGAAAAAGCTCCATAGCATCCTGACCGCTTGCATTGCTGGAATGAAAACTCTTGCATAGCTACTTACTTTCATCTTAAGCATTCTATCCGCATATATACAGTCATCTTTTATTCTTGACCACAATTTCATACTTCTACTGTCATCACTCATATAATAAAATTTCCTTACATGTTGCTCTTTTTTCACATTTATTCCCAAACAATATGTCATACTGTAACACATTATTTCATATACATTTCAACATAAGAACCATTCATAACTTTTTGCAATGCTTTTTGCATTCTCGTTGATAAAGGTCTGGAATATACTAAATATTGTTTTATTATAAATAATAAAAATTAATTGGAAAAATGGTTAATTGTAAGCTAATAGTTTGATAAATATATTTAAAGTTTAAAAAATATCAATTCTTACTTATAAATTGTGCATTTTCAAAAGTTTTTAAATGATTTTGCATAAAACTAAATATATGGGTTTGCTTGAGGTAAGTACACACCTGGTGGTCCGGTTGATTATATTTCGAAAAATATCGCAATTCCATCTACACTGTCGATGTGACTATAGTTGGATAAACAGTTGTTGAATCAAATTTAAAAAAATAATCCAATTGAAACATTTTATTTTTTATTTTATATTCTTTTAAGTTTTGTATTTAATAGTTTAAGTGACGTAAGAAACTATGTATGTGCGTAAGTATATACGTATGTATTTATGTAAGTACACACACATTTATGCTTATTTAATTAGATTAGTGAACTTATTTGTTAACAATTATTCTTATTGAGATTTTAGATGTCCCGTCAAATGGATACCACAAAAATGATTTCAGCGCAGTCAGAAAAAAATGTAAAATTTGTAAATTTACAAGTTACACATTCTTTACTACTTTTTATGTACTTTATTCTTTTCAACTGAGGTAACATTCTAGAATAATACCAACTTATTCCAAAAGGGTATACAACATGGCCTAGAGAAGAATCCGTTTTATCTATAAATACTAACTTTTACCAGCGGATTCGTTCACATGGTTATAGTTAAAAATAGGAAGATATTAAAACGTGTAGCGTTATCTAGAATGATTAAAGAAAATAAAATGCTAAGAAAATAAAAGTATTTATTTTCATGACTTTCTAATACAAATTGCAATGAAAACAAAAACATTCTCTTCTAAATTAGAAATGAAAGGAAGTGATTATTTGCTAACTTATATTGCGTACATTATTAGTAGCATTTCAAAAAATCATGTCTATCCTTGACTGCGTTGCGACATTGCTTCATGATTCTCAATTACGTTTAAATTAAGAGTTTTCCAAGGGAATGAAAATTTTCGAAATAAAGAATAACTGTCGATTATCTCCTTGTTAAAAATCACTTTGATATGTTACTTCATTGCGATATAAAAGAAAGACAAAAAACACACTTTTGCAGTTAAAATATTAGTTAATATTAGTCAGGATGATATTTCTCGGAATAAAAATCCACCTATGTCATTTTCCGGCGCACCGGCAAAAAAACACTCGATCCTTTGCTCCAGTCCGACCTCAAAGAAGGACAAACACAATTCCGCATTTATACCATTAGTTTTAGGTTATAATATTAGTTAGGATGAGATTTTCTGGGACGAAAAGTAGCCTATATCGTTTCTTGACCCGCCAACTAACTTAACCGCAGAACCTTTGTGGCGCAAAAGGACAAACAAAATTCTTTAAAATTTTTAATGTTTCTTGGGATTGTAATATTATTTAATATGAAATTTTCCGGGTTGGAAAGTAGCCTATATGTTTTCTTGGAAAGTAAACTCTATATGATTTTTCCGCTATCCATCACTCTGGTAAAAATCACTTCGATCCCTTGGTCCGTTGCGACGTGAAAGAAGCACGAACAAATATACTTTCAATTTTTTAATAACAGTTGGGATTGTTATATTAGTTACGATGAGATTTCCCGGGTTGGAAAGTAACCTATATAATTTTCCAGCTCGCCAACCATCTCTGTATATAAATCACGCCGATCTTTAGCTCCATTGCGACGTGAAAGAAGGACAAATAAATGCCCTTTCGCATTATTTGTCCTCCTTTCACGTCGTTTAATAATTACTAGTAATACAATATTGGTTAGAATGAGATTTCCCGGCATAAAAAGTAGCTTTTGTCATTCCCCGGTAAGCCTACTATCTCTGGGCAAATCACGTCGATACGTTGTTCATCTGTGACGTGAAAGAAGGACAAATAAACACACTTTTGCATTTATAATATTATAGATAGAACTCTAAACTAAGGTATAAACTGAATTATATTGTTGCCTTTTTATATTGCGTATGTAACGACTAGATAAAAAGTCACGTCGACCAGTTGCTCTGTTGCGACGTTGCTTCTTTATTCATTAAGTTTATTTTTTCTGTTTCAAATAAGAATTTTCCTGCAATAAAGGTATCCTATGTCATTTTTGACACCCAAGCTATTGTTGTGCAAAAATTGCGCCAACCTGTTGCTCCGTTGCGACGAGAAAGGAGAACAAGCAAACATGATTAGCATTTATATTTGTTGGGATAATTACACTATAGAATCAGCCTGTCTGTACATTAAAGATACTTAAGACAAAAAAAATATTTAAGGTAATAAATTGGCTCTGACGTAACATATAGACGACGATAGAAGCTTTATTATAATTAACCAATAAAAAGAAGATATTGCTATTTGACGTTAAAAATTAAATATACTTACTCGTACATAAACAAATTCACGTTTTTATTATTTAAAATAGATATGCCATCTATTGTGTATTAATATTACAATTAACTTAATAATACTTTCTAAAGAGTGCAAAGCTAGTATTTGTAAATTATTAAGTTCAAGTTTTTGTGACTCTTTTAACTGCACTTATGAAAAAGGAGTAGGAGATATCCAAAGGTATATAAAAACTTTATTGGAGGTTTTATTATTTAAGATCAATTACTAAAGTACAATGATATTTTCTAACATAAGATATGTGATGCCGCATTGTTTTAAATATAGTCGGAAGGTGGCTTTTAGGCAGTATCCACGAATGAAAGCAACAAATGTAGTATTTGTCATACCTACAGCGTCGTTTATTGAGATAGTTTGTCACGATAAAATAAAAGGACATAGTTGAATTCTAGGATATGTTGGTTTACAATAGGTTAGACCTAAAATTACTCTACCCTTAATTTTTATATTTATTATTGGTACTCAATTCAATTATTTGTATTAAACAGATCCTAAGTTGTTTACTTCTAGACTACATGCATTTTGGAAAGGACGGACGAAACAAGTGCGCAAGCAGCTTTAGAAAGTATTGGAGAAGTCACTTTTTTGTATTTAAATTCTCATTTACGAAAAATATGATTTTTAGTGGTTATATTGTTACACCGCATTTTTAATTTACGGACAGAAACCAATTAAACCAACCAAAGTGCACGTCAAAAGGTAATGTACTGAAAACCTACCATCCAAATTTCATCTAGATAGTGTCATACTCGTAGACTATTTGTGCTATGTAGATGAAATTTGGATGGTAGGTGTCTTCAATGAAGCGCTTTACAATGAAATAATAGAATTATGAAAAAAATAATAACATTCAGGGGGTGGCAACCCATAAAAGTAACTGAGGAATGGAAAAAAAAATCCAGTGCACACAGGCGTGTGGGATATCGTTAGATAGGTCTTAAAAATGATATAGAAGTTTCATAACAACCTTTAGTTTAAGTCAATAGTTAGTGCGCTTTTAAAGTCTTAAAAGGTGTGTCTCCCTTCTAACTTTTCAACTAACGTGTGTAAAATTATAAAAAAATTATGGTAGAAGAACATAAAATAATTTTTCGGCGAAAATTTGTTTGAATAAGATATGTTGTGTAGTTTTGACCGCAGCGATAGCTCTAACTGTCTAACTATATCTACAAAAGCCAAAATAACCTTATTGCATACGAAATAAGTTTAATATTGCTTGGTGTTACGAAACCTTCATGCGCGCAGTCCGAGTGGGGGGGGGGGGTGTTTCTATATTTAAATTTAATTATCACGCTGAAACTTTGGTATGGCTTTACCGTTATATGCTATTGCACATACTCCCTTTGATATTAATTTGTGTCCGATTAATTTTTTTGTCTTTCAATTGCACGCCATTCTATTGAACGCCATTTTCCATCCATACTATTTTCACGGACACTTTTTATTTGATTAC
This sequence comes from Druceiella hillmani, assembly GCA_039881145.1. NCBI lineage: Eukaryota > Metazoa > Arthropoda > Insecta > Lepidoptera > Hepialidae > Druceiella > Druceiella hillmani. Next base: position 2,520,695 of record JAYKKI010000032.1, on the reverse strand, counting down.
GTAGGTTCTGTTATAAATCTGTCATAATAAATTGCTACTGAAATTGGTTAAATATTAAATTTAACTAAAAATTTAAATAATTTTTTTAAAATAATGTTAGAATAACGGTGTACAATTATTTACAGGATACGAGCAATGAGCCTAGATACTCGAAAATAATTGACATACCAAATCTTAATGTAGTTTCTTTATTTACGCCAAGACGCAATGTTCAAAATGACTAAGAAATATACGAGGAAGTCCGTATTTTTATATTAGTGAAATATTTAGTTTTTTTATTTTTAATATTCGAATTTCGCATTCGATGAACTTCGATAGAGACTTTTTGACACTATTTCCCTGGGACCCTCTTGAGACCCGTAACAACCCACCTCATACAAAAGAGGGGACCTTTGAAAGTCCCCTAATAGTGTCCCGTACCTACAATCTCAGCGCTTCTACCTAACAGGGTTGGACTTTGTCCCTTCTGAACGAATCATTTAGGATCTCCATTTTTTCAAGAACGCATTTTACGAACGCTCTAAATGATTCAAAGACCGGTCTCAACCAAGTCTCGGTGACCAAAGATACCATGTTCTAAGTTACCGCGTGATTCTACGTTAATTCTAATTTAGGCGCATGCTCTATGACCAAACTCTACGCGCATCATCGTGTTCACTGCAGTGAAACAAAACGTGTTTCATGTCCTGCGTCTGAAATCCGCAGGTACACGCCAAGCTATCCCGTAAAGCAAATCTAAACAAACTGACGCGAAAAGCGCCGTACCCAGTTAGAACTTAGGAGGTAAAGTAATCGGATACGAGCCAGTTTTTATTCAACCGCTCTGGAAGGACAATATGGAAAGCCAATGAGCAACGACGATCTCTAAAATGCATCTCTTTCTCTCAACAAGGGATTCATTATCCAAAAACTCAAAATTTAACGGACCAGCAACAAAACTCTTGCCTCGAGCCAGGATGAAGTTTGCCACGCGTTTCGCAATCGCAAGGTCAGCAGGCAGAAGACCCGCCAAAACAGGCAAAGCATCCATTGAGCAAGTTCTGTAAGTTTTGGTCAACGCCAGTAGCGGCGCGCGCTGCGATTTCAGCACCAGCCGTCTAATTTGCTGGACCCACAGTAATCTTCATTTGGTTCTTTTGTAGTCTATAAGCTGACATTTTAAGCGACGTTGTCACATATAAACTATACGACCGTTCCGAGCTGTGTTTTAAATTGCTCTAACAGCCGCGTTTTGATACTACGCATTTTATGCGTTGTTTTTTTGGACACACCGTCGCGCGTATTTTCGCCTTCTGGAGTACTCATTATTCTAAGGCTGCATATTTTAAAAAGTCCTTTATATTCGTTTTATGGACGATGATGGTCTGTTTTTAATAATTTCATTTAATAATTGAAAAATAAGTTTAACAAGTGAAATACCTTTTCTGCCTAGAACAAAAACTTAGTTATCCAGAAAATAATATTGACAATACCATATCATTTACAAATATCGAAATCTTTTGGACAGGTTAAGTCATGAAACTATATTTAGTCTAGTGTAGACTCCAAATAATTGATCTGGCATTTGGTTTCTTCTCTTCTTTAATCGCTTCTCCATTCCTGTGGATCCCCTATTCCGTGATCAACAAAATTGAATTAAATTGATTGGCGTCAGTCCTTGCGATCTTGCACGAGTCTGACCAGATTATTGAATCTGGTAAGGCTAATTAGCTGAACTTAGACCCCGAGGTATTGTCCATTAGATCTTTCTAGTAGAATGTCACCAGGTTGTCTGTTTTTTTCTATTTTCATAATGTTTATATAATAAGTACGGAACACTCAGCACCCAAGGGATACATTGTTTTGTTAAGGGCGGATTATTGCAAATCTTCCCACAAAATTCACAAGTGTATTATAATGTAATGTTGTCCTTCGACATGAATATTGCTTGTAATAACCGGAGACTTTCACTCTTGTTGGCGATATGCATAGCAACAGAGAAAGCCTTATAATTTGTCACAAGCTATTTGTTATATAAAAAAATAAATAGATGATCCATGTAAATAAACGAATCAAATAAATATCAAGTAGATAAGTGATCCGTATAACTAAACGATTCATATAAATAACAAATAGATAAATGCTCCGTATAAATAAACGATTCAAATAAATAAACACAATGCGATGTAAAATGGTAAATAATCGATTGACTCATCTGCGGTTCCAGTAGAAGCGTGGCGTCACGTGTCGCCTCATCGTCTTGGATCGCTGAGACGAGAGAGGATGACGAGCTGTATTTCCCCGTACGTACATTCCTCCATAGCAATCGGGCAAAATATTTTTGGATAAGAATAGTCATCTGAGAGACGATTTTAGCGCGACTTTAGGATAAATACGTTGCCAAGTGCTTACGGGAACTTGTTTGATTTTTTATTACGGGCGAACAAATTGGGTTTAAAGTAATAAGTTATCAGACGTAAATTATATATAATAATAATATTTAAAAATAATAGCATAAATTTGTAGCGATTTATACCATTCTTTTTACACTATTTTCAAACCGTATTTGGAATAATTCAAAATTAAAACTAAATACCTAAAGCCGATGGTACGCAGATCTTAGGAAGATGACTTTCATTGAATTTTTGGTCCACTATATTTATTATAATGTTAAGAAAAAAATTGTAATTACAAGCAGTATACTAGGAACAAATATTTTAAATTTAGATTAGTAAAAGCAGAATATTTTTTTTTAATAATCTACGTTAGATTTTATAACTATCATAGCACCCTCTTTTAGTAGAAAATTAGTACGTAGTTAATTTGTTGTATGACGTTATTGAGATAATATTAAGTATAATTACACCGGTTAGATGACGTATTTACGTACACCATATCAGAAAAAATGAAAATTAATTAAAGAGGCTTTCGTCGATGAATGCACTAAAATATACCATCAATCGTACTGTACTGTATTAAATAAATATTTAATGAAATGACTACGAGATACCGAAGGTATCATAAAAGCATAGGTGGGATAAAAGCATAGGTGGAAGAAAATTTGTAGAGCAGAGTTATATTATTTTATAGTATTACTATCCTTTGAGTATTTGATTTAAAGTTAATCTTTAGCAATTTTTTCATTGAATAGTCCGGCCATTTTGTCATCGACGAAGTTAACCTGGATTTTGATTCACGTCATTTTGAGCTAAATTTCATCCAGAGAGGATGAGAAATGTCCCAGAGCGTTTACAGATTTGTTACACCCGAAATAAATATGAAGTTATTTTAATTAAGAGATTTTAATTTAAAATATTTTCGTGTCAAGTTATATTCCGGTTTACTCCAACGTTTACTTTTTACATACTAAATAAGAAAAAGTTAAAAGAAAATAAATTGTAGCAAAATATGAATGATATCTAGGATTTTGAGAAAAAAAACAGCATGTGAATACAATTCAAGCTTATTTTCTTCTTCTTTTTAAATAATACTTATTGTTACGTAAGACGTAAGCATCTACGTCATCTAAACTAGGTACGTAGATAACGTCGTACAATAAAATTAACCCATTATTAACTTTCTACAAGAAGATGACGCCTAATTATTTCGCAAAAATACTTTCTCACGAATTTTATTTCGTAAAGCAGAGTGCGATTTCCAAAGAGGGCTTGTATGAGTTGAATGCAAATTATTGGTCCCCCTGTTTCTATCCCTTCACTGTTTCCCATAGAAGCAATTTTCCTTTTAAGTAACGTAAGTAAATAAATATTCTACGAAATTTATTTTTCCGATCGGCGCTTGTTATCAATATTAATTCGTCTTAATGAATTATTTACGTAACACGTTGAATGTAGAAATGTATGAATTATGCTCCAGTTTTTTAGGCGGAAGTTATTTCTAAGTTAATTCATAAACCAATAAACATACTAAAATTGCAAAATTTTCGAAAACAAAGTTTAATAAATTAAAAAGCTTGATTACCACTCGAACAAACTCTAGCTTTTTCTGGCAATCTGTTATAAAATAAGCAGTATAAATATTTAGAAATAAGCAGTATAAATATTTAAAAACAAGCAGTATAAATATTTAGAAATAAGCAGTATAAATATTTAGAAATAAGCAGTATAAATATTCCACTTATTCATTCTTATGAAATTTTGTCAATAGATTATCGATAGCACAATATTAATAATAGAGAAGGCTAATATTAATTAGAGACGAATATAGAATTACAGATGAAATAGAATTAGAGACGATAAGTAATTAAGAAGAAACTTATTGTCTCACACCAGTTTTAGTATAGTTGAAACAAAACGCGCAATAAATTTTAATTTACTATTACCAATTAAATGAAAAAAAAATTATTTAATTAAAAAAACACAGAGAATGTTTTTTTTACTTTAAGTTGAGTATTCAATTATGAAAAGAGTAAATGAAGTTCGTCCAATCAAAACTCAACCGAATTACATTTTTCTTTGTCAACAAATCAAAACTTGGTTATGCGAGCGAATAAATATTTATTGCTTAGGAAAACATCATATAGACGTTACATAATTTGAAACGACATTTATACAAAATGTTTGTATAATCAGAGCATAATATGGTATTTATAAGAATTGATTCTTACTCACACATACACACACACACACACGCACGTGTATGCGCACGCGAACGCGCATCCGCATGCGCAAGCGCACGGGAGAGCGCGTGCGCGCGTCCGTCACGCACGCATGCACACACACACACATACACCCATATATATTTAAAGGGAACGATGGTCGGAGAGAGGCAGCGTTACGCGTTGTCTGTTGTATTTCGTCTCTCTTTTACTCCATTTCGCTTACACATATGGGAAACAATACGCGCAATTCAGCCAATGGGGCGAGTTTTGTTGCCGCGTTCGTGTCGTTTCCCATTTTCTCAGTTAGGTCTCCATCCCAAACGTCCGTTAATAAGCTTCACTTCAAAAAGCACGGCGCGTTTTTTACTCATTTTTCTGTACCGGCTGCTTTAGTATTCTTAACCGTCTAGGTAATTTTAGAGACATATAAGTATGTAAATAATCAATGCGTCCTGTGTTTGTTTCATTGGATCATGGCTAAATGAAATAATTAGTTTATTACCTTCCATCGCAACCATTACGATATAAGGAAAGTGAACATCCTTCATTGTAAATATCGAGAGGACTCTTTATTCAACTATTATTTTAATGATGATTTTTACAAATAAATAACATTGTTAACTATAGTTGTCATAAAACAGTTCGCGACTACTTTCAGAGTAAGAAAAAAATACACCGTACTGCATAACACCGGCGTTTAAAAAACTAAATTTGCTAACACCACAAGCAATTTTTCTTCAGGTTTACTGGGCAAGGCAGTGTGCTTCCTTCAATTTCTCTAGGGATTTTCTTCGTAACGGACTGTTTATAAACCTCCAAATATATAAGCTGTCTTCCGGATTGTTTCGCCAATTAACCTCACAATGTACAGTTAGTATCTATAAACGAAGGATGCAGACAATCCTCAATACACCAAAGGTCTTACCTCAACTAATTAAGGTTGCCCAAAAACTTTGTATGTTTCCATTAAGTAACAAGCGAAATATAATTTTCATTTTATTGATTTTCCAGGATGTCACATTCAAGTTTAATGTGTTAAACAAGAATATTTCTAATAATTCTGTTTTTAGTGGAATACCGAAACAATTTTTATTCTACGAATATTAAATTCGAGTCTGTTTCGATTCGTTCAAAATAGCCCATTTGGCTTAGTCAACAATTCTCGTATTGTTTATTTCAATGACCTATTTATTTCTAGTACTTCAGATTACAAATTCTTTTGATTCTATTAAGGCCACCGAATGTTTTACAATCATCTTACTTTTTTTTGATAATTCTTTGTGAATGACTTTGCGGCTAGTATTCATTAAGGTGGATCACCGTGCCCTATTCTTTTTCCCATGTTTATTATTAATATTGTCTGAAACTTATTTGTATTATTATAAAACTGTAACAAAGGTGTATCTGTACATTGAAGATCTATTTGAAAAAAAATTGATAGAATGTGCTATTTAAGCCTCTCTGAATTTAAATAGTATTTTTTACAATATCTGTGTCTATGTATTTGTTCATGTACCCCACGAAATTTATTGGATCGATTGCAGTGGAATTTTTTCAGTATAATTATATGGATGTAATTGAAATTTAGGATGCTTTTTGTCTTTTCCAAATAATTTTTAAGGGCCCCTTTGTCTGGCTGTTTTCCTGTTTTCTTTATCTATTCGACTGTTTGTTTGAGCATTACGTAAAATTATAAAATAAATTTGACTTAAAAGATACTTTGAATACAGATTAAAACTTACAGTAAACTTTTTTATCAAACGTTTCGAGAGAAATTTTAAATTCAAACATTAACACTAACTAGGCAGACCAGCTGAGCGCACGGACTTCGAATTGATAAATAGAAATTGTCGAATTTATCACAGTCATTAAAACTCAAGCTAGGTATAAGTTATTTTTATTTTGATTAAGGACACATTTAAGATGAATATATTATTACTGGTGAAAAATTTCGCCGTAAAAATTTAAAAAATACACGTGAACTAAACCAGTAACAAATATTTGTATGCAAATTATTTTAAACATTATATACTTTTTGGCTTTAACATTATATTAACTATCATCGGTTTCCACTCATAGCTATTTTTATCGATGCCTGTAAAATTGCAGGCCATTTTTGTTGCTTACTAAGGATTTCTCTTCAAGACAAGAACTTAATTTGAACTTAATTTAACTACAATTAAATCGTAATGTTTTTTCCCCACTTGTTAAGATTTTAAACATCTCAATCGCTGAAAATTTCAATTGATCATATCTACACTAGGAAACTAAATTGGCTTCAATAATAAACATCACTAAAAACCAAACTTCGCTTCTCTGAGTCTCACGGAAAATTGCCTATATAAATTAATTGGCTTTAGAAGTTCGTATATTTACTATGTCGTATAAACGTAATATCTCACAAGTTTAATATTGTATACCGGCATACGAGTTCAGGAATGGGCTTAAATAGTAGGTTATACGGCAATAAGTGTCTGTTAATGAAGCAATAAATAATCTAAGCAATTTAGAATGCGTTCATGGCTCTGTATTAAGTTCTGAAAGCTTCCGTGCTCAACTCATTTCCAGATATAATATTATTATTATTTTCTATGAAAATTCATTTAGAGTACGTATAGCTAAATTTTTTTTATGAATTGTACTCATGAATTATCCTATTAACGTATAACTTTCAGAGTCAGAAATATATTTTTTGACTACATTATGTTTTTTAGTAGTTTCTATTTCTCAGTTCTCATAATATATATATTTTCTAAATTTTCCTACTATTTAGATAGAAATTACCTCGTATCGAACTGTATGAGGATAATCTAGATTAATGGTTGTACATTTTGAAATGTTAAGATAATATTTTAAGTAAAAATAAATTAAAAGATTGCATGGAGCGAAGTAAAGGTTTTCATCACTTCCAATAAAATGTTTTTGAGATCAGACTTTTTTTGTTCAAGGTTAAAGGCTACTGAATTCGTACCATCATTTCTTACGGGATTAGTTGAAATTATAACAGAACAAACCACAAATAGAGAACAAAAGTTTGGTTTTGAACGCTTGTAATCTATACTAATATATAAAAAGAAAAATGTTTGTTTGTTTATTTGTTGTTCGCCCATGGAAGATGGGAGGGTGTTGAGGGAATTATAATCAAGAAACTTCTACGCAGATGAAATCGTGCGCCAAAGCTATTAATAACGTGTTAAGCATGGATAGTTGCAGGCATCGGTTAGAGATCGTGCTTTCCAAACCTCAATCATGAGAACCAACGTCTCATGAATGGAATTTAAAAAAAAATTAAAATATTTTTATTTCCATGTGTTCTCCTAATGAAACAACATCTTGTCGTGAAATATCAAGGTAATAAATAGGTAAAACCTATCTGAAAGAGTTAAGATACTGTCACAGACAGACATGATATTTAAATGACATAAAATGTTTAATATGTAACTTACAATATGACATTGCATATTTTTTGTTTTTCTAAAAAGCTGTTGTGTCTTTGAGTAGAAATGTAATTTTACTCTATTTTTTTAAATTTCGGGACTTGAATGTAATCAAAAAATTCTCCAAAATTGCTTTACTTTATTTGCTCATTTTTTTGTTTAGCATAATCGTCTTTAAACTAAACAAGAAAATATCATGTTTAAATATCAACATATATACTTTTACATGCCTTGAAAAATAATTAAGTTTGGGCCGGTGTATGAAGGTATAAAATGTCCTATGTACCCGAGACTGTAAAATCGTTAATCCACACTGAGTCAAAATGTTAAGAAATTTATTTTAAAAACGTAGCTTCATGGAATGTGCTATTTAATAACGGCGACGATGACTAACCCTCGACGCTGGCTACAAAAGCGACGAGACAAAGCACGCATCAACTTACAAAGCAAACTGGTTTCCACGTCAGCATGCGCTTCATGAATTGAATAGGTACGCACGTGAGTGAAAATGAGAATGTAGTAAGTGTACACCACGTACAAGGACATATATATATAACGACTGGACATGCTGTAACTATGGCTGCAAGTTTGTGAAGGATTAAACGACAATCAATTTCAAAGTCAGTGAGATTGGTAAAGTATAACTAGGCGAGATGTGAACTTAAACGGGTTAATTTAGACTGGTGAAGGGATTGATTATAAATTCTGATAAAATATGAAAAATTCAGCTTAAATATGAATATAACTTATAATTAACTTGTAATGGAGATAGGGGTGCCAGTTTTTTTAGGATTTTGTACCAGAGAATGAAAAAAAACGGAGCTCTTCTATGGTCATTTTGTTGTTCGTCTGTCTACCAAGACCATTTTTTCCACAAACGGTTAGCGGTATCAAGTTGAAATACTAATATTATATTTTATATGTTGAAATAATAATATTATATAATTAATATTATTAATTATGTAAAGAGTTCAAGATTTAAATTCAATGTGTTAAAAATGTATAGTCTTTCAAATATCACGTATTTTGATAACGACTCACTCATCAAAACCAGAAGGTTACTGATTCCTCTGACCTGGAATCTTAAAATTTGACACAACGAAAGTCTCATAGCACCACATACAAAGAGAAGAAAATAATTTCAAATTCTATACAGAATTTAATTATTTCCACACAAACACAACGATTTGGTGCACTAACTTTTGCTATTTTAAAAGGTTTTGTTACAAAGTCTATCACGAAAACGTTATTACGTATAATACTGTAATTCGGGTTTAATTGTTCTAATATTCTGTATTTAAATAGAAAAACTATAAAGTATTACACGTAAAGTAGTAAAATAGTAAAAAGTAATAAAACCGCCTATAGAAGATATAGTAAGTAATATATTTATATTGTGAAAAATAATACTTATTATCTTATAGTATTATTTTTCACGATATAAAGTTATTAGCTTAGTGTATTTAATAAACACACTAAGTAGGCACCTATAAATGCTTAAAATGTTATATGTAATTAAGTATATACGGAGTCTTCCTAGTGTAAGTTATAGTCTTATTTAACATGTTCATATATTAATCTGTTTGTTTCTGGGTCGTTTGTAATAAATTATAAACGAATTTTAACGAAATTATTACAGAACCCTAAAATTCTACCTAAAACTCTGGTTAGCTGTAAAAGATTGCTCTCGTAGTAATAAGTCCGTCATATGTATCAATTAGAATTAAAATAAATAAATAAATAAAATAAGTAAATAGATAAAATGCATATTGATATGATATTTAAATTTTGGGCGAAGCAGGAGAATTTCATAGATTTTAAATTATATTACTTTGATGGTAAGTAACAAAACACTATTTCAATACAAATCTGTTTATTTGGAAAATGGTTGGAGCAATAATACGCTCAGAAGTAAACAACTTTATGAGGTAGGGGTTACTTTACGTAATGCGTCATTATAATGGACTTATAGCCGTTGATATATTGATTATGTCTTTAATATAGTTTAGAAACTATTGCTATAAACAACAATTATGTAAACATTCATTAATTACATATATTATTTTTGTAAAATGATTTAATGAATTTATTTCGAAAACAATTTTTTTAAACAAAAACAAATAAAAAACCTGTCATGTAAGAGTAAAACTCGCATTTCTATATTCACTTAGGCATTTATAAACGTTTAATGGCAGATAGTATAGCACAACATAAATATATTGCCTACTATGTGTTTCACAGGCGCAACATTGTGGCGCATTATTAGGTGTATATTTCCAAAATGATAAGATCTAGGATAATAGCTATAATTTTTCTGTAGTCTTCTGATCACGTTTTACCAACTCTGTTTTTTTTTCATGGTTTTTTATTTAGTAGTGTCGGAAATAAGGGGGAATACTTTATCTTCGCTTATTTTTTTCTAGGATATCTGTTTAAGTATATAATTTAAAATTTTAAAAAATGTTTTTGTATTTATCATAATAAGTACTCCCATGATATTTTATATTGAAAGAAATAATTTTGAATACTTTATTAACCCACTATTTAAATCTTAGATGAATATTTACAAAAAAAGTTAGCCAGTGTAAAATATGTGAGTGTATAATGTATTATATGCCAAATTTTACTTTTTAACATTGTATAGTTTCTGAGCAAATCAGTTGTGACAGAAGGACCGATAAACACTTGAGTGATCTAATAAGTTTTTCAGTTTGAGGTACGGAATCCTAAAAACAACAGAAAAATTCTCATTTGGCGGAAATCGTAATTTTTTAAGTACCTATCGAATATATAATAATAAGATTCTAAACAGAGGGCAAGAAAATTTTAGCGGTGATAAATAAAATTCTTTTCTCTAAGGAAGATTACGCGAGTAACACTAAACAATTACTGAAAATAAAATCGTAACGCTTTTACTAAGTTCTTATGAATAGGACAAATACATAATTTAAAATACGTTGAAGAAATTCAGACAACTAAACCGCGTCAATTACAAAAGCGGTAATACGACGAAATTAATAAAACATTGTTATTCTTCATAATGCTTGCTTCATAAATTCGATTCGAAATTATCAAGGGAAACTACTTAATAAAACAGCTCAAATGTGCAAGCTAATTTGGTACTTTAGTAAGCAGTGTAGTAGGGCGTAATAGTTGTTTCATCCCGCGTCACTTCAGACATTCTGAGCTCGGGCAGCGTGCTTCGGGGGCGCGCGCACAGGGGGCGCGTAAAGAGAAAGAGCAGCGTAGAGCGGCATAGAGTGCAGAGCGGCCGGCCGCGCAGGCGCGTCTCAGCCGCAGGCCCGAGAACGTTCCTCGCCCAGCCGCGACGTCAACTACACAAATGTTTTCCCATTCGTTTCATCACAAGGATCATAACCTAAAAAGGCGACGGTTTTATAAGTGAAACGTATCGATTTGTCAAGAGCCGGCCAAAGATGGGGCGGTTCGGGACATTATTCCGGTGGAAAGATTTTCTGTTGCTCGATATTTGCGTGCGAATTCATTAAGAAACCGAACCGTGCTCCGCAAGTGTCTTCGGCTGACGGGACTTTCGTCGTGAATAGACTCTGGATTAATGTGATCGTTTACGGACGATGAATAATAACTTTTTAATAAACTGTTGTTGATTTGCAACTGTAGAGTAAATTTAATTAACGTTTAAAATTATTCAAAGCTTAATATGAAATATAATACTAAGATTTTTTTCTGAAATAACGGACAAAGTTTTTATTATAATAAGTGATTTAATTTTATAAGTGCTTAATGAAAATTTTGCTTTTAAAATTAATGGACTTTAGTATAAATATAATGAAAACTTTGTTGATAAAATTATTCATATTTTAATTATTTTGTTTTACATTTGAAAATTTAATTGACTTTCATATTAAATTACAATTTTCAATCGAATGACTTTACTTTTGTAATAAGTGTCAACAGTTGAAAGTATCTACAGGTACATAGAGTAAACAGATTTAGCTTTAATGATCCCGGTTCTATAAATAGAATCTAGGTACCATGGGATGATATTAATAAAAGATTCATGGAAAAGGTTTGGCGTAGAGTTGGCCTCCATTCGTCCCGAAAAAAGAGGGACGGGACGGGGGGCAGCAAGCAGGGTACCGAAACCGAATCGCAGCTTCCGTCCGAGGTCGGCGTCGCACAAAGAACTGGCGAGGTCGAGTACCAGAACATCCACACCCTCAGGACCGCCGACCTAATTCGGCAGAGGCAGGCCGAGGAAAAGTCGACGCTTCGATCTTCGTATATCATTCGCAACGGCGAGAATTTTATTCTGGTCGAGAGGAGACGTAGAAGGCGCCGCAGAAGCGGGACGAGGAAGTCGTCGCTGAACCGCCTGGCCACTGAGGAAGGCGAATCTTCCAGACAGTCTGAGGTGAAGAGGCCACCGCCGAGTAGGCTGAAGCTATTTGGGATTCAATGGCCTCTGCATTCTAGTGGAAATAGGTATGTTTTTGTTGAACTTAGCAAGTTTGTTGTATTTGTTTGGACTGTATTTTAAGAATATAATATTAATTGAATTTAAGATATTTTACTGTATAATAACATAGGTTCTTGTTATTATAGTCAGTTTGTGAGTTAATATTGTCGTCAAGTTCTTATTATCCTGTTTTTTGTTACAAATGTATTGATAACTTGCTTAATTCATATTACATTACTATTCTACTTGAAAGGTCATAACTATTGTATTAAACGAAATTACGTTGAATTTTGAACATCGTATAGAAAATTATTAATGTTATAATACCTAAAATAACAGGAAATCATTGTTATTTTAAATTTTAGATAAGGGATAAAGTTTGAAAATTTATCCTCTGAAATGGAAAGAGATGAACAGGAATTAAAAATGAGCGAAGTATAATTTACTTTCATTCATATATAAATAGAGATAATTTGACATACTGTTAATAAGACAAATAAGAAATTTCGTCCTTTAAGGCATTGTACCTAATATAATTTATCTTTATTATTCAACGTACGACGTCTTTTAAGACCCCGAAGATTCGTGTAATAAAGTTACACGAGGTAATACAAAAGGCGCATTAGTGTTTCACTCATCTAAATGTTTATGCCGAAAATTATGTAGAGAAAGGGGGGTTGTAATTAAATTTTTCTTAATGCTGGGTGCATTAAGAAATGTTATATACTAACGTCGTTACTTTGTATGCAAAACAAAGTTTCGTACGATTTTTTTTTAATAATCGGCTGCAATACTGTGCGCGGCATAAACCGAAATATTTGACATTTTTACTTGTTTCGTAGGTTCTTACTTTTGCATATATTTGATGAGGTGATACTGCTGAAGATGTTCCAACAACGTATTATCATGGATGTTTTACCTATAAACTGCAAAAAGGAAATACGTTTACATTACGCAATAAAAAAGTACACATTGTTTTATAATAGCCGATAATAGGTGATATCGTTTTAATTTTACGTATATTGTTCTAACATTTATTAAATTACGTTATTTCACCAGAAAATAGAAGCCTGAGAAAGTATTTTTTCGCGTTATATCGTAAACTAGTCAATATGTCAAAAAGCTGTGAAATATATTGACATCAAACTATTACGACCACACTATTATGCTAAAGTTTATTGGCATTAAAATTAGAAACTTTTCAAATAGATTGAAATATGGCCAACAATTTTTTTGTTAAAATAATTTTCTTTTTCAATTCGTGATTAATTTTTCGTAAATAGGAAGAATGTTAGTATTAATTTCTCATGTAATTAAACATTCGATAATAAAATAAGCATAAAGATCATCGCTCAAACAGGATTTTCAAGGTTTTTGTGGTTTTAAAAAAGGGCTTTTAGGGTTTTTGTAGAGTCCTTTAAAATTGACGAATAATAAGTAAATTCTGATAAGTATATGAAAAGGTAGAGCTGAAAAATAATTAAAAAACTGAGGAAAATAATGACAAAACATGATAAATTCAGAACGAGAACGTCGACAAGAAAACTGCTGAACTGCATCAATACCATTTAACAACGCTCTTCGTTTTTGCCGCTCTAGTGAAAAACAGCATAACGGCGTGTAACGAGAGATTACGAGCTTTACGACCGAGTATGACTATCAGTCATACTCGGTCACGCCTTAATTGGCAATACTGCCTCGTGGTCTGTTTGTCGAAAACTCCCCTAAAATATAATTGATCACTCTGAATGTCACGCTATATCAATGCGCCTCGCCCGTCGGTCGTAAGCTACAGGTGTGTAAAACATCTGGTTAACGTTTCGAAGGAAAAAAGACCTTTTATCTGCAATTTATAATATCCCACTTGTAGTAATCAGATGATGTTGGTCTAATACATAGAAAAAATACTCATAAATAAACGCCTTCCCAATAAGTTGGTTGTCTATCAAATAAACTAGGCAACGTTTCTTAGCCGTACACATTTATATTATGGATCTTATATGTTAAATTGCGTCTCAGTCACCAATTATTAAAAATTTCATACAAATAAATTTACTTAATATAGTTAGGTAAAAAGACATGCCTTATCAATAAGTTGGTTGTCTAATATATCAAATTTAAAAAAATAAATGTCGTGTACTTAATTTACCTCGCTAAAATTTCTATTTTTAGGGAAGTAAATTAAGTACACGACATTTTCTCATTCTTCAATGTTAATTATTGTGATATGTGTGAGCTGATATGTTTTATGACGATGCCAAATTCTATTCCACGTTAAGCGGTTTCTGAAAAAAGTGGCTCTGATAGACAGACAGTTGGGAACAGTCACATATGGAGTTTTAAAAATACCAAATAAAATAGGCATCGTCTGGATCTTATATGTTAAATTGCATCTGAGTCACCGATTATTAAAAATTGCATTCAAATAAATTTACTCAATATAAGTAGAAAAAAACATACGTAAAAACAAAAAGTTTTTTCGATCCCTAAATACAGCTCTAAATATGTACATTTCTTATAGTAATTCTATGTATAATACAGTACCTTGATGATGGTAATAATATTTTCATGTAGTTATTTTATTTTCATGGAATATTTAAAAAGGAACGGGTAATATATAAAAAGGAAACCATTAAGAAACTCATTCGTTTGTGAAAGAGTTAATTTGGTTTAATACTTACTCCCTCGACCCCTATTTTTGTCACAAATTTCTCTGAGTGCACTTTGAGTCTTTAAATGTTTTGTTTACTATATAGAGCGACGGGGCGTATGGCGAGCGGTAGTCACATTATTTATTTATTTTTTTGCTTTGAGGAAATCTAGAAAATAAAATGAAATATGTAATGAGTGAGACAGAACGAGAGAAACCTTTTAATACCCATGATCATAATGATGGAATTTATTTCATAGCTCGATATATACAAATATTTATAAATTTAAGATCTCAGTATTTCTCATGACTCCACCATTTTATTTATTGGTAAATAAGGAGAATAAACTGTTTAACCTTTTAAAACGAAGTGGAAATAGTTTTGAAAATAGAAATAGTTTTATTGTTTAAAATATCGTAGAGAAGCGTAAGATTAAAAATATTGCATACTTCATTTATTGACTTCCACTCAAATGTTTGGTAATTTAAACCATTCGTTTTAATTCATTCGATTCCAAATGTCGTGTTATTATTTACAAATATGCATATTGACAACTTAGTGACGAAATATTTACGTAATCATTTCTTCTCCCTTCGATTTTTTTTCCTTTATTTCTACGGCATTCAGAGTATTGAGTGCTACATATAAAAAACGCCGAAAAAAATTCATGAGATAAATATTCTCAACCAGTTTATATTCTATTCCATTGTTTATTTTTAATCTAGACTTAAGTAAAACGTAAAAGTAGGAAGAGAAACATGTCGTGGAAGAGAAAAAAATTCACTCGTTTATATCGGAATAGCTGACAAAGTCTGACTCAGTAACAAATTTTTTTACAACCAAATTGAATGGCGGTTATTATTTAATTGATGAAAATCCAACTGAAATCTTAAGTGTCTATATAGATACTTTATTATAAATTTGACTATCACAGCATAGGATTTAAAAATAGGAATTTACATAACTAATATTAAATTGTTATATGTTTGGGTTTTGGAATTTATATAAAAGAATTTGGCGCAATTTGTGTTGCGCTTCAATTTATTCAAATATTATTTTTATATATGTGCTGTGAAATGCTAAGAATGGTACTACATTTGTAGAAAAGTAACTGTTAAAAACTGAAGTAGTTTAGGTCATTGCGGTATCTATCGATTTTGAACTCGCGTTAATAAAACCAATGCACATATACAGATTCAGAAAAGTCATATTAGCAAAAGCAAATACTACATTGTTCAAAGTAAAATTCGTTGAAATATAAGAACTTAAGAGCGAAGTGGCAGAAAGATCCGATTGAAAATCCAGTCAAAAATAAGTTACTTGGCAAGAAATAAAATTATATTAACTGAAGATGGTTAAAACGTTTTCAAACATTCGTTTCTGCTAAAGATATTTTTGCGTCGCCCAAGTTTTTCATGTCAAAATACACGATATGTGATGCTAAAATAAAAGATCAGGGTCATAAAATCTTCAGTATTGTAAGTACATTGTAAATATACATGAAGCAATAATAAAAAAGGTAACAAGAAGGTATTGAAGCGAATTTCGTTTACCTTCCCTTGTTCTACCGTCTCTGATCACAACTCGTGCGTGTGTGTAAATTTTTTTTCAACGTTTGGCGCCTCGTATTAATATTCCGCGACTGTCTCTGGTACAGCTCAATTTTGTATGTATTGTATCTCTGAACCCTAGTAGTAGTTATTTTTGTCACAATTTGTTCTTGGAGGGGATGAAGTTGTTTTAGCAACGACAGAGTATGTGCATTATAGTTTCAGAATTTCTCTTTGTAGTACTTTTAAACATTTTGTCATTACGGTGCTGAAGCTGCCAAATTTCATAAATTTCGGGCATCATTTTTGCAAAATAAATAAAACATTTTTGTGTAGAAACAAATGCACGTAATTTTCATAAAATCATGCTTATTTTACACTGAAGAATATTTTTTAATTGTCTACGATAAAATTTAATTTCGGCAAAAATGCCAATTTAGAGTTAAATTTGTATTTAATTTTGAAATATAATAGATACTTCCGCACACTTGCCAACGGATGAACAATGATCGATCTCGTAATATTTGCTGATTGGTAAATTATATATAATAAGAATTAGTATTTGAAAAATGATAATTGAATTAGGACAGATGTTCTGACTTACCTATAATTTTCTTCTTTCATCCTTAGCTGATGACTGGCGGAGAAAGGCGATTTCGTGGCCAATACATTGCTGTGGGCGCATCAAGGTTTGGAGACTTGTTGAAAATTTTCTTCCATATTTGATGAACTTCAGCGATGATTTTAGTTTCTTCCGGATTCAAACATTGGTCTTGGAGATCTTCGTCAATGTAACTAATCCATGTATTCGTAAGTGCTGTTCGATGAACTTTTCAGGTGGCAGGCCCTTCTCTCCAAAAAAGCTAGGGTAGTAAACCATATGGTTCCATTCGACAAACGTGAACAAACCAACATAGTCGTCATCTTTGGATTAGGTGGGTGATTATTGGCTGTTTCTGAGAGTCCAGTCGAATCTTCTCGTTCCGAATGCGGACACTCCAAGGACTTTTCGAAGGCATATTTGAAAGACTTCGAGTTTTTCCAGATCCTATTTTCATTTTAGAATGTCTCGTTGTAGTATTCTTTAATATGTTATCATTACGAAGTGGATGTTTTTAATAACTTCATAGACAGTTGATTAACGTTTTAGCAAAATAAGTCTTATAAATATCGGTGTACGAACAACTTAATAACCTTAACATAACATTTCAGCAATATGGCATAATAATAAATGGCTTCTAATCAAAAGATTAAATTATTGTATATATGTACTACTGTATCGTAGTCAGATGTCGAACTTTATTTAATTTTCTTTATTTAAAATTTTCATCAATGCTGGTAGTATTTTTCAACAATCACCTTATTAATGTAACTTGCGGATCCTGCGATTACTGTCACTTCCTCAGGAGGTTACTTCTTATATGGTATAATTTTTTATCAATGGTTATCTGATTATAAAAAGGGTAAAGTGATTGTTGATTGATGAATGGAATTTCTAAAAATTGTAATTGTTTAAAAATACTACTACATATTTATATTTCAATTAACTGCAATGTGATCCATTTAAATAAAGCAGTTAATTATGAATAAAACTCGCATTATGAGGTTCTTTACCCCCTTCGGTATATATAAATTTATTAACCTTTAAGGGTACTATATATATATATATATATATATATATATATATATATATATATATAATATTTTCCACATTTTACATAATATATTTTTCTTTCATAGATCCCATTCCATGGAGTCAATGTTTTAAAAAAAACTCCGGTTCTAAGTTTAATGTATGGGGATGTATTCAAAGAATTATTTATTTTTCTTTTTTGTTCACGTAAAATAACTATATCATCCTATAAAATTTCATTACTTTAAAACTGAAAATATGTGATGCTGTGACATGGACAGGCGCATGAACGGGTGAAGAACTTAAATGGTTTCCGTTTCTGCTATTTGGCTACAGAGCCCTAATAACGAGTATATCGGTGAGATACTAGCCCAGTATATATAATTTTACTTGGTGGCTTTAAGATATTGATAAAAAGATTTTTTGTCATAATACATCAACCAATCATAAAATCTAAAACGAAAAGGAGAATTTCATTACTTTATATCTAAAAACTATTCGTGAAAATAAGTAGAAAATCATTTATCTATTTTGGCGGCCCTATTTGCCTGACATTTGCAGATTGTAGGTAATGAGAATATTTTACACACTTTGGCGTTTGTCGGTGTCGTTACATTGAGCTATAAAATAAGTTGTCGAGTGAGTACGCAATAAAGTTCCATTAACGTAAAAATTACTTAAGGGTGATTTACGAAAATAGGAGATCTCGCTCAATCGACTGGTTAATGAGCGACGAGGTAGCGGAACGTAAAACGAGGTCACAGTTCAGCAGTGATCTCACTACGGTTTGCTGCCAATTCCGTCCGCATTAACGCCTGGCTGGCTTCTGTTTTAATTGTCGCTCCGTAGACAGGGTAAAGTTGAAGAACTTGTTTGACTTTTTTATGTATCTCAGTGTCAGAGAAAAATGTTTTTGCAAATTGTGTCAAGAGAAAAGTTTACATTCGAGATCAGAAATTTCGGAAGTTTATTGTGCGTAACTCATTCAAAAATATCATATATTAATTTGCGGCTTTATATACATATATATATATATATATATATATATATATATATATATATATGGATTAAGATATTTGTAACGTCGGTATTTAATTGTCACTCCGTAGACAGGGTAAAGTTGAAGAACTTGTTTACATTCGAGATCAGAAATTTCGGAAGTTTATTGTGCGTAACTCATTCAAAAATATCATATATTAATTTGCGGCTTTATATATATATATGGATTAAGATATTTGTAACGTCGGTATTTTTAGATGTTGCTTAAATGATCCGTTTACAAAGACTTTTGCTTCAATTTATCCAGTAAAATAGTTAGAATGAGTGAAATGAAGTCTTATTTTGAGTAGTGTATGTGTTTGTATGTGTGTGTATACTGTACGTGTACGTACGATTGGTTATATGTATGTGTGTACATTTCCGTAAAACTCGATACAATTTAACAAAATTTGGTAGTGTATTCTTTATGCCATCCGCAGACTCAAATTCGATGTTCGCTTCAAGTTCAATGTTTTGAAAATTTTGAGTGCGGTATAAAATGAAAAATTACTGCTTAGAGTAGACCATGAATATTAACAAATAATTTTGGAACATTTTGAATTTTGCCTGCCACATCGACGAACAATTATGGAAAAAAAAATTTCTAAACGTGATGTCAAATTAATTGTACTGAAGAGTTGATCGCAAAAAAACAAGATGAGGGGGAAACAATTGCAGGGGCTAAAGGTTTGGAGATAATTAGACGCCTTTGAAACTTGTGAAAGTAACTATTATATACTATAAATATACATCTCAATTCTTATTGAAAATCACGAGCGAAATCTCATTCCGAAACGTTACTAGTTTTATACCATTCCATTATTTGCTAAAATAAAATGTTGAGCTTTATCTACAAAACTTGAAGTCATCATGTCAAGATAAGCTATTTTATTGCATAATTAGTCTTTATTATCATGTCTGGATAACAGAGTTAGGAACTGCTAGGTTAGGTGCTTGTGGGCTGTATGAGACTGATTCAAGTTTAGAAAGCTTTGCTGCGATGGCTGGTATTCCACAATAAATTCTGGAGTTAATTGGGCATCTGGACAATTACTACGATTAGTATAGGATCTTGTGCCATCAGGATGAACTTTCATACTTTTAAAATTGTTTATTCTAAATCTTGCTGTTGTAGATGCTAATTTTAAACAATTTTATAACAGAACCCATATAAGATCGCTGAAATATTCGTCCGATTGTCTACCAGTCATAGCCGTTATTCTTAGAAATGGTTAGATATATAAACTTGAATTATCTCAATATAAATTTTCAAAAATATGTGTGGTGAGACGTATCATGTGGATTTTTACTTTTTATCCAGCGAGGAATATATATAAATATTTCAAAATTATTTTTTTAGTATTTTATGTACGGTAATTTTAGAGATTTTTTAAAAAGTCTGCACAATTACTGTTCCTTTCCTATCTCCGAAACTGATTACATCAAGATTATTGAATACATAGGTTGCTAGAAGTTTACCGGAAAACTATGGCGACGACTTTGAGAGATTTATATTATTCATTCGTATGTGAATGATATTAGGCAATCAATTTTCATGCCGATAAATAATATTAATACTTGGAAATATTTAAATAGAAATATCACCTATACTTAAATATATTTTGTTTTAAAAATATCATACATTAATTTATGGAATACTATAAATACGCTTAAGTACACACGGTGCCAGTTCCACTCGTACTTAACAGATTTTTATTTCTAAGTGTCAAATTTTGATTTTTATTTGATTTTATTAAGATCATTTAAGATTGTTACAGTCCTTATCAATAAAGTCCCAATGCTAATATATGTTGTTATAGAACCTATACAATTTTTCGATCTCAAACCTACAATTTTTCCTTCAACCCATAATTGTTTCTTAAATGATTCTGTATGAATTTCAGATAATATTTTTTATAGATGATTATTGACAACCAATAAAATAGGATTAGTTTTTCTCTATGGCAATGCTGTCTGATGACTTTTTCGCGTCCATTAAAAAAAAAGAAGGTTATTAACGACTTTTTCTCTTTTTGTTAGTACGCATTGAAAGTATACAAGTTTTGAAAGTATGAAAGTTAATTAAGCATAATTAAAACATTTTGGACACAATTATGTATATGCTATAAAATAAGCTACACATATTTATAATAATGATCATGATATAAAAATCTAAAAACGGAAAGGCTAAAATTATTTTCTGTTTTTAAAATCCTTTCTATTAGTGGTTTATATCTAAATGAATTAACACATCATAAATACACACCCGAACGAAAGAAATGTACACCTGAACGAATCGTCAAATGAACATCTGAAAAAAGACTGCATTTATGTCATTGACCGCTATTTATCTGCGGAAGTTACGCACTTATCTATATTTAAACATTGATAACTATGAGAAAAATCTGAAAAATGTATGAGCCTTAGGTGCACATAAATAATAATATTTATATAAAAGTTAATGATAACAACATACAATAATAATATTATTATTTTTATTATATAGTAAAGACATATAAAACAACGTTGTTTCAGGTTATAATTAATTAAAATTTCAGGATATTTTTGTGTGTGTAAAGATGGTATAATGAAATTGGTGCCGAATTTATTTATGTTAACTTCTATCGTCATAAACTATTCTGTTCTTTATCAAAATTAAAACATTAGATATTTTAGGAAACAATATTTCTATGTTAGCTTTAAAATTAGCTTTTAAGCTTAGGATTACTCTTTCTATATCTGTTACATTACAAATAACGATCTCTAAGTTTTTATTGTTTATAGTATTAAGGATGTTAACAGAATTAGTTCGTCTCCAAGATCTTTATTCTAAATAAACTAAAATTTAAGAAAAAAATCGTTTTTGACTTCGCTTTAGGTCCATCATAAAATCATGTAAAATAAGCGAAAGCGAAAATGTCGCTGGCGTAAACTACTTGCTAGAAAATTGTCGTAAACAAGTTGATAAAAATATTAAGTCAGCACTTTCCCTAACAAGACTTTCGCTATCCTCCGTCGAAATATTGTCATTACTTTTACAGCGTCCCCAGAAAGGATACTTTTAAGACGACAGCTTTAGGGATGAGGTGTGTGCGTATGACTATATCTGCGTAGCAAGTATAACAGAAAACGCAAAGTCAAGTATGTAGATTTTATGTACGAGTATTTTATGCTAAACAGGGGCGATGCGACCCGGTTTTCCTAGGATAATGAAGATGTTATTTGTGTGAAATAATACTAGAGACTTGTTTGTTTATTGCTTGGTATTTGCCTACACGTGCCTTTGGTATTCTGAACAGTTGTAGTTATTTAGACCTACTCAACCCCGAATAATTCGAGGCCAGAGCAACGAGATTAAATTACTTTTCCGTCGTTATTTTAGGTAATTATATGAAGAGGTTATGAAGGGTATTTAGGACATTAATTTCATCGAAGTACTTCACTAATGTAACAACAATGTCTAAAGTGTAATTACATTCTGTTTCATTGGTTTATTTTATGTTCTTTATTCATATTTTTAACTCTCCAGGTCTTTTTAGATCTTAGTTGGTTTATTTTTCTAAATCCAACCCTTCATCGCCTTTATATCTTTCCTCACTGTAAACCAATCGTTGTTTCTTTGGTATTCCCGTAAATCTTTTTCCAAATGGTTTTTAAATATTTTTCGAGTTTCTCAATAAATCTAATCGTTTATGGGTATTCTCTAATGTTCATTATTATGTTGTATATGGTTAACTTTCCGAAAAAATATTTTCTAAAAAGTTTTAAGCTTATTTAAAGTTTAACTGATGTGACTCATGTTTATCGTGGATTATTAAATAAAGTTTAGACGATAGTTTTAAAAATGTTTAGGTTTTGCAACTATTATAGAAAATACGTATGCTATAAAAGCTTACTTTTAGAACAAATTTATACGTTAGAAAGTATTTTTTTATTGATAAAGTGCTTAGGCTTTAGGCATATATATACTGAAGCAATGTTGAAGTGTGTTGTTAGTTTTAATTATATTTATCTTCTAAATTTTTTTAATTTCAACCTACCAAAATCAAATGAGATTAAACTGTTATCAGGTAAATTTGGAAAACTTTGATTCATATTCATTGAACAGGAAACGGTTAAGAATCACATCGGCTAGGGAAAAAAGGATATTTTAACTTTTCCTGACCATTGCTGACATTAATATTCATATGAAGTTTTCGTCAATCTTCCATTTTAGATTTTTGTTACAGTCTTGTTAGAGTTTTTGTTAGAGTTTTGTTAGAGATTTTGTAGAGTTTTTATAAACATTTTTTAATATTGCAACTGCCTCACCCGTATTACTTTCTCATTTGTCAATTTTCAATCCCCCTCTCAGAGTTTTCTCGAGGTTTCTGAACGATCCCGTTTCTACTGCGTTTACTAATTCTAGGTTTACAATATATTCCCTTTTTTAATGTAACAGTTAGAAAAGAGTAGATGCTTTTAAAGGGTAATTAGCATCAAGAGGATTGTACGACAGAATAAATTGCCATTCATTATTTAGATGTTACGTTGTTAGTGGTTTTAACCCGTATCTATATTAACTGTACTTTAATTGACATTGGTATATCATTATTTAGTTCCTCGATAAATAAATATTTTTTTCTTATACACTCAATATATTCATCATCCATTTTGTATTATGTTTCTTGCTCTTATGTTATGTGCTCTTATTTTCAGTCTTTACCAAAATTATTAAACTGCTTTAATTTTGTTACTTATAATTACCTTTCTTTATTTGTTTTGGAAAATAAAAAATGAAAACAAATCCTATTAAAAGATTTTTTATTGTTTAAATTTTTAATACGTTAAAAGTGGCTCTTTCGATTTAAAAAAGCTTCTGATCGTGTGAATATCGACATTCTCTTTGCCAAACTGTTGCAGGTAAATTTAATTTTTAATCGGTTACAAAAATTCAATTTACTTGCCACCTACCGTTTTTAAATATCGGTTTGTCTAGTTTTGTATCATTAGATCAGGTTCGTGTATTACTAATTTTGACATTAAGTCGGGGTAACAAATTAAGACTTCTTCCATTTCTGTAAAAGATAAATGGTCTTCACTCTGCGATTAAGATTGCGTAGTGTTTAAAAGGCGATTAAAAGGATTATGAGTTAGTCCAACTGGCTGGCACTGACGCGAGTCACTATGGAGATATTTTGTTTGATAACAGACGCCACTTTTCAATTTTAAGAGCTTAATGCAAATATTTTTAAAAATGTCTATTTTAATTTATGTTTTTTCGTGATTTTGTCAGACGCTTTTATGTGCAATTATCTACCTCGAACTTTTCAAGTGCATAGCAATGATCTTTTTCATCTCATGATCTTTTCTTTTTATCGTTATCTATTTTTTTACACACGTCATCCAATATACAATCGTAATATATTTGGGTAAATCGTAGTCTAATTTGAATTACTGTTGGAAAATATCCACATGATTTTTCTTCGGGTTTAGTGGCTGATTGGAAAAACGAAACCTTTATGATTTTGCCAATTTCGATTTGCAGCCGTTCGTCGAGAAGGGCTGGAATGATATGCTAGTTGGCTGTAAGAGATTTTTTTCGTAAAAGTCTATAAATAAATAACATTTGTTGACGTACACACTAAATTATATAACGAATATAATTTAGTAAGTACGTTAATGCAAAACTACTTTGGACGACTAATGTTTTTATGATTTATTACTTTCAGTGCGAGACTTGATTTTGGATCCTCTAAACACAATTATAGTTGATTGAATTTTATTTTACTTATCTGTTTTACTTTCACTTATTTTTTATGTTAAAATAAATTTCGGAATACATCCATATATCCGCCCCAAACTTCTTAAAAAACCTACAGGCGATCAAGTTGTTTGTCCTACACTTATGAAAGAAATACGATGCAATATATCAGTATTTATGTAGTAATACTAAGTAAAAAATAGTATAAACTATCATTGTATTGCTTTCATCGGTCCTATTTTTGAAAGTATATCAATTGTATTGTTCTCATCGGTCCTATTTTTGAAAGTATATCAATTGTATTGCTCTCATCGGTCCTATTTTAGAAAGTATATTAATTGTATTGCTTTCATCGGTTCTATTTTTGAAAGTATATTAATTGTACAGCTTTCATCGGTCCTATTTTTGAAAGTATTAATAATCCCAAAATAATTTAACGCTCTCTTTACAATGACGACATTGCCAGACGCTTACATTGATAAAATATATCTTATGATGTGATAATGACGTCGCAGTAAGATAACATCAATGATTTTAACTTCATCCTCAAATGTTACAGCTTTTAAGTTAACCGTATTTATCTAAGTAAAAATAGCAAAAAGGTAGTGAACCAAAAAAGATGACCCAGATAAATAACTGAGCTAAGAGAAATAAAAAGTACTGGGAAAGTTCCGTTGAAAACGTTGACAAGTTTAAGCAAAATATTCGAATAAAAAAGGTCTTATTCATTATAAATTCGAATTATAAAGGAAAATCAAGATTTAACGTTCTAATTTTGATGCAAGTTATGTAGAGGTTTAGCTAACAGGATCTTGACATAAATAATTTCGAGCCATATTTTTCTTATTTCGTCGAGCCACAGAGATCCGAGGATGGGAGCTTTGCGACTAGTTTATGTTATAATAAGTTCTAATTCTATTTCCAAACTGTTTTTCTGTTTTAACCCCTTGAGGGTTAAAAAAATATAAGTCCGAGAGAGGTTTCCAACTTATTTAAATTGGACTTATCGAAGTTTGACTGAAAGCAACCGCTCTATATGTTTATGCTCTGTTTTCTGCGATTTATTAATTACACTAGTCGATCATTACGCCACGTATAGTAAGAAGTGGTATTGACTGACTTCCTTCACTTCAAATCAGAAACAGGATTATAAATAGATATAACCTAAAAAATGAAAATGTTGAGGTCTCTTCCTCTTAATAGTCGACATTAATCGAAAAGTCGAAACCTCTTATTGGTCAGCATTAATTGAAAAGTCAAAATCTCTTATTAGCCGACATTTATCGTAAAGTCGAAACCTCTTATTACACGAAGTTAATCGAAGAGTAGAAACCTCTTATTAATAGACATTCATCGAAAAGTTGAAACCTCTTATCAGTCGACATTAATCGAAAAGTCGGAACTTTTTATTAGTCGACACTAATCGAAAAGTCGAACCCTCATATTAGTCAACATTAATCGAAAAGTCGAAACCTCTTATTAGTCGACTTAATAGAGGTTTCGATTCTTCGATTCTACTCAATCACAATTATTGATTTAAAATTATCTTTACAATTGGTTTCACTATAAAACGCATATAAACGCAAACGGCACATATTTAATTTAACCTTAAACAATGATTTATTTAACCTAAAAAAATGCATTAAATTATATTCGTTATATAATTCAGTAAGTACGTTAATGCAAAACTACTTTGGACAACTAATGTTTTTATGATTTAACACTTTCAGTGCGAGACTTGATTTTGGATTCTCTAAACTGTACTTGGAATACCTAGTCAATATTTTAAGTTTCGACTAATACAAATATTACTTTTAGCTATAATATTATAATCAGTAAATTACGAGTAATAAACGCAGGTTTGTTAGTAATCACGATTCTCTATGTTATCACTTTAAAATAATGTAAAAAACAAATTTTATACCCATATAATGCTCTTTATTTTACGAGAGTATTTGCAAATTTAAATAATGTAACTTAAGGGAATTTTCGCACTGCGAATTCGGCTCGCGAGTACCCGAATAGGTATTCGGTTTTATTTGACATATTCTGTCATTTTGGCACTCATTTTTATTTTAAATTGTTAACCACGAAAAATATATAATTTCTATATTAGTTTACCCGTGTTTATTCCGTGTTTGCATGCATATACTGGAAAATTTAAAAATAGGATATGTGCTTATCCAATAACACATGGAGTAAGGTTCTGTAGTCTTCTATATCTCTTTAAATTGTTGAGCTGGTTAATTTTAATTACAAGTTCTAATTGAATTCTTGTTTTTAAATGTTTTTAAAATCAGTTGAAAAAATAGTAGTTTGCATGCCACATTGGACGCCATTTTGAAGTTTAACATTGCGTGAGCGGGGTGAAAAATTGTAAACATTCATTTCATTTTTAAAAATAATTTGTCTTCCCTGTACAAATATGTGGAGGTATATTGAATATTTTATGAATATTTTTACTTGCAAGGTTTAAAGTTGTACAAACTGTGAATCTGTGAGAGGGATATATGGATACAACTGCATTATAAGAATTCCCTTTTTCAATATGGTTTCAATATGGACCGATAATTTTGTGAGGTCTTTTTTTTTTATAAAGATAGCGAGAGATAGAAAGTGTGAAATATTTTTTAGTACGTAGGCCACATAATTTAGGATGCTAACGTTTAAAGTTTCAGTGTTACGGTACTGTACTTTTTTTAAGTAGTTTAAACTAATATAGAGTCTAATACTTTGTCGATAAAAAAGCTAAGCAGTCTCTTTGCTGTGAATCCTCTTAGACGTTGACGTGTATTTTTTATACAGTCAAACTTCGATAAGTACAATTTAAATAAGTTGGAAACCTCTCTAGGACTTATATTTTTTTCACCCTCAAGGGGTTAAAACAGAAAAAGATTTTGTAAATAGAATTAGAACTTATTATAACACAAACTAGTCGCAAAGCTCCCATCCTCGAACCTTTTTGCCTCGACGAATTAAGAAAAATATGGCTCAAATTTATTTATAAGTGAAGATACTGTTAGCTAAACCTCTACATAACTTGCATCAAAATTAGAACTTTAAATCTTGATTTGCCTTTATAATTCGAATTTATAATGAATACAACCTTTGTTACTCGAATAGTTTGTTTAAATTTGTCTACATTTCCATCAACGGAACTTTCCCAGTACTTTTGCATTTTTGAACTAGCTAAACTCAAATACTTATTCATCTTATTTGGTTCACTACCTTTTTGCTACTTTTACTTAATTTTTAATTACATGGATACAGTTGACTCAAAAGCTGTAACATTTGAGGATAAAGTTAAAATCATTGATGTCAACTTACCGCGACGTCATTGTCGCATTATAAAATATGTTTCCAATGTAAGTCTGACAATGACGTCGTTGTAAGGAAAGGTATTGAATTTTGCAGGGACATAAAATTATTCTCAATAATTATTTTAATTATAATTATCGAGGTAATTATTTTACAGAAGTTAATTAGAAAATAAGAAATATGATTTTATAAAACATATTTGGAATCAATTATATTAATTGGTTATAGAGTAATTATATTTTATGAATAACACATTTAAGAAATAGACTGTTCTATTCACTCAACTAAAAGGACTAGTTTTTTAAAAATATTATATACGACAGAGAAACATCCCGATTTCATGTTTCTGCAAATTAAATTACCCAGAATACGAGAATCTATGAAAACATAAAATATTTGAGTTAACAAGGTTTAGCTGACCGTAATAGCAACTGATAATGAAGATGATATTTACTTTGAAATTTGAAGAAATTGAAGGAAATATTTTATTTATCTACTTTAACGTATGTTTATATAGATTAGGTCATCGTATAGTTACACAATCTCTTCCAGTAAATCAGAGTACTATGTATAGAACATTTTGGTATCGGGTAAGACCACAGTACATTCTTAGTGATAATTATAAACGTAACAAATGCCTAAACTATTTAGATATTCAATAAAATTAAGACGTTCTGCTGCACATGTTGGATTTAAGGTTATAAGACATTATGAAAAACTGAAAATAAAATATTTGTATCAGCGAAATTATGTACGATCATTTGTTAGACAGACGTATGTACATATATGGTAGAATCTCCCCTTCAAGCGAACGGCCCGTTACGAAGCCAGAAATACGACGGATACGAGCATTTCGCGTTGAACCCACGCGATCAGTCGAGAGCGGTCCATGAATAATAAATTATCGCAAAACGGCGGCCCTTGATGTACCGGGCCTGATCTCCGCGACCTCTTTACGTCGTCGTGTGACGTGCGCGCCTCGCCTCTATCCGCTACTGTGTCTGTTACCATGCTGTGTTTCGTTGTTATACGCATAACAATAAAAGTTTTTAACGCTTTGTTCTTATAAGTGCATTTACTGTGTTTAATGTTCCTTTCTGTTATATATAGTTCTCATGAATATAGTTAAAGAAATCTCCTAGCTTTTTCATGTGATTATTAAATCCTCTTTGTCACGTTGCTATAAGCCGTACTTTATGCATATTCGTAGCATGGTGCCATTAGTGTACTATTTCGTTCTCTGAAAGCCATTACGTCGTTCGTTTAATGCTTTATTGTGATAGCATCCTCGTTATAATGTACTTTAATATATTTTCTTCGCTTATTTTTGTGATGTTGCTAAATGTACGTAGTCATGTTGTAACCCACGTTAACAATAATTTAATTGTTTAATAAAATTCGCAAAGTATTTAATGCTTCAGTTTGTTCATTGAATTACACATTTTTTATGCATTGCCTTATATCTCCACATGTGCATATTGTGCAGTAAAATTGATTGATCAGTAGAAGATAGGCGAGGTGGAATAAAAAGAAAACCAAACACGCCGGCGACTGAAAATCAAGAAAGAGCAAAAAATAAAATATGAATTGTTTTAAAATATCGAGAGTAAATAGGTAATAATTTTAGTAACTATCTAATTATAGTCTAAATTAATTAAAAATAAATTGTTAATTGAAATTGATATTCGTTCTGCGTTTTGATAATTAATATTTGTTTCACTCTTTTCGAGTTTTATGTACCTTTTTTCGAACACTTTCATAGATTAATATATTACGTCTGTATATGGAGGATACAATAGACACAATTTGAACTTTGTTTCGTCTTAGCGGTTCAAAAAGTTTCGTAGAAATAGCTTTTACCAACCTATTATGAAAAATAACTTGACTTGTCATAAAAATACAAGGTTTTTCATTTGTCTTATTGACGGATTTAAATGAAACTTTTAAGGGGTATATTTTTTCACTTCCTGTACATAAGGGTGCCAATTTTTAGTATTGTAGCACCTGGATCCAACACTATGTGAACATTTGCTCGTTTCCTTTAATGCTCGAATTGTTTTTCCTTTAAATGAGGTATCATTTGAAATTGCACGTTCTAAGAATTTCAAAAATATTTTTTGTAATATGTATGATAGTTTTACAGATATTTTTGAAAATGACCACAGAAACATATTTAATGATATAGGAAAAATCAAAAGTGCCGAAAGAAAAAAAAAACTAGAAAGAGTAATCTCTATAAGTGGTTTCTGAGAAATTCACGATAATAAAAAAAAGGAGCATTTGCTAAAAATTAATCTTAAGTTACTATTTAAATCAATATAAAATATTAAACATTAATTTTAAAGTGATGAGTTATAAGCTAGTCAACATTTATTTTAAATCGTTAAGTTATTTTCGGTTCAACTTATACCAAACACATGGACAGGTAGATAAACAAATTTATCAAAAGTCATTATAACCGCCTTGAAATCGTCTATCATATGTATTCATAATATTTCAAAATTACCCCAAAAACTGATGTAAACGCAAATTGTAAAAACGATTTGGTCGCTTAATTACCTTATACTTTGTAAAAGAATATGTAATTTTACGTTTATTGACAATTAATGAGCAATTAGAATGTAATTAATCATCGTTACTTTATAGTTTTGGGGCACTATAAATACGCTAATATTTGAAATTAGGGGCTAAATAACTATTTATTTAATGAAATGATAAAATGGAAGCATTTGACCGCTATGGTAATATGCTTTATATTAAAACGATAAATTTTGATTATAAAATACTTGTGTCGAGTAAAGCGTTACCAAATAAGAAATTGTCATTAATTAATATGTTAGTATTAAACCATATAAATTTTTAGAAATAACTGTCATATAAAATTTATATTTTATTTGATAGAGAAATATAGAGAAGAGTTTGAAAATACATGTTAATTGTATATGTCTAAATTAAATTATCAATTGAAAATGAGCGATCTGACAAAAATTTCATCAAATAAAACTTTAGTCTAAATGAAGCAACACGCGAGTCACGCTAATAACGTTTGGCACAGTTAAAATTTGATACTAAATCAACCGATTGAAAATAATATCCTCTAGAATCTGTACTACCAAACAATGTAAACATAGTAACGTCAAAAAAGCAGTAGACATTTTTGAAAGTCACTGGCAGGTCACGCGTGATGCTGTTTGGGCGCGGCCTGATAATTACTTTCTGATATACGAAAAATCTATCTCCAAATTTATTTTCGAGTTGATTTTCAATAAAGTTCTACTGATTTAAACCAAAAATAATAGTTACCATCTACGTATCGAAACAAAGAGCTTGACATTTATCCGGTTTGAACTTGAGCTTTTCTCAAAATTCTCAAAATTTCTAGAAGGTAGATTTAAAGTTTCAAGAATTTATCTCTCGAGAACGGTAAGGTTTTCTGAAGCTTGAAATATATCATTATAAGCCGTCAAGCACCAAAAAAGTTCTCTCGCACTGTGAAACAAAAAAGCTCCATTTAATTTTGACAAGTTTAAAAGCGCAGAGGAGTATACGCACTCTTACGTGCATATAGACATATATAATCACTCTCCGGTGTGATTCGTGTTTATCCTCTATCATTTTGCCCTAAAACACCTACCTCCTTCAATTTTAATTTACCTTTTAGTGTATTCTAATGCAATACTTTAATCTTTTTGATGAAAGTAAAAAACAATGGAAATGTAAATTCAAGACAGTTCATTTTGAGTAACTACAATAAAATCTAATACATTTACTTATAAAGCTTACTGCTTTATCATCTTCTTCAATTTTCATTAATGTTCTTCTATTTAGCCTCGACATAAACTTTGAACCTTGAAAAAATCAAAGTTATTTAAAATTCTAAATTTCAGGCTATTGGTGGTTTCATTTTTTAAAAACTTTTCAATCTCTTTATAGAGGTTCTTGTTTTTATTATTTGGTGTTACGTACATAAATAAAGTATGATTTTATTCCATGCATGTTGTATTTTCATTTGGAATAAATTGTTTGTATTCCATATCTTATAATAGGAAAAACGGAACTCTCATCGAGTCATATCTGTGTGTCTGTGAGTCACAGGTTTATTATTCAAAGACCGTTTATAATAAATGGTTGAAATTTGGCATTTAGTACGATGTAATAATCCAGTCATAGACATAAAAACGAGCATGAAATGTTTCTTTGGGGAGTAGTTCTGCAAAGAAAGATGCTTAAATTTTTTTGAAGTGAAACTTTTCATGGGTCACTTCAATATGAGAAAATAAAAGTTGTGAACTAACAAAACGACACGGCCAAGTGTCCCGACGTATCGTCAGTGGTCGGGCGTCTCCATGATTCTTCGGTTGTTTCCATCTTTTCCTTGTTTTGTTAAACAAGCTTTATGAAACTTCACTATACTCTTCGTACCGTCAGAGTAGAAACTCGCAGAACTGTTCTGATTATATAACAAATACCACAATTAACAAAAACCAAAATCAGGGTCATAGACAGAGGTAGCCAATTCTCAAGGACCAGCAAACTCTCAGATTTTTTAAAGGAATTCCAATACCTCGGATATATGATAAATGATCAAGGAGAATGCAGAGGTGACATAGTGAGTAAGCTCAATAAAATATGGCAGCAGAGAAGTCTCCGATGTCATCAAGAATCCATTGGTGTGAATGCTCGTTTTCTCCATTTTTCTATATGGGTCCGAGTTATGGGTAATTTAATCAGCGCTGTGGACAGGAAGAAGATCGATGCTTTTGAGATGTAGTTTCAGAGAAAAATGTTGAGTATGACATGTACTGCCAAAAGAACCAATGAAATCCTACTCGGCCAACTCAAAATCAAGACCAAACTTTTAATCTGCTACCAACGAGTTCTTCGTTATTTTGGTCTTATAGTTTCTAAATAGTCAGACAACCTAGATAAACTGTTTACTGTAAGAAAAATAGAGGGCAAAAGACTTCGCGATCGATACCCTAGCCGCTGGTCGCTGGTCAAGTTCAACTCAATATGGGATTTTATGTCACTGTCGCACTGAGACATGCCGAAGACAAGAAAGCATGGAAGCGGCTGGTTAACTTCTCTAGCAAATCACTTAAAAACAGGCATGACTTTCAGTAATAAAGATGCGGTGAAGAAGAAGACATTTAGCTTTAAATGTTTGGCACACACAATACCTGTTTGGGTTAAAATTTGCAAGTCAATTTTGACCCATTATTCAATTGACCTGAAAACTTGCGGGAATGTATAGTTTATTAAAAATCATAAAATGTTTGTCTCATTTGATGTTCCTATAAAGTATTAATCAGAAAAAGCGAATAATGTGGTCAATGAGGTCTGGAATTTATTGCGTTACATCTTTGGTATGAAAAAGGTCATCTTTTTAAACAGAGTAAATAACATTTTAATCAGCTATTTCAATTATATTGGGCTAATGAAAATTAATAATTGTGTAAGTACTACAAGAGGTATAACTTTATTGACAATAATGCTCTAATTGTGTCGAGTGAAGCGTTACCAAATAAGAAATTCTCATTAATTAATGTTAGTATTAAACAAGAGAAATTTTTAGAAATAACTGTTACAGTTATGTTATAGCTATGTTAGAATATTTCGTATGTCATTAAAACCAATCTGCTTTTAGTGTCAGATTGTTTTCATGCGTATTACTGGAAATACGTAAGAAGTAACTAATAACACTTATGTTTATTTTTCTTCAATGAGGTAATATTATGTATAAATATAATTTGTGGTGCCGAACATTAATCACGCAAGTTTGAATTGTGGCGATTACGTTCATTATCATGCCGTGGTGAAAATAGGGGAAAGCTTTTCTTGTTTTCAACTACTACGTTAGGTTCGTATTTAGCTTTATAATGCGTCTTCACGTACAAAGGGTTGTTATGCTATTATATTTTGGTTGCTATGTCCAATTATCCTGATCCAGTATTTTGTTTAATTTCAGATGCATGACATCATTCCGTGTTTGTGTAATTTGCGGTGTAAACTGATCAATTTCCCATTTTGCTTTTTTGTGGTTTTTCTTTTTGTTATTGTTATTGTTTTCTTATGTTTCTTTTATTTAAGAGATTGTTAATATACGTTAATATATTTGTTACTTGTCCAAAGTTCTGTTTCGAGAACTGCAATTTAAAAAAAATACTTTTTGAGAAATAAATTAAAAGATGAACTTTTGGTATTTTCATGGATTTATTGATTCTGAAAACATACTTAAGCCTTATTGTTAACGTATAAAATGTCTCTCTTTTGTGACTATTTCGTGGTTTTATTCTTTTTAATATTTCAGGTGTCCGTAACTCTAAAAAATATTTTTTAGTAGGATTATTAAGGCATTCATCCGTCCGTGCGTATGTTGTCCGCGCAGTAATTTTTTTCAGAAACCATTTGGCGCAGAACGCTGAAATTTATTTAATTTTTGGGTAACAATGTAGTTTTTTGGATGGCATTTTTCGATAGTAAGAACCTTAAAAATATTATCTAAACTATCAATTTCAGAGAGAGCTAGTTCCGTATAAAAAACGATTTCCCTGGTTTTAATTGAAAGAGCTAGTTAAAACTATTTTTTAGAATATTACGTGGTAATAATCTAGTGATGGCTCTACATCTTATAGTTTTGAAATTCATGACATTTTTCTTAAGCTTGTGACTGCGTAATATTTTTAAGTGGTGATAAGCAATAAGCAATTTTTAAATAATAGAAATGTTGGAAAACAATAAATATTTAAGATTATTACCGTATTTGTATGAACTTAAACGTACGGAACTCTTGTAATTCGAGTTCAAGTGTTATTTAACAGATTTATTTTTATTGTTCTATTCTTGTTATGATTTGACTAATTTTTTAAATCAAATAATGTATTGAATGCTTTAATCGTATGAACTTGATTTCTAATATTTGCCGATAAGTAGCTTTGGCTTTCAATGAAAATATGTTTCCATAGTTACAATAAGATTACAAGAAAGTTTCTTTGATTGTCATAAGAGTGTAATTGTGGAAAGTGTGAAAATGTATTCTCAGGAAAAATTGTGTAATTTATCCTTAGTTTATGTTATTGTAGGGTTATTAGTATTAGATAATACGTGCAAGGAATTAATACAAAAATTAACATTTTATTAATTAATAGTATATATTAGATATTGAAATATTGGAATGCGAGTCTACATTGGTTTTCTTTGCTCAACATCTAATATTGGTTCGTCGCTTTTTATAGAATCATCCAAGGAATGTTGGAAAAGTAGTTTAAATATCCTTTTAATGAACTGAGACAGAATATATATAGAAAATAAAATACTACAAGTCGCATAAAATATTTAATAATGTTCGACCGACTCATTATTCTCACAAAACGGATGACATAAAACGACCTATGTGCGTGCAAGTTACAGAACGAATGTGACGTTAATGAGCTTCGTTAGAAATAATCGTAACTCAAAAGAAGCACACAAAGCCCTATGTAATGTGACACCTGTGTACCGTACACCATGAACCATGGATGCTGTCTATTAGAATTCGAATTAGTGTGGAGTGAAAAAAACCTGTTAATGACGAATAGAACTTGGTCTACGCGGGTTCCGTACAAATTTAGGCACCTATAAATATGTAAGGGTAGTTTTTCTTTTACACTATTTATAAACTTATTTTTTCTCAACGTAAATACATTGCATACTGTATCTTTTACAGGCATAAAAGCATGGTGCATATTTAGAAAAATATAATATTTAGGATATTTATTCTATGCCATAGTTTTCTCACAATCTCTGCGTAGCCGCAGGACTGCTGCACTAGGTAAAGACTGTGATAGTTAACTGTCTGCATTGTCTGATAGTTAACAGCTGTCGCTGCTGCCTTGAGACAAGTCGAAGGCAGAACAGCTTGGAAGCAGCTGGTCAGCTCCACAGCTAGTAAGGTACTTGAATATGAACATGTTAGTAAGTAATAAAGAAAGAAGAAGAACTCTGTAATGAACCAATAAATAGCTACATACCAAATTTTACATTCGTATATTTCACATGAACACTGATAAGATATCGTTGCGTAATATACGAGCACTTGGCTGGACAGTTTCATGAAAAGTAGTGTAGATATAACTTATAATGAATTATCATGAACTGTGTCTATATTTAGTAAAGATAACGTGAAATATTATAATTCTTGTGCGTTCAAACTCTTTATGTAATCAATAAAAAGATGCAGTACTAGAACTGCCAATAGATGGCTCGATGTGTATATAAAACACAATTAAATGAAATTACGTGATGTAGTATTATTCCTATTTTCTTTAATTTCTTTACTACGACCTAGGTTTCGTTGTATTACAACATTTTCAGGTAGGCTATTAGTAAAGATAGCCAATCTTTGCTAATAGTTTCTACAAAATTAGCGCCAAATATATTCAATTTGCGTATATTAAATTGATTACCCATGTGCTCCGCAAGCTTAAAATCAGCAAATGTTTGCTAAACATGACGAAATATTTAATATTATTTACGGGCAAGTATTGCGATAGTTTCATTTGCTCAGGAACAACACATGTCACCTTAATGGAAAAACCTTAATGATGGAACGGCTTAAATAATAATACTTTTTGTGTATGAAGTATTGCAAGGCTTGGTAGTCTATATGGCCGTGGGTGTTTTTGGGGTAACAACGTCTGCGCGCTAATTGAGAATTCGAGATATCTCCATTTCCGATGAAGCAGCAGTGTGTCTCGTGACACAATAAAGTTTCTTTTTTCATTTTGCGCGTTGTGCATTTTCCCTTCTGCTGCAACTTTTGTTCCCTTTTCTTTCTGTTGCATAATATACTTATATAGGATTATTATGCCTTGGGGACCCTCTCTCGCGATGTTGAACTCGATGAAGACGCAACGGAGCGGGCGACAGTGAATTGAAACTGATGTTTGAGGGATTAAAGACTTTTTTACAAAAATTGCATTTATTTTGACAACAATAAATAGAACTAATTAGCTTAACGAATAGTGTTCTATATTTTTTTTCCTGAATCCAACATTTTGCAAGAAAAAGTGAACGTTTGTAAATGTTGTGTGGAACAAACTAGAACATGCTCAGTTTTGCTAAGTCTTGAGTGGTGTTGAATTTACTTTAGATACATGGGGCCTATTCTCTGAATGTTTACTTACAATGCAACATGTAAAATAAATGTCCATATGTGTCCGTTGTCTGTTATATTGTAAAAGTAGGTACTTTTTCTTGTAAGTCATATTGACAGTTTACATTGTAGGATGAAATACTAAGTATTTTTTTATTGGAATAGTAATATTTGCTGAGTGCAACCCTTATTATGCTCATTTCCATGTTGTTCATAACATTATATTCGGTACAATTTTTTAAGTATCAATCGATTTTTTTTTAAATTTGTTATTGAAACGTTATCCTAATTAATTATTTTGCAACAACACTAATCCTTAGCTGTCGTAAATATATTTGCAACTTATTATGGGTATATTTGTCTTTACTAATTACCTTATTGGGCTATTGTAGTGACTCTTATTGAATTATTAGATATTTACAAGTTAAATAATGAGAGTAGTTATAAATATTAAGAAGGGGAAAGTCTCATAAAAATCATTTTTAACTATTTTTTATCATTATCTGTATATTCTTAACTGGCTAATCTACTTACTTTAACAATTTCATTAAATCATTGTTATTAAGGAAAATTTAGTGGTATATTACAAATGTTACGTACAAAAATTGAAGATAAGATTATTGTAAGTAAATAATGAAATACCAAATACATAATACAATTTAAACTGTCGATATGTGCAATGTATGTTTTACATGTTGTAATGTAAGTAAATGTTGTACATGTAAGTAAATTGTATCGTAAGAAAGAGCTTTCGATAAAGTGAAGTCAGCAACTCTCAAGGCTTTGGAGTAAATGAGTATGTTGTCCTTTTGTTCCGTATAACATTTTTAAATATTTCACTTTTTCACGCTAAGTGTTGGTTTTACGGAAAAGAAATCTTAAGAAATTTTTATTAGGCTAATTAGCTTTATCGATTGCCATAAAAATAAATGCGGTTTTTGTAAAAAAATCTGATGTCGCTCATACGGCAGTTTCGACCCAATATACTACGTCTTATAATTATAAGTAGATTGACTTATCAGCGCACCGCTACTAACTTCATTTGCATATAACTTCTGATTAGATGGAGATATCTATTTGTGTATTGATTTGAAGTGTTTACTGGCTATAGTGTTTCGAAATGTACTAAGAACGCAAAATTTGGTGTTCAAAATACTCAATATTTTGAACTCTCCACCATGTGGAGAGTTTATATCATTTTACATCGACGTTTACTTTAGGTCTTTAGCTGTTTAACCATATTGGAACATCAAGTGTATCATTTATAAAAGAGGTTGATATAAACAGGATTTAGACAAGATAGAAAGGCAGATCGTAATATCAACTTTCCATTCCATGGCTGTGGTGTGACGTTAAAAAAATCACGATAAATATCAGTTAAATGGGAATCCAGTTCACTTGAAAATGTTTTAGTACCATAAAGTTAATTATGAATTTGTTATATTTTCTTTAAAGGTGTAAAGCAAGTATATATCATTTACATTGTAGTTAAGATAAACATAAAGACAAATGAATGTCAGTTACTATATTGAACGGACTTTGTTTCAGCTCAAAGCGATTAAGCGACAGCTGGCGTTGCTTTGTAAACTCCCGAAACTAATTAAATTTGCAAACATTATGAACATATTTATAACTATTTGTTGTAACCAGCTGCACTCGTGTAACAGCGGCACGAATTTATGGCTCTTATACTTGCTACGTTCCTTATTCGGTTTAGGCAATGTACAAGCATATTTACTTGTTGATTGATGCTATTTTCCGCCAACGTGGAGTAAAAAGAGATGGTGGAATGTCACTCTATATGTATTGATTCTCGATAGGGTACTCTATTGAAACTTAAGTTTTCGGGTTTTGGTGGATGTGATATGGGGACCGTTACTTTTTTGCTGATGTTTAGACTTCTGTAAACTGTATAAAACGTGGAAAACATTAGAAATACAACTCCGATAATAATTGTAATCACGTTTTCGAAAGATTTGTATTATATTTTGAGAGTTTAGAGGTATTTAAATATTTTCAAAGTGGATGACTTTCGTTAATCTTATTATGAGATACGATTAATGCTACATACCAGTCATAATATTTTTTGCCTTATATGTAAAAAGGTATTTATGCTTAAAAATATTGCATACTGCCAGGATGTTAGTACAAAGTGAGCTAGAAATAGATTTAATAATTTATATAATGTATATAATTAGAAGCCGATAAAATAATAC
Source organism: Druceiella hillmani (assembly GCA_039881145.1). Classification (NCBI taxonomy): domain Eukaryota; kingdom Metazoa; phylum Arthropoda; class Insecta; order Lepidoptera; family Hepialidae; genus Druceiella; species Druceiella hillmani. Next base: position 2,480,935 of record JAYKKI010000032.1, on the reverse strand, counting down.
ACGATATCAAGTAGGGTCTAATGACTGAATACGTTAAAAGACATTTCTTTTATATGTTTATATGAGACGGATAGTTTTTTGTCTTGTCCATTTTTTAAATGCGTAATAACGTAATTTCTAAGTGTTGCTATTTTTAAGGCTCAGAACGCGTGAATAGTTTAAAGCAAATAGACGTATGTTTCACGCGATAGGAACAATTTACAAAAAGTTTTTTTTGTTATTACTAAGCCTTTTTTGTTACTTATCAATATTCTCCTCGCATGTTGTCGTGTTTCTGAGAAGGTGTTTCACTTAAAGATATTTTTGCCGTAATAAAAGACGTTGATTTTTGGTATCTAATAATATTTGGTGTGTGCATAGTCATTTTATTATTGGAATTTATCACTTTTCTGCGATATTAATTTGTGTAGTCCCTTAAATGTGATTTGTTTATGATGAGAGAAAATAAATTACCTGGAATGTGTCACCATTATTGGATAGTTAATCTTACAAATATCGTGTGTATTTTATGTACACTTGTCTTTAATAAAAATAATACACGTAAATAGTTAAAAGTAACAAAATATGGTACATATACTGAATAAGCAGATTTGACCTTTAATTTTTTTATGATTAAGGTTTGCTGCAATTAAGTAAAGGTTTGATATTAATTATAGATAAGACAAGTTTTAGAGAAAAAAAGGATATTATACGTAGATGGAAACTACCCCATTTGATTTTCATACATGACCATATTGAAATTAATAAAATTGAATAGTACTAACAAAGGTTGAATTAATTTAATCGTAGTACATTATTCGTAAACCGGGCGCTGGAATGGCTCATTTTACCATCGGTATCGAAGCAAGATAAACACTAACAAAGGCATGTCACAGAATTCTTATAAATTTTTATCTACATTTGCTTATCTAAAATTTCCCATAAGCTCTGGCCAGTTGATAAAAACATTGATTAAAATACGTTGTAGGAAATAGCTGATTATAGAAACGTTTAAATATATGACACCAGTTACGATATTATTATTATGAAATGTTGTAAAATCCCTTTCTATAAATAATTTTATCGTGTTATTATGATGTGATAATGATGTGTAATAAGTGATATGATAGTGAATATGATGTGCGCGCACAAAATAAATACCACTAAACCACTGAAACCAAAATTTGTAGTTACCTTTACGATTTAGTGCCCTTGAAACTGCTTCTAGAGATATCAGCTTAGTAGTAAGCGAAGAAAAAATAAAATTTTTGTCTGTAAGCTCTAGAGCGCATAATGTGCAGTCGCTCCAAAAAAAAGTATTTTAAAATGGAAATTATACGTTTGAAGCAGCTACCCAGTTTACGTATCTGGTCACTCCCTATGCGTATATTTTTTTGGGTAGAGAAAAAAATATAAAATTCTTTTTTTGTAGAATCAGGCTTTCTTTAAAATCGTAATTCGTAATTTTGCTTTCACAATAATCATGCAATATTAAGTGTCGTAATATGTAGCGATGGGTTTGTGCGTACAACTGTGTTACTGGTGCTTTGTGTGTTACTGGGCTTTGTGTATTACTGGTTATGGATAATTGAACAAAGGAGTGTTCGAATTTTTATTGCTTACATGTTTGTTTGTTTAGGACATTATGTAGACCAATAAAGAAAAATTGTTTGGATTTTCGTTATAGTGTAGGAAATTTATTTTTCACGGTTTTAAATTTAAGGTTATAATTTATCTACAATTGGTTTGATTACTTTTTATGTATTTTTACAGTACCTGTATTTTTGAAGATATAATTAATATACATCTATTCAGCATTTTCTATAAGTGGGTAAAGCCGATCACAAAAAGTGAGTCGTTTTTTTTTCTTTAAGAATCCGACAGTTCACAATTAAGTGAAACCATGTGATGTAGTATTATTTCTTTAAGTTCTTTACCGCCACTTATGTTTCGTCGTAATATAACATCTTCAGGTGGACTGTTAGCAAAGATTATTTAGCTTTCTAACATCTTCAGATGGGCAATTAGCAAAGATCTTTGCTAATTGCCCATCTGAAGATGTTGTAATACAACGAAACCTAGGTCGTAGTAAAGAACTTAAAAAAGGTAGAAATAATACTATTATAATAATCACGTAGTCTCACTTAATTGTGAATAATGAATTTCTACAAAATTAACGTCAAATATATTAAAATTCCACAGTTGTTGTTGGATGTTGTTGTCGTGTCCACTCCAATCGAATCTGGGTGCCGCGCACGGCCGTATGTCTTGCGATCAACCCAACACACCACGGTGACGACAAATTCCACACTTATTTAATATGTATTAAATATTATATTATATGGCGCTTTCGTGCATATTCAGTTCGCTCAATGTAGCTATCAGTACAAAAGATTGATATATATATATACTATATACTGAAAATGGCTTTGGATTAGAAACTGGAAAAAAGTATTTATCACTATTTTCAGCCAAGATCAGACACAAGGAAGCCAGCTGGCTTGTTTGTCCATCCGTAGTTAGTACTTAGAAAAATAATAGTAGTAACGGTTTAAGGTTGTATGAAAAAATAGCGGTTTGATCAGAGATCACGAAAGATGCTGTGGAATGAATAAATTATCGAGTTGTGTGAATGAATAAATTGATTTGCAAGTGGAAGTATATATTCTTAAAATTATATGTTGATTATACTTTGGATCACGCTGTAGTGTTCGTGTAAGCGAAAAAAGTTACATTGATATGCGGAACTGACCCCGTTAGATTCTATGTTACGATTTGGCTACGACGAAAAATATTGCCATGCGTGTGGTAAGATCTTTACGAAATTTACGGTTTCAGGCGAGTACGAATATAGTACACAAATACTATATTGACGTAGGCTTTGCGTGAGTTTAATTTAATGTACTACTGTAATGAATGAACGTAGCGATCCGAAATAAGGTCGCAGTTGAAAAGGGTTGGTCGTTACGATATATGAGTCGTAGAATGAATTGAAACGAAGTACGTGCGTTTTGGAATAATTTTACTGAATTGCGTATTACGTCCAATTTTTTTCTCAATTTCGTAAAACTTTCCTTTTTTTTAAACATCCAAAGGTTTTTTTATCATGACGTTAATTTGTTTAGCGGAGATAGGGAGAAGTTTTCACCAGATATAAGTTGTGGATTAATCTGCATGAGAGAATGTGGGAATTCAGCGGATTTGAGTAGTTTAATAAACCCGCTAATTTCATGTCAATCACTCGCACAAAATAGGATCAAATAGTAATCAAGTAGTGCAAATTCTTAATGAATGTTGGTACTAAAAATTTTTTAACATTTTGTAAACTCATGACTAAATAAAATAATTACAGGAACGGCTGTGGTACTCACTTTGAATTCTAATTTTTTTTTTGCAAAGAGGACTTTAAAATCAAAAAAGGACTGTAAAAAACGTCAATTTCATGTAAAAAGATTTATCCAATAATACACCATTCAAGAGAATATGAACAAATTTGCCTTCCATTTTCATTAAATTTTTTTTTATTATTTTCCTCTGTATTATTTTAGATTTTCATGAAGCATTCATTTGCAAAATTTCGTTCACATATGTCAGAAACTTCGTTGATATGAATAAATGTTATTTCTCTTTTATAATAAAGAATATTTAAAACTGGAAAGTTTTCTTGATTCCACAAATGGAAAAATTGTAGAACTCACTGGTTGTTTATAGGTTTAGTGTCATATCCAAAAATATTTACTAACAAATGTATTGACGGAAAATGAATTTGCATTTGTTTCTAATTTTTCATTGGGGTTTTATAACATTATTCGCTAAAAATAAATTATATTCAACAAATGAAGAATGATCTAAAAACAAAAGATGATGAATTGTTTTGAGTAGAAGTGGAAACAATAAAAAGTTTATCTTCGATATCAGAATAAATAATACGTTGATTAGCTAATTAAATATTCCATCACTTGCGCTGTAAAAATTGCTGGATTTACATACATTTCATTGTAGTTGCTATAAAGATTTCTATACTTATCATTAAGTCCATAATTTGTAAGTTGCCTGCCAAAATTCCGGGAAAAAAGAAAGCCGCAAATATACTTATATGGTTATGGATAAAGAAAAGTGAAAATCCACTCAGTACGCAGCAATCAAATTTTCGAAATCATTCATGGAAAAGAAAAAATGTATGAATCTGAGCCTTGCACAATCCGCGCAGCGGACGGGAAGAAGTTCAATGCTTTTAGGATGTGGTATTGGAGAAGAATTCTTTGTAGACTATAGACAGCCAAAAGGACCAACGAATCTACAATCTACACTACCTTCAAATTAAGACTAAACTATCAACCATCTGCCTACCAACGAGCCCTCAGGTACTTTGTCCATATAGCTCATAACCTAACTGATTATTTTAGAGGAAGTAGAGGGCATTCGAGTTCGCCGTCAACAACCTAGACACTGATTATTTGATCAGGTTAAGATCATCAATAGACTCCTTGTCACTGCTGTCTTGATTCAAATTGACTGGGTAGCATGGAACTAACTGATCAGTTCTTACAACAGGCACTTCAAGATAGGCACGACCTTCAGTAAAAAAGAGGAGACGAAGAAGAATATTCTCTGTATGTGTAATCTCTGTATATCTGGTCATTTATAACTTGAGTTATATTATACACATTTTGATATCGTTTTCGCTGTCATAGAACTCAGTAAAGTTTTTATGTATAAAAGTTTAGGACAGACGATCAGGTTACATACCTTTGTTAATATTTGAAAGGCGTGTCCAGACTCGCGTATGTATGAGCGTAGGCATGAAGCTCCATGGAAATCCATTTCGTGAAAGAAACATTCGAATTCAATCGTCAATATTTGAAGTTATGAAAATCACAACTTCTAGACGAGTGGAACCGCGAGAAAAATATATTATGTACAAATGGAGAATGAAAATTTTGCGAAATTAATTTTTCAGTTATTGATTTTATTAATCCTAGAGGTTGGTCATCCTATCATAATGAAATTATGTTTCAGACTCTTTATCCACTTTTGTATTTCGGTAATCGGCAAGATGTCATTTACAAAAAAAATGAAACTCATTATTGAAAATAATCGCATTGGGTAAAAGTTATTGCTCCATAGGACTATGTAAAATATAATAATTAGAATTATAATTAAATATCCATAAGTCCTTTCAAAGCCGGAGTAAATTTTATCCAAAAAATCAAATCTACCACATTTACATAATGATACGATATACATATAAAGGAAATGGACATAAACTTTTATTTTCATTCTTTCAAGATATACATAAACCCGAATAGTGGATGAATATAATAAATATCCGCAGACAATCGTGTCCTTGGTAATGATACATTCATATGTACATATACGAGTATGTAAATATACCCTCGCACAGTAAACGAACGACTATCTAGAGACGATTCTGGCGACGTGACGTCACGCTATACCGGAAATTGTCCCTCGATACCGGAAGCGGCCAGAAACACTACGATAAATTGTCTCTCCGCGCTTCCAACCGTCTTCATTCGCTTACGTTATACTGTGCAGTTTAATAAAATGGTGTGTTTATTTATAGGTATTTTGTTCTTTAGAAGACAAAGGTGTGATAAAAATAGTTTTCTGCTTTGACCAATCTACATAGGGCTGTTGGGTTATTTTATAGTTAAACGAGTTTACTACGGGGAACCTTATAAAGGAGAATGCAAGATTCATGCAAATTTAGGTTTGCGTCAATAAAGATTATGTAAAATCATACAATTGAGGTAACTTGCAAGAATTTAATGGCAAAATTACTTTCAAGGCAAACTTTCCGCAAAAGGAAGATATAGCTCGTCTTGTGTTACAAGTTCTGCTCTCTATTATTTTTTTATAAAAGAGTAATGGTTTTTCATTAGAAAAATTTAAATATTTAATTAATTATCTCGACATATTTAACCATATGCCCATTTTAAATACTATCTAGTTTTATATGTAGTGATACTACACTAAAACCAGGAAACCAGGACTGGAAACAGAGTGGTGAATAATGGTGGGCCATGAATTTGGTAACATTTCAATTTGATTTTCTGTGTAAACCCAAGCGGCGCGGGGTGCGGGGAGTGATCTAGGGTCTAGCTTATTTCTTGGAAATTTAGTCTCAATGGATTGGTTCACAGAGCCGTAGCGCGCCTTTTGCGTAAAGCAATTTTATTTAAACAATAGTTCGCAAATAATTGTGAGGGGTTTGTTTCGTGTTGAATACAATTTACACGACTTAAATATACAATATACACGACAGTTTTCATAAAGAGATGGGTAAAGACGTTCGAAGAGACGGGATGAAACTAAATTTGAAGCAAGCTGGTGGTCCACGGACTTCAAGAAATCAGGAGAACATGCGGAGAGTTTCGGTTTCGGTTCGATGCGATCCTGATTTATCGAAGCGAAAAGGTTCGGCTGAATTAGGAGTATCACGCATGTCTTAATGCTGTATTTTGAAATTGGATTTGAAATTACACCAGCCAGTGTAGGAATTAAAGCCTAATGATTTAAATTTACTCAAATTGTATGCGGAAACAATGTTGTATTGCTTCCGTAACTTCGACAACATCTTGTTTTCCGACGAAGCCCATTTATATCTCAACGGGCACATTAACAAACAGAAATGCAGATACTGGAGCAGCAAAAATCCTAAAACCAAACACTAAAGGCCCCTTCACTCGCCAAAGGTTGAATTTTGAAATTTTGCAATTTCAGACAAAGGAGTCATTGGACCCTACTTTTTCGAGGATTTTCGGGTCCATACGATCTCTGTTAATTCTACTGAGTATGCGAAAATGTTACGAGGCTTTCTGTTACCATAGCTGCAGGAATTTGTAGGCTGCAACTAGAGTACGTAATTTCAGCAAGATGGAGCCACCTGCTACACATAAAATGAGTCCCTGCCGGTCGTTAAAGAGATATTCCTGGAAAAACTGATTTCTCGCTGAGATGACATTTCGTGGCCACCTAGGAGTCCTGATTTGACGACAGCAGATTTCTTTTTATGAGGATATCTAAAGCATCGTATACCATAAGCCTCGTTTACCCATAAATCAAAAACACTGCTTGAACTACAAGGAAAGATTAGAGAAGAGATGTCAGCAATCTAAGTCTTCATGCCGAAGAGTCTTGGAAACTTTCCATACTCATTTGGAAGAATGCCGGAGTCGCGACGGTTGTCACTTAAATGATGTTAAAACTAAATTCCCTTTTATTGCCTATCTCATAAATAAATAATTTTTGAAATAAATTTTGTTGGTCTTTTTCTACAAAGTTTTTAAATGTTATCAAATTGATGGCCCACCCAGTATTAGATTTTTTAGTATGAAACTATATTTCTCCTATGTAACATGGATGTTATATAATACTTATAGTAAACTTTATAGTTATTGACAATTTAGTTGATGGAAAAAATTAAAAAGAGTTTTGGTTTTTTAAAAAGGTTTTTAGATTATTTGATGCCAAAATAAAGAAAAAGTGTATGCTTTTACATTTTAATACTCACCATAAGCAGGAAAATGATATTAATTTGGTGTCTTGCCCAATCTAAATACCATAGAATAGTTATTGCATGTGCACACCAACCAACGACTCTTTACCAAAAACAACAAAGCCTTAAGCAAGCCGGATCGTCAAGTAAAGCTGGCTTAGATCCGAAAATAAAAGCCAAAGTAATCGTGTTTTTAAAAAAATTTAGGTCCAAAAAAGCCAGTCATAAAAAGAAAATAAGAACACAGTAATACAAGTACGTAATACAAGTAAGAACAAGTATACAAGTGTTTTTCACGAAATGGAAAGCATTGTCGTTTTACACTTAAAAAGACATTTATAAGTGTAGCCAGTTTAAAAAATATATTGTGGGTCATTTACTTTGAAATTATTGAATATATTTGGCGTTAATTTTATAGAAATTCATTATTCACAATTAAATAAAACTACGTGATGTAGTATTATTTCTACTTTCTTTAAGTTCTTTAAGACCTTTGCTAATAGCCCACCTGAAGATGTTGTAATACAACGAAACCTAGGTCGTGGTAATGAAACTATCATTTAATTGTGATTAATTGTGTTTGAAATTATTGTTAAAATAGACTAATATTATTGCTAAAAAATAATAATTAATATATATTATAAATTAAACACCGTCATTTTAATAATTTTTTAAATAAGTTAAATTTAAAAATAATGGTAGTAATTTTTTATAATATTTTAGCCAATTATAGGTTTTAAAAATTTTCAAACTGTTAATGGCAATATTTTTTATTTCCGAATTGTAAATGAGAGGAAATGACTAATTAATTTATTAATTCTTCTGCTTTTTAATGTTTTTTATGAAAAATAGTTGATCCATTTTAAATAACATGAATTATTTTATTTACAAGAAAATGATTGATTGCTACTACTTCCTACCAGGCCGTATCTTGGAATTGTCCTTTCCTTCATCGAAATTCATGGTTACATTATTTTTGTCATAATTAAAATTAACCAAAATATTACGATCTTCGATATAAGAAAAATTACCCTTAACAGATTCTAAAATTATTAAAGTGGTAACCTCTGTTTTGAGTCTATATTATTTTTAAATGGGAAACAGTTTGTTCTCAGTAGGGAGCGTTTTTTCGAAATGTAAATTATAAACCATATTAATAGCAGATTAGTAACCTGGCTATTATTGATTGTGATTTACAATTGAGTTAAAATCAATTTTTAATATCCCCATGTATGGTAGTCCAATAAGTACTTTTGATATGAATGAAAAAAGAATCCATTTTATGGACGAAGCTATGAATTATAATCAAATATATCGAAATATTTTTAATTTAAATTATAGTCAACAGAACTCGTTAATCTTATTCTGGTCAGCAGATAACAGCTCTCCCATTCCTATTAACACATTTATTATATCCAACATAGGCAGTCTATTTGTAAAACCCCTCGAATCATTACTTTACGGACGACATTAACCAAAAAAATATTATATTTAAAAAATTATTTGCTCTAGCCTGTTAACTATTGTGTAATTCATCCATTCGTAATTATTAACTCGGTACAGACATTTAAAACAGAAATAAATGTAATGCCTAGGAATATAAATGGCGGCTACACTCACATAGCTAAATTAAAAATCTTTAAAGGAATAAAATATTGCCAAGTGACTGTTGCATTTCTTAATGTAAATATCTCGCTGAATAAAAAGGCTACGACGTGGGAATACATAAATAAAAGAAAGGAAATCGCTATTTATTTCAACTACCGCAATTTAAATTTTTAACTTTAAGTAATTTGTGTCTATACAGTATGAAAGAGATGGCTTTGTGATTTTAAAAACCCATATTACTTTACTCCGAAAATACTGGTATTTACAACATAATTATTCTCTCAAACCCTAATAGCCAAGCCTAACGGTAACGGTAAAGTAAAATTTCTATAAAATTCCTGATTGATATCTATTTAATTTCCGTCCCGTAAAAGCGCTTCCAAACTCCATACGACGAGGAAAAGGGTGCGCTTCTCAGACATATCAAAGCTATCTACGTCCTATAGAAATATAACCATGCTTCGACGGCGAGGACAGACAAAGGGAAAATTTTAATAGAAAACGGAAAACGTCCATTAAGAGTGAATGTCCCCTATATAAGCATTCAAGAGGTTATGAAATAAAAGCCACATGAAGGGTACATTTTTCTAATTTACGTTAAGGGTTTGCTGCAAAAATCTCCATTTTCCAATTTGGTGTTACAAACTATATTATTACAATTATAATGTTAACCATTTTCTATTTCATGAATAATGTGCGTAAAATATCAATTCAGTTATTATTTATTAGTTAAACTTTTTTCATTCATGTTTCATGTTTTAATCAAATAAATATTAAAATTTGGAGATGAATATATTCATTTATTTCAATTAATTACTTTTATGCTATAATTCCACAAAATGGACTATTTTTCATTCATATTTAAAATACTTATTGGTCTGTTATACCCGGGACATTAAAATTACGTTTAACTCAACATAATAATACTACATCACGTAGTTTCATTTAATTGTGAATAATGAATTTCTACAAAATTAACGCCAAATATATTCAATATTTAACTCAATTGTTAAAGCACATTTTAAAATAATCACGTTACTAATCTGCTGTTATTATAGCTTGTAAATTACACTTCAAAACAATTAATAAGTAAATAAATCGAATACGTACAAAAAACGCTCCCTACTTAGAACAAAATATTTCCCATTTATAAATATTATGGACTCAAAACAAAAGTAAACACTTTAATAATTGGAAAATCTGTTAAAACTCATATTTCTTGTATTGAAAACCGCAAACCAAATATATATTTTGGTTAGTTAATTTCGATGAAGGAAAGGAGAATGCTAAAATACAGCCTTGAAAGGTTGGAAGTAGCGATCAAAAATTTTTTTGTAAACAAGATAATTCATATTATTTAAAATAGATGAATTATACAAATAAAGCATTAGGTAATTCACTATTCCTTTTTTATTCATAAATGATTATTCCTCTTGATCACAATTCGGAAATAAAAAATATGGCCATTAGCAAATTTTTAACAAGTTAGGGATTGCGACATTTTTTTAAAGAAATTGTCGCAATCCCTATATATATCATTACATATAATCATTCTTTGTTTGTTCGATTATTTTGTTATAGATTTGTTTGAGTAAATAATTTCTGGTTTAAATTTAAGAAGAATTTTAGATATCAGCCTATTAGAAGTGATATAAACAAACAAATTCTGGGAAGAGAGCCATGTAACATTAAGCCCCGCTGCAGGGGCTGGTTGTGTTACATTACATAGAGCAAAATATTACAACAAAAAACAAATTTAATCTAAGACTTTTTATTAGGAACGATATCAGTTTCTTTACTTAATTCAGATATAAAACACAGTCTTTTCATGTCTACAAAATGCAATAGAGCATGCTTAGAGTAGTTTTATGTCTCATCGAAATAAAAATTTGGAAACTTATGACTTTAACGAAAATTATAAACTTATTTCTTAAATAAAAACCTAGGCATCCTATCTCTTTTGGCCTTGTTTCTCAGAATAAATAAAAGGTTAACAATATAAGCTTCTTTATTAAACAAAAACTTAGTAAGATTCATCAAAGCATAAATTAAACATAAATTATCCTTATCTTTTTGCTAAAAAATTAACAATCAGATAAAAATTAAACACGGCATCTCAGTCACTATGCCTAATCTGAACAATCACTTTCACAATTCAAACATATATATAAGACAATATTTCCTTTAGCATATCTCACGTATAACCATTTCTTACAAACAACAAACTGTTCTCGTTCCCAACAGGTTCACTCTGATCAAATGTTTCATAACACATCAGATAGAAATTATCATCTTTTACGCTTTCTTCATCATAGTCTTGTAACACCTTCACCTTTACAACTATCTGTCCCGTTTTCTTGGCTAATTTTCCTCCTTTAAATGTATTTCCTTGTTTAGTTACCGTTCTTGGTTCAGTTTTCTTACTTTGCTTAGTGATTTTTCTTTTCTTAGTTGCCTTTCTTTTTTAGTTGTACACACAACTATGCTTTAATTGTATTTTACACACAACTATGCATTAATTGTAAACAGGTTGTATACAATATCACTAAAAAATTAAAAAGTTCCTCTGGACTTGCGGTTTTGACAGCAACGTGCATGGGCTCCTTTTACAAATACATTAGCGGCAACTGGCACACGATGCCAGCTAGCCGATCGCGGCGTGATCATTTGTCTGTCTTTAGCGTTACTATTACGTTCTTTGTCTAGCTACCATTATCGCTTTAACTACCTATCCCTGCTACAACCAGCCCCAGCGGCCGTACTTGTGTAAATCATTGTGTATTTCATACGATTATTAATTTCTAAGTTTTTTATAATTTTAATTATGTTTTTTAGATTATTATTTCTTAAATCAGGAAAATATGTAATTGAAAAACATTTTCTAATTAATTTTCATGACTGTATTCCCGCCTTCCAATTATTATGAATCAGAAAAGATATTTCCGTTATTTAATTATTTGAATCAATAAATGTTTTGACTTTCCCTGCATTCATTATTAAAATGAGTCATTAAACTTATCGGATTGCTTAGATAATAATTCCATTAATACATGTTATCATTTTTTAAGATTTTTGACAAAGATGTTTCATTACAAAAACATATGCTTTGAAGCCTCAGAATCAGTAAGTATGAAAAAGTTCGAGCAATTAGCGCATTAATAAGCTAGTCTCGTTGCCTATTCCACTAAACAATTACGTTTTATTGATCACCACGTTTAGATTTGCTGGAAAAGATTTTTGTAGCAATATATATTAATGCTATTTCTATATTGGACGCAACAAGGCACATAAATAAATCTTGTTGAAACAAATAAGTAATATTCAAAAGAGCGAAGTCTAATTGTATATATTATATGCCTAGCAATGAAAAAAAAATTTCTTTCATTTTTCCATATCCCCCCCACTTTCTGAATAACTTTCGGTTCCCAGAATTTTAGCAAAGTAAATTAAAATTAAATTTTGGTTACCGTTATAGGTAAGTTCCTTTTGATAAGGGATTTCTTCCTTATTGAATAAAAAAGAGGCTCGATTTTTATGATGGTACTGAAAGACAAAGAAGGGCTTAGGAAATTTGAAGATTTTAAATTTCATTTTCACGAAGAATTTTCAAAGTTTAGTCTGTACGTTTTTTTTCAATGAGTTATCTAACTATAACTGCTTTTAAAAAACTCCCTTTACTTGACAGTTTACTGTCTCGCTGATAAGAACTACAGACATTTAACAAAAGGAAATTTGGCTTCAGCTAAAAGTCTGAACTCATCTATTTATAACCTGTCAAGTTTTTTAGTAGCTTCAAAGGTATGAAGAGTAGTTAAATTTATTCTTAATTTAATGAACAAAGTATTGTTCAGTAATAATTTAATAATTTATTCAGATTTCTCTTTATAAACCTCAACTTTGAGAGTACTTTAAAAGGATCTATAAAAAGACATATTTAGGCTTTAAATTACCATTTTCATTACGATACTATGAATAGAAAGTTATTAGAAACTGAAATTTAAAAACTTTTTTTTCTTGATAAAAAATTACTATTTTTTATTATTGTACATGAGTGGTTCCACGACACAACATTTTATGGATTTCAAAACTTCTTGGTTCTTAATCACTTTTAGGCTGTTAGAATCGTATCGACGGAGGCCAATATATGGAACTTTGAAAACTTATAGTTAATCCGTTAATGTAAAGTGCCTTAAGTAGCAAATTAACCTTAAACGTGTACATTGAGTGAATGTTGTAAATACAAACTCTAACGAAAGCAAATAGAAGAGCTACATTTCCAATTACTTCATTACAGAATATATATATATATATATATATATATATATATATATATATACATATATATTTATATATATATATATATATATATATATATATACATATATATATATATATATATATATATATATATATATATATATATATATATATATATATATATATGTATGTAAACACAAGACGACTTGGGATCGATGTATTGACTTGAAGGTTCGTAAAGTATTTTTGGGTTTATTCACAGCAGAAGTTCACTTAACAAAGCAAATTTTGTTTATTTCTGTGTTTGACGTGGCATAAATTAAAAATGATTTGTGAAAATGATTTCAATTATAAGGGTATATTTGTATTTATATTCTCGTATTTGCATATTCTGTAAAAATTGAATTGAATAAACTTGTTGATGAAGTAAAAGGTCTTAAACGTAAGTTGTTGTGATAAATTCAAAAAAAATTGTAGGAAAACCAACAAGTGTCAATAAAATTAAAGATTAATAAGTTATTTTTATTCTATGGATATATATTCGTAGCGAAAAATTTACTAAAGTTTGACAAAATATTTTTCTTACCACGGAACTCGCTAGATATCCGGAAAACTGTTATTTCAAAATTTAATATTTTTCTTTCTTTCTTCGTTCTTACAGACGCACATATGTATATTTGAGACGTTCAAGCTTTTGCTGATTAATTGCCATATTAATTTGAAGATCGGAAAACATTTTGTTTAATATTCTATAATTTGTTATCCGATGTTTCGAGAAAATTATGCATGCTTAAATGTTATCTTATTAATTTGTGTAGTCGTCACCGTGGTGTGTTGGGTCGAGCGCAAGACACACACCGCGAGGACCCAGGTTCGATTCCCGGCCGCTCATCAAGCGGGACTGGAAGAAATCCAACCTCTCGAGGCTCTGGCAACCATTTTACCATATGAGATCTCCATCATCTCACGTGGACACGACAACAACAACATTAATTTGTGTAAACTGCGGTGCTGATATTTATTATTTCTTCAAATGTTTATTTTGCTTAGTGATTTCATGTTGCATCAAAGTATTTAGATAGATTATAAAAAGTTAAATTTCCGTAATGGACATTTGTCGCGAATTAAGTTTTCATATCTCATGTGGAAAGTCAGGCTCGTGAACTATTTCGTGAAGTTCATTTCTTGAATTATTATATTTAGAAAGTTTTCCTCGAAAGAGAAGGTCTTAAACAGAAGAGGGTCATTATGAACAGGATGAAAACACTTCTGGCAGTTGTATTATTAATATTTATTTTCTTAAAATTGAAACTATTCAACACCGGTTAACTCTCAACAATTTTTGAAGTGTTCGCACAGATTAACAGTCAAATTTTCCTTGTTCATACAGAATTCTCGTGTCCGATTATTGTTAACGTGTTGTCATTTTATTTACCCAGTCAAGGCAGTCGTAGTGCCGTTATTCAAGTAAATATCGCAATTATCAAAGAAATTCATGATAACAATCTTCCTTTGGATCAGAAAAAGAATCAATGCAATTGCGATTCGATAATGGTAATGATTTGTTAACCATCTTCGAATTATGACGTTTTTAATGTCACAGTACATTGGACAAATATATACGTTTTTGCTTACTTATTTATTTTATACATAATTCTTAAAATATAGTTAGATACAAATGAAGGTAAAAGGTGGAAATGAAAATCTTCTGGCGTACCTTTATGTAATTTTCCTTATCGCAGCCCACGCGCGTGACGCACGTCCTTATTTATAATGCTCTTCCCTAACTGCTCTCCCGAACATTACATCCGACCTGTTTATTCATTATCCAGTATATACATTCGTATATAATGGTAAGAATAAATTATTATAATAATGTTGTATACATAAAGATAAGGTGAGAAATAGGAGCTTGGGAAGAAACATAAGATTTAAGTAAGCATTGAATATATTTGGTGTTAATTTTGTAGAAATTCATTATTCACAATTAAATGAAACTACGTGATGTAGTATTATTTCTACTTTCTTTAATTTATTTACCGCGACCTAGGTTTCGTTGTATTACAACATCTTCAGGTGGGATACCAGCAAAAAGCTTTAGTAGCAAGTAGCTTTTAGCTTTTTGCTAATAGCCCACCTGAAGATGTTGTAATACAACGAAACCTAGGTTGTGGTAAAAAAATTAATGAAAGTAGAAATAATATTATATCATGTAGTTTCATTTAATTGTGGATTTAAGTAAGCGTTATTTGCAGCAAGTTGCCGGACGAATAATAATTGAGTTACCAAGAAATGACCTGTTATTCGATCAAGTCCAAGATTAGAAAAGGCTATGAATGTCTATAAAATTAGCGATAATAAAAAACAAATTAACCTAAATGGCAATTTGTATGCCATAGAAGGAAACAACGATACCACACTATCTGCTTAGATTTATATAAAAAAAGCATAGCAATACATGTTATTTTATAAATATATTTTACATATAATTGATATTGAATGTATTTGGCGTTAATTTTGTAGAAATTAATTATTCACAATGAAATGAAACTACATGATGTAGTATTATTTCTACTTTCTTTAAGTTCTTTACAATCTTGGTTTCGTAGTATTACAACATCTTCAGGTGGGAACATCATCAACGAAACCCAGGTCGTGGTCTTGGACTTAAAGAAAGTAGAAATAATACTATATCACGTAGTTTCATTTAATTGTGATATAATTGATAATTAATTCAACCAATTTAAAATTCCAAGATAACAGAAAGTATAAAAACGAGAAAAGCGCACATCATTCATTGAGACATGTATGGAGTTTGTTGGTTAAGGGACATAAAATTATTTATCCCTTCGGTGCTTGTCTTGAAAAATATGTATTGTTGATAAATTATTCGCCAATTTCAAGAATTGCATGATGCAAACTATTATTTAATAAATAATTGTAACCGGTCGGCTAAATGAAAATAGTGGAAAATTAACAAAGATTGTACAAAAATGGCGATATGGAAAAATATAATAAGAACTGTAACCATACGTTTAAACATTACTATAAAATTATATCTAATTATTTGAATCTTGTCCAATGTGAGATTATAGGTACATATTACCAGATGAATACGTTTATTTCGAGTTTGACCCAAATAAGATGATATATTAGTTTCACGATCGTGTAAGTCGATGTCGGCAAAGTTTCTGTCAAATCGTTGATATCGAATAACATAATATAGAATCTTGTATGATTTTTGCAAAGTAGCTATAATATGAACATGGGATGTGAAGCGATTTATTTACGAACACACTGATAGTCCAAAAAATCTTACTCGAGGTCATGCTACAATCAGATTCCGGAATAATTTTGAACAATATGTCTACTCGCTAGTTTATTAATATTAAAACACACTTTGTTGTTCTGACTCCATAAAAGAAAATTGATATCACTTTAATGCAGCTTATAGTTTGCGGGATATTATTTATTTTCAAAAAGAATTTTAGATCATAGACAAATAGAGAATACTTTGTATCCCTGACAGATAGTAAGTACAATGGACCTAATATGGTTATTAAATTCATGGTAATTACCCATATAATTAAATTAAATTATTTGAAGATTAATTCACTAGATTAACCCGAAATTAGTTTAATGGTATAAAAACACGCTGATGTTAAATGCATAAATGTTTTTATACAATTATGTTAGCGTAAACCAGGGAAACGAACTTGAATCCACTCTATTTATTGTAGTTTTCCATGGACCTAATGATCACATTAGGTCGATATTAATTACTGTCTATTAGGGCTATGAAGTGTTCTTCTGATTATCTATGATCTACATATGAATTAGTAGTTATGGAGCAATTACTAAAACAATTTAAAATGAAGTAGAAAACAATTTAAATGGAAGAGTTTTATTTTAAAAGTCAAATAGGTAAATTTAACTTAATTAAGGATATATCCATTTTTCTACGTTTAAGAATCGGTGCTATTTCTATAACATTTAAATTACAATAGCACAGTAGGAATTAATAAATACGTTGAAATAATAAAATAAAATTATTAATCGAGAGGTAGTGAAGTCTGTAGTAATATAAAGCCGGTAATATTAATTTGGAGTAGTTTGATATAAAATAATATTCCACCTTGCACCATAATCATAGATTTCCTCGGAAAATTGCTTTAATAACGTTATTATTTCATATTTCTTTTTGGATTGTATACCCAACTCGTTATTTTCTACTCACCGTCTCGTCGCAAAAGTTCCGGTTGAGCTGATAGTTCGTCGTGCAAGTAGTCGTTATCAGCCTCCTGGCAGGAGGCACGTCTCTGCCTAATGTATGCTTTTGAATTGTTGTAATTTTATTGAGTTTGGTATGCGGAACTTCTGATGTTAGAAGTGACTAGTTATGAGGTAATATAAATTAGAATGCGTACGCGTAAATGGAAAATTAACGATTCTTGACTCATTATTATCTAGACAACTAAGAAAAGAAGTGAAAATATTTAAATTAATTTAAAAAGCAACTTGGTACATTTTTGAAAGTGTACATAGAAACGTGACTAGAAAGTATGAATTGTTTTTTTTATTATTTTCATCCTATATGTTACGAAATGACTTCAAATAAATATCAAGTGTCTTCTAGCGTTTCGTCAAAAGAGAAACTGTTAGCTTGGAAATGTATTTTTTTAATTTTTTTGTTCGTTCACACTTTTTAGAAACTATTAGTTTCATAAAGCTAAAATTTGAAGTACTTATATGGAAAAAAATTAGGACAATAATATGGAATATTTGAAAAACTTTTTTGACAAGTATTTTTATATAGAGCAAATGCTCAATTCAACGAACTGGTTTGAAGTTATTTTATGTGAAAACGATCTTATACGGAAAAAAATTAGAACAATATTATGGAATATTTGAAAAACTGTTTTTGACAAATATTTTTACGTAAACCAAATGCTCAATCCAATGAACTGGTTTGAAGTTATTTTATGTGAAAATTATATAGGCTCATGAAAGGTGAAAAACTGCACGAATTTTGGAATGAATTATCTCAGCTTCTGTAAAAGTAAAATTAGTTGATAAAACAAAAAATTGATAACAGTTGAGAGTATAAACAAAACTAGGTTATCTGAGGATAATGGTTTTGTCTTCATCGGTTTGGTCCTTTGTTTCTTCAGTAAATAGGTCGATACACTTATACCATAGCTAATGGTTCAATTCGTACTTCATTGCACTTTTGTAAATAGTTTCAGTGAATGACACAAATCGTTGGTAATTTCAAGTATATAAATTGAATGATGCAAATAGTCAGTGCAATGTTCTTAAAGCCCGATAACTCGTAGAGGAAAACTGGGAAAAGTTAAGCTTTGCTAAAATTTTCCCTACACTTTGAATGTCCTTATTGTCATATTACCCACAATCAAATTGATGCGCTTCGTTTTTACTGTGGGTAACGAAAAATGGAGCATAGAGGGTATAAGCATGAAGGCATCAAACATCAGAATAAGCCTTTCAAAGCTCTGCATTAAGTAAGAACTTCCATATCCTGTCAGATATTTCGTTGATGTGTATGTACGTATATTAGCATAATTTCAGTTTTAATTAATTCTTTTAAAATTATCCTCTTATGTAGTCTTAGTTTGATTGCTAAATTTCGTTAAATTAATATTTAATTATAAAAGTAACATATCACTGTTCTTATTGAGGGCGTTTACGTTAATGTATAATATATTTCTTTGGTTTTTGTTTTAATTGGTTCTTGTAGAATTTTCCGATTATGTTGTCGTAGTTCGAGTCATTGATTTAATTAAAATTATATTTAGTTACGAAAAACTAAAATATTATTAATATATAAATTTGTACGTGAACTCGTGAATGTTAGTGTTAGCGATATTCTACAATTTTGACAGCAATAATTTTTTTCGGTATTTTTAGTGTTTCATATTTAGGAGAGTATCAATTGTCTTTTGTCGGAATACTATTTATATCAGAATTTATAGTTTTTATCTTTTGATTGACTTTTTGAATGCATTGAAAAAAAATTAGTTCTCTTAATTTTTTTTGAGTTTTATGAAAGTCATTACGTTATAAATACGCATACTGATCGGGCATATATTAATCAAATGAAAGACTTCGTTTCGATCAACTTGATTATATGGATGCAGCATGAAAATAAGTAGTATTCGTTGTATAAGAGGTGATTAAGGTGTTGAATTAAAATACTCAGGTAATATCTTGCATTTTAACATATGAAATTATCGGGAATTTAAAAAAAAGAAGTGGGACGCCCGATTTTATCATTAATCTCATTGACAAATATTACAAAAGCAGAAATAAAATATATTTAAAAGCAATTTAAGTCAAAGACTGATATTTTTTTTTTATTTTTTATTATTTCTTGTAAATGACAAGAAGTTATTATAGGCTTTTCATTAGATTTCTCAGTGATTTTAGTAATACTACATCTCATTATCTGTGTAATGAATTATGCCATTTATAATTTTGTTTATATACTTGTAGTTATAAAATTAATTTGGGGTTTTCCTTAAAATTTCATACTAAAATTGTACATCGAACCATCCAATGATTATGGTTTTTGCTACCATTTCGTATTGGCGCAGATTCTTCAATTGCTATTTAGTGATAAATATCTCAAGAGATTAGAGTTTGAGTCAAAATTTTCTAAATAATTGTGGTTGTGAAAACGTCACTTGTATACCTATGTAGATCCGTTAATTTGGTGAAGTTATTATTTTGATGTTTGATCTTCTTTATACATTGGTTATTACTTAATGGTTACTGGATATTTATTAAAGTAACATTCGGGTTATTGTAACATGACTATAATTTAACTCCGATTATAATTGTAGGCATGCAATTGCTTTTATTTAAATAACAGTATCTTGAATACTTGGCTTGGCTTTAATACTTTTCAGTATTTGAAGGATTTTTATCTTACGATCGTCGTAAATAAATCCATTCTAAATTTGTTATATTTTACTGTAGTTTAATTAAACCCATCGTTTCCTTGAAGCAAACCTAACATGAAAGTACTAGGAAACCCGTAATGAATGGAAGAACTCTTATAATTTTATCATATCCACCCGTCCTGAAATTTTGCCAGTAGATGCTTCAGATGAAAAATAAATAATGTACCTGTCAATATATGTAAAATGGGGATGGCATTTTTTCGCGCGCCGCATTGGGCGGGGCTTCATCACAAAGGCATTTGAAATTAAATTAAGGCGCATTTACCTTTTTTTCACTTTTAACCCCGTACGCAAAATATTGGGCTTTAAAGTGAAGCGCGTGCCTTCCTTCCGTTTTTCAACCATGGATTGAAATATCTGAAACATATCATCATCGATTTTAATTCAAGTTATTTCAATTAAGTTGTATCTACAATTTCAAGAGATGTAATTAATTATCGTCATATATTTGGCCGGTTTTTATGAATATAATATTTTATACAACACTCTTAATATTTGACCTGTTTATCTATATTTTTCTCTGTTTTGCAGACCGCGTTCCGTATCGATCACGCGTCGCTTTTGCCGCGGTCGGCGCGCCCGCGAAGACAACGAGCTTTACCGTTCCAACAGCTTCAAGTTTGAGAGATTCGAGCGCGAACGTCAGGTCGGCGATACAGGAACACTTAGTTCACAGGTAAGTTTCAACTGTCGTAAAATAGTGTCGTAATATATATAAATTGTCATTACCGAGTCCAATGTTCTTATTCTATGTAAGTTGTTGGTCGTAACTCTGTAGGAAGTTATTGGTCGTAACTTCGCAGCTAATACATCGCGAAAGTTACATGTATTTGGACATTTATTTTTTCATTCGATCGATAGTGAAGTGAAAATGCGGTATTCTCATTTTAAATCATCTTGGTATTTCAGAATTGAATTTTTTTTAAAGTAAGCATACCTTGTATTGAAACGTCAAATAGCTATATCTTATTTTTTATATATTACTTCAGAGTCAACAGAAAAAACTTCATTAAAATTCTTTTAGCTCTTCTTGCGTAGTGCGCGAATAAATAAACAGGCTTAAAGATAAACATTTCGAAAACAATATTTTTGTGGTCTTTTGCTTCTGTTTTATTACACTAAATATTTTTTTCTTAAATATCTTTAATGTACAGACAGGTTAATTCCACAGATCTAATATTCAAACTAATGTAATGCAAAAATGTGTTACTCCTTTCACGTCGCAATAAAGCAATATATTGACGTGACTTTGTATAGAAAGATAGCTGGAGGGGTTGGGAATATTTTTTATCACGGCAAGGTTTTATTCTAAATTTGTTTAGCTATGTAGCATATAACCAAATTTAAAACAAAACACTTGTTTTTTTAAATTATGGTTTTGAAACTTCCCAACTTCTAATATAATACGTACTTCATAAAATACCTACGTATTATAATATAGTAAAAAAAATTTTATAATGAAACTGCTTTCGTTTCGTTGGACGGTACTTGAAGTGCAAAGTTTTTTTTGTGTTGAATGCTTTCGGTTTAAAAGCTCATTAAAAAAGGTTGGAGGAAAAAACTGGAAAAGCAATTTTCCTTTTCGATAATAACTTTGAATGCGGTAGTAATTAATAAGGATTAACAAGTGTACTTAGTTTTTTCTCTTGTAAAGAAAAATCTAAGTATACTTTTTCAACTTTTCCCAGCTTTTAGTTTGCGTGTATTTACTTGTATCCATTTAAATTGTTTGTAAACGGATTTGAGATTTAAATAGTTAAATTAACGAATTCTGTTTTTCGATACATTCAAACGTACGAGTATGACAGATCAGACGATTCAATAATGCATCTACATTCCTCTTGTGCTTGATTTCCGACCTCATTTTTTATTGAAAAACTAAATTATAAACTTGCCAGTTTTTGTCATTTAACGAATTTTTGTGCTGATAGTCATAACTACAGACATACACTGTCTATAGTTATAACTATCATAAATGTCAGAAACTAATGGAATTTTGTTATATGGTAGGTACCGCCTGAGTAGATATGGTATACAGTTTCCCCAAATTTTATGAAGAATTTGAACAACAAGCTATATTTCATCGTTAGTATGAAGTATACTTAATTTATTGTCGTATGATGGTCACCACTTTGAAGTTGAACTTCAATGTGACTATGAATGCCGTCTTCACATTTCAAGGTGACTCTAAGATTATGGAATTTGTATTACGATATGTCTAGAGTATTCTTGATTTTGATTTTACATTTCAAGACTTTGCTTAACTCACTTGTATTTGCATGGAATAAGTTCGAAGTAAATCTAAACACTTAAGTTCTGTATAAGTCTTCTTAAAAGCTCCTATAGAGGATACATAAAATAAATTGCTTAAGATTGTGAAGTTTAAATTCATATTTTTATTTGTATTGAAGGCTGTCTTCTTGGACATATTTAGATTTAACTTCTTTTAAAAATGGAATTATATATATATATATATATATATATATATATATATATACATACACACGTATGCATGTATACACAAACATACAAAATAGACAATAAATTTAACAATTGTTATTAAATATATATATATTTATATGTTTTTATTATATAAAAACATGTAAATATATACATATTGAATATATTTGGCGTTAATTTTGTAGAAATTCATTATTCACAATTAAATGAAACTACGTGATGTAGCATTATTACTACTTTCTTTAAGTTCTTAACCACGACCTAGGTTTCGTTGTATTACAACATCTTCAGGTGGGCTATTAGCAAATTTTTATTTATTTTTTAATTTTGATTATCTTTGCTAAAAGCCCACCTGAAGATGTTGTAATACAACGAAACCTAGGTCGTGCTAAAGAAATTAAAGAAAGTAGAAATAACACTACATCATGTAGTTTCATTTAATTGTGAACAGTTTTTTTATTACGTAAAGGTGTTTTGGATTGAATTATGATATTCGTAATTGTTTTTTTTTACATTATCTGCTAAAATTACACCCTTAGATGTTGTGTTCATTTGTTGATTAATAGTTGTTTATTAACACCTCGATACATTTACTCTTAAACTAGCTGGTTTAAAAATTTGTGTATTTTTTTAAATTTTTTCGGACGTAAAATACAAATATGATTATAAAGTTTAGGAAGGGTGTTCCAAAAGCTATTTTATATTCAAAATTGGATAAAGTTATTACAACTAAAATTCTTTCATATTGATTTACTCTTTTTGCGTCAGCTAACTGAAAAGACGAATGAGTGTGGTAGGGAGATTCACTTAGCGTATATCGATAAACGGTTAACCGAGTATCATGGAAGAAGACAAGAACAGTTTGGTCGTGGGTATCCAGAGCTTCTAACGAACTTGCGAGGGAGGAGTCCAGTGTATTCCGGATAAACGCTGGAGCAAATGAGATAATGTAAGAGTGTTTTACGGTTCCCGTTCACTTTTCTCGTGAATGAATGTCGTGAAGAGCATCAAAGAAACAGCAAAAAATGGTGGTGTAAAAAAAAAGCAGCAATGAACCGCAACACGTCTGAATATTCAGCAATTGTATAAAATTCACGCATGCTTACACAAGAATTCAATAATATATTTTTTGTACAAAAACAATCGTGAATTTTTTTTTGTTATCGATAAAGTTATAATTCTAGAGGGAGATTTTGTTTGGATACATTTTAACAACATCGTTAGTCTATAGTCTATAGTTATACAATTTCGTTAGTCTATATTATTGAGTCCTAATTGTCAACAAGGACACATGAAATCCCATATATAGCTTTTAGCGCTATAACTACATGAGTTTTGTTTGTAGTAATTGAAAATATCTGGTAAATTAGAATCTACTCAAGTAATCTAGCGGTAATCTATTTCCATATAGTAATTTTTTATTTTATTTAGTATTTATACTTCATTTCTTTGGACAAATCTAATTTTGATTTTGTATGGAGATTTTTGTTTTGTTCTACTATTTAATAAAATATTTAATTGTCGCAATCTTGTAAAGATGTAAGAAACATCTACAATAAAATTATTGTAAAATTCATACTAGCTGATCACCTGCTTCTGTGGTTAATTTTATAACAGATACGATCTGTAATAATTAGCAATATATAAAGTTAAACTTTTTGTAACTTTTCATGAGGTTTGCAGTATTTGCAAGTTACTAGTGCAATAATGTTGGTTTAAAAGTTAAACTTAATTATACACTCGCGCACTTCGACTTCCTTCCGTCACACAGTTATTGTTCATTACTCACGTGTTATGAATGAATGACATGTACGTTATGCCCATCTGGAACCTTCATCGCCAGTATTATCAATTAAAATAATTATTGAGAATAATAATAATAATTTATCTGCCGATAAAATATACATATAAAAAGACACACAGCGTTTTCTTAAAAACAATGAGAGAAATCAAGACAAATTAAATTAATTACTTTAAACTTAAATATGGCTACAGTAGAATATATAATTTGTATGCAAAGTATTTTTTACACTTACACAAATATATGTTTACGTATGATATATACGATGACATCGATACATTGTTGTAATAAGTGTTAAATAACTAATTGATAACATTTTGATACCAGCAAAATAATAATTTGTCTTAGTAAATGAGTTCTGAAAATTACATTTTCTATTTTAAATGGTAAAAAGGACCTTATTATAGTGGTATCAATAAAGTAATTTTTTCTACTCCAGGAAATCGATCGGGGAGACATCAAGAAGTATTTAAGTTTAACGAATTAATTACGTTAAACTTAAATATGGGTACAGTAGAATATATAATTTGTATGCAAAGTATTTTTTACACTTACACAAATATATGTTTACGTATGATATCGATACATTGTTGTAATAAGTGTTAAATAACTAGCTGATAATATTTCGATACCAGCAAAATAATAATTAGTCTCAATAAATGAGTTCCGAAAATTACATTTTCTATTTTAAATGGTAAAAAAGGACTCTATTATGGGGGTATCAATAAAGTTATTTTTTCTACTCCAGGAAATCGATGGGGTCTTCGTGTAATGATTGGTTCCCATGTAATTATGAATATGCATCGCGATTAACGTGTTGTTCCATTGCGACTGCTTTGCCCACCATTTCAAAAGTCACAGATAAACGGTCTAAGTAGATATCCTTAGGAAACTCAAATTACCATATTGAGTGATAAAAATACAATTTACACCTAAGTTTTAATATAAGAACATCACCTTTTTTATCACCGACCACAGTTCCAGTAAAGTAATAGAATTTCGCGGCCTGCAACTCAGTTTACTGAAACAACACCCTACAGCACTTACGCTGTAGATAAACCGGGTCAATAAACCTCCTTCAATATCATCCCCGTCACATCAAACATACGCCGTCTGCTATCGTTCGCTGTACTCAGCTCTGTCAAAATCAAATTATCACGTCCGACCGCCCGCCCGCTCTGTCCGCGCTGATAATGCAATTTCACGTATTAAAGACGGGCGGACTACGTTACATACGAGTCATCCAGGTTCGGTAATTGACGTCGATGGCGATAGAGGAAGTGAATTATTTAGTGTAGAGTATTATGTATTTAAAAAAATGTATTTAGTTTGTAATTAGCCCTCGGTGTTTGGTCGCGTAAGAGGCTAAATGAATTGGTTTTCTAGATCTTATTTTATCGTTAACTTGTGGAGCCAATCGCGGAGTAGTTTTCAAATTGTGACAAATTTATATATACACATGTTATATATGTGTAAATGTGTAATATAACGTAAGTTATATCAGGCATTTGAATATTGAAGTAAAACTTCTTTACGCACGCTTGACTTGGGGAGTAAGCTCGTGAATGCGTGACGAGAGCGTTACGAAAAGCGTGATCGGGCGAGGCGAACTGAAGTTGAGAGGGAGATATAAGTTAGTAAAGACAGAAAGAGTGAGAGTTACATTTCGTATATTAATGTAGGGACAAGAGAGAGAGGTGCGAGCACACATTTTCTTTCTCTCTTTCTCTCATAAGTTATGTTTCGTATATCTAAGACACAGTGCAAGCCTATTGTCTGTATCACACTGTAGGAGCAAGAGAGAGCAGCGCGCGCGCACATTTTCTTTCTCTCTTCCTCTCATAGCCAGTACATTAAATATATATATATTACACACACACACATATATATATATATATATATATATATATATATATATATATACGAGTTTGCTAGGATTACGCGAACCGTGATTTTTTGATTATTTTGTAATTTCATTTCATTCTTGAGCAATTTTATAAATTATTATTTTGTTCAATACATTAAATATTCTACGTTTAAACTGAATAAAATTTTAAATTCATTTTAAAGTTCATATTTTGTGAATTTGAAGTTTTACTTCAGTCGTGTGATCTAAAGGACACTCGTTTTTTTACATTTTAATTTTAATTAAAGGTACTGGAAAATTTGGGCACGTTCGCTGTATATGAGCTTATCTGAGTTATTGTCATATTACTATATAATAAGGAAGGCAAGGGATTGGTCTATTTATTTTGATACTGTTTACTAATTTTGATATACGTCAATTTCGATAAAATTAAATCAATTTTCTAATACGTATCGTTTAGTTAAGCTTTATTTTGGTTATATTTTTTAATTAGCTCTCGTATACATTTTCCATTTAATCTCCTATTTTAAAATTTACTTTGTACAGTCATCTCTGTAAGTATGTTTATGTTGTTTTGATTTTATTTATTTGGAAACCAAAAATGCTTACTGGCCTGTTATCTAGTTTGATGTAGAAGCTTACGGACAATATTTTTGATTGAGGTATCCTTTATATTGTTCTATTTGTCATTTATATTTATGAATTTTTAATTAATTTTATTACGTCATCAACCTAAGTTTCCGCGCTCATCTGTACATCACCTTGTTTTAAAGACGTGCACGTTCTCTTGATCGTGTCAAATAGTAGTCAGCAGACTGTTTTTCCAACGTTATTTTATCCTTAATTAACGGATTACTTTATTTATCAAGTTCAGAAAGGAATAACACTCTCTCAAAGTCTGTTTCAGAACATCAAAGTATTTATGGATTTGTCATTTTTGTCACACATTTATTATTATGGATAAGTCGTTGTATAAAAGAAAGGAATTTGTTACACGAATTAAATTCTTGTTATACTGTAATTTTGTTTTCAAAAACGATATTACTGCTGCTTTCATCATTATAATTTTAATTCATATTCGGTTGCTAAATGTTTTTTTAAATACTCCATTTTAATTTATAACGAAACGTAGTTTTTTCTAAAATTTTATTTTCTTTGACATTTTTTTTCATGACACTCCTTAGTTTTTAATGTTTACGTGAAAGCGTATGGAATCGTGTTTTTCTTTGTCTTGTTTGTTTTTCTTGTCTTTTCGTGTTTTGTTTGTTTGTATTTTTTTTCTTGTCTGGGATCAGATCATCTTTTTGTCTTTGTTGTCTCTATTTTTTAAGTTATTCATTTTGTGAGTTGCATACTATGGTTAATTTTCTTGTAGTTTTAGGGACCCTTAAGCATTTTAGTTTTTTATTTTACTTTACATGGCTCTTCATGTTTTAGTGTTTCCCGATATTTCCTCTGAGGTTTTACATGGGTGTAATTTACTATTATCTATGCATGTTATAAAATATTGTAGTGATGTGACCATAGCATGAAGAAATGGCGAGAAAACGAAACTAGGATAACATAAATTAATTCAAGAGATAAAATTGTGAAGTAAAACCGAATTAAGTGAAACAGAATAGCGTCCATGGATCTTTATAATAATTATTTTGAGTAACGTTATACAGTGTCATACTAAAAAATAATAGTTCATTGCGTAACTAGATTTTAAACATTATTACGGAAAAACACTGAAATTAACATTATTTCAGCCATTTTCAATTGATTTCATATTTAGTCATTTATATGTTTTTAATGTTACTTAGGCCTATTTATCTGTCTTATTCACGGTACATGAAGGAATTTAATTAGCGATACTGGACTTTGGCGCTGAAGTTACATTTAATTGTGCCAAAAAGGTGACAACTGTAATTAATTACGTTGGCAGCAGAATACGATATCGTCAGTCCTACAAAGAATACGAATCGCTAGTTCTGTAAATGAAGAATGTTTTTGAACAAAACAGAACTCAGATAATGTGTTCTTAATTGGATTCCGCTATATTTTATCACATATGATCTTACATAATTAATGTTCTCGCTAAGAACAATAATGGGACACAATGAAATAGTGTACAAAATAAAATTATTTTAATTGAGTTAAACGTTAGAATAAAAATATTTCACCATCAAGGAATGTAACGGAATTATAAATCAAACCGAACGAATTATGGAATTAATAGAGTTTGTTTCATTGCGAGATATTTAAAACTAAATACTGACCATTTTCTTTTCGTGTTTATTTTTTATGAAAATAACTTATGTTTCCATCTTAATCTTTAACGCCCCCTACCAAAAATAAAAAAACAGGGATTGTCTGTCTCAATATTTTTTTTCCAATAACTATTTGATACAGAAAGGTTACATCCTAATAGTTATAGGACGTAGTGGTGAAATTATGGACCTAAATAAAAAAGTTAAAACTTTTTTATTGAAGAGGTAGGCTTGTGTCCCCCTTTTCAATTAATTTGGTATCAAATGCAAGCTTGTAAAATTGCGAATATGAAAATGTATAATTTACGATTTTATATTATAGTTTTTTATTGCTGGTTAAGTTTCCATCCCTCAAAATGAATAAAAACGGAAACCTTGTACGATTACTTGGTTATTCGTTACTTGGTGTCCGTCTGTCGAGATCAGTTTTCTCAGAAAAGAATTGAGATATAAAGCTTTTTGGTTTACGCAACAAAAATATTGCATTTGCGAAAAAAGCTCTTTAAAATGCATTTTTTAATTCTATGCAACATTCTTACTCATTTATCACTATAATATGTAGGGTACTACTGGTTAAAATCAATGATATCTTATTCAATAATTGTTGTTGAAAAGTCAATAATTTTTAATTCCATGTGGAGTTATATATTTTTATAATTAGTTTGTTGTTACTCTTATGAAAGATAAAGTAGGCAATATATTCATGGCTTGCAAAATTAATATTTGTAATTAGAAATAAATATCCTTAAATGTTTATACGTGTACGGAACTTGTTGTGCAAGTTATACATGCATTTGGCTGATGTTTTTAAAGTAAGGTACATTGTTATATTATAAAACGTTATCACATACTGAAGTTGTATTATATATTCAATCGATAAAGATATTATTGCATTTCTACTTCTAAAATTAATATTGAATCTATTTGGTGTTAATTTTGTAGAAATTCATTATTCACAATTAAATGAAACTACGTGATGTAGTATTATTTCTACTTTCTTTAATTTCTTTTCCGCGATCTAGGTTTCATTGTATTACAACATCTTCAGGTGGGAATGTTGTAATACAACGAAACCTAGGTCGTGGTAAAGAAATTAAAGAAAGTAGAAATAATACTAGATCACGTAGTTTCATTTAAGTGTGTCTAAAATTAATGTAAATGGTTGCCTCTCATATTACTTACAGAATTGCTGTGGAACAAGTAGCTAAGTAATTGGAATGTACAGTACCTATATTGTTAGTCACCGCGTACTTGCGTTGCCAAAGTATAAGGTGACATTTCTTTTATACGATGTTGCGTAAAATGTTTTAGCATTTTAAGATAGGCTTCTAAGTGAATAAGGGAAAACATACTTCTTTTAAGTGTATTTTTTGTTTCAAGTAATCCATAATTTCATTCCCTCGTTTTAATTATACAATTATTGTAATGAAAATCTGTTAATTTTGTGGATAATAGAAATATTCTTATATTAGAAACACTTTTCAAGCTAACGGAGTGGGTTAAATTAACGAGTCTGTCATTTGGACACTTGTTTTTAATCCTTTACAATATACCAATATAAGTTGGTGCGTGTTTGTGTGAACATTTGTTTTTAGTCCTTTACAATATACCAATATAAGTTGGTGCGTGTTTGTGTGAAAATTTGTTTTTAATCCTTTACAATATATCAATATAAGTTTGTGCGTGTTTGTGTGAACATTTGTTTTTAATCCTTTACCTCCTTTACCTTCCTTCCTTTACAATATATCAATATAAGTTTGTGCGTGTTTGTGTGAACGGTTGTTTTTAATTCTTTACAATAAATCAACATAAGTTTGTGCGTGTTTGTGTGAACAGTTGTTTTTAATCCTTTACAATATATCAATATAAGTTCGTGTGTTGGGTATTATAATCACCCCCTTTACTTTAGGAATTATTCTATTTAAAAGTATGACAAAATAGGGTTTTGAGAAGCCGGTAGGAAAATTATAGTAATTATCCCAGATCGTATATTTTTAAGCATGCACCATGATTTTATGCTTATGAAAGATGTTGTAGGTAATGCTTTTGCGTTGTGAAAATATTAACGTATGTAAATAGTTTAATATAAATACTTTGCACTTTTAAATGTTCATGAGTGCCTCAATGTGCAGCGTGTTGCGAGTTGAGAGAATACTCGTGTTGCGAGTTATATTAGTGCTTGTCAGTTTTTTTTAAATGTAATTACCATTTACAATGGTATTATATAAAATAATAATTAATGAGTTTATTAAAAATTTAAAATCTCATCGACAGACACGATTGTCAAAAAATTTTTTTTAATAATATAGAATCTGCTGCCACACAGTGAAACGCTCTTTTCTATTTTATGATATGGTGAAAAAGATGACAATGTTCACGATGGACCATGCCTACAAAGGCATGGATTGACTTAAAATTACTCCAAGGGGCCTGTAACGAAGATCCGTCGTATGTTACACAAGTATGCGGAACCTTCGGAGGTCTTGCCCCCTTTTCTCGTATCTGCGAAATACTTTCACCCAACAGTGTTAAAGACTATCCCCACACAATGAGCTATTCAATATCTTTTTATCGAAAACGATCTTTGCTAACAATCTACATGTATGAAAGATCGGTCACCTCTCACTTAAGTCACTGTGATTAAATTTCTTTAACACGTCTTAAAGATTTCTGTGATTTTACTCTACTATGTTAAAGGATGTTTTTAACAAAACTATGCGCGGTACTGTGCTCGCCGTAGTCAAACAAAATATTCTTCATTTCCCACGTCTCCAAATCGTAGGAAGAGACAAGAAATACGGTGTTAATGCAGACTTGTGCGGGAGGAGACCTTTTCCTAAGTATATCTGAAACATTTGGGTCATTTGTCATTGTAAATATATATAATCAGTACAAAACAAAGAAATAAGAATAGATTGATAAATAACTTTGAAAAGTAAACCCATTAAGCAATTTGATAACTTTGTAATCAATTAAGTACCTCCAGTGATTTGATTCAATATATTAGTCTGAAAGTATTGTATATAATTTGAAACTTACTTTTTTGTTAATAGTTTTAAATATAATAAGACATTTTTTTAATACATATAATAAAATCAATTAATTGTTGCCTTTTATTGATGTATTTAATTATTATGACCAATTTTTTTAACATGTCAATCTAGTTAAAAAATGAGCTTTTAGAATGGAATGTAATATAATCTTTAGGAAATAAAAAAATATTGTTTTTCTTTTTTTTTTGTTACGGCCTTTTTTACCAGATACAATGTTATAAATTTTAGTGACATTGTTGACAAATGGGAAATTTCACGTTTTATTTTTAAATTATTTTAAGGGTGTCCACTTTTGTCTCACTAGTGATTTATTATTTGAATCTTAGTATCAAAATATAGGTTAATTTAATGAAAGACATTCGCGTGTTGATCATCTTATGATAAAGTATGTATTTACTATATTATTATAACAACAAACAGACGTTTGCAACGTGAATACTGAACCAAACGTTTGCAACGTGAATAACGTTTGCCGGAGATAAAAAAGTCAATCTCATTTAATTATATGGATTGTGTACTTTAAGACTCTATCTGACATGCGGAAGATTCTGTTAATGTAACAAGGAATTTTGGAAATGAAAATGTAATTTGTCACTGTCAGCGTTTTTGATATCGCGAGATGTCGCTACGGAGGATGTAAAATACAACGCCTTTATGTTAAAATATATTTTTAATATTTTTGTGTATCCTCGCGGCATTGCTTTTAATATATTTGGCACGTTATTTCTAAATATACGTTTCGTATCTTATATCGCGAATTAGCAGTGAGTTGTATATGAGTTTGTAGGTCTATAGGGACATTTCATCAACAAGTTTATTTTCTCAACTAACTAATTAGACAACTTAGACTCTTCGTCACAGCTATGAAATCTTATTAATACGTTTTCGATTTGTTCATATACTAGCGGAGAGGCAATTAGTCTGGGACGCTTAGCATATCCAAAGTACCATATAATAGTGCAACATCTGAAAGCCACCTTTTGTCATCGCTTTTTTTCCCTAAAGGTTTCGTCGCAATACCCCATGAACGTAATACTTAATTTTATAATGTTTCTGGTGTGTTGTTTTTCTTTAGTAATAATAGGTCAGGTACACCTATAGCAGGATAAGCTAGATCGATAGAGGTGACATTATCGCATACTTCAATATTTAATCTTCCTACAATAAGCCAGTAACCTCTTCGAGTTTAACTCATTCCAGAAGCTCGCGTTTCCCTTTCGGTAACATCTATGATGTGAATTTATGATATGGTACATTGAATACCCTCTATAAAGTCACGCATACAAGATTAGCAAATGAAATATTTACATGTTTAAACTACAAGTTCCACCCTTTCCAATAATACGTATTTCATTTTTCTTCGTGTTTGGTCCAGAACCATGACATCAATTATAAAAGCTCTGTACCGAATTATAGCCGGGCAAGATTTTATGTGATCGATATCATCTTCGGACTTATCTTGAAAAACATTTTATTGAGAAAATACTTTTCAGAATCATATAGTTTATAGTATTCAGATATATATTGCGATGTCTTTTTAGTATGTTTGAATAATGAATCAAGTGAAATGACTCAAAGTGTGTTGTGCGTACTTTATTTTAATGTAGTTATAATAATGTACTTTCAAATTATGTGTGAAGGTATTATGAACAACAAGAGAAACTATACAAAAGTTTCACGGTGTATAATGCTATTTTTTACAGATTTTGTTTTAACCCATTTTCTGTAATACAATAAATATGTAATAAACGTGTAATAAAAAATAATATAATAAAAAATTCGGTAATAAAATTGGACCATGGAAGTATTTTGGAGTTTTGTTAATTATAAGTTACAGTGAAAGAATATTTGAATAAATTGTATACTTCCACGATATTTTTAAAAAGTTATAAGACGTATATTGTTAATTATTATGGACTGTTTGTTGTAATCGTTTTTACGTTATAAAATTGGGTATTACTCGACTTAATGCGATAGTAAGAAACTGTTCGTAATAATACACTTAATAAATTAACCGTAAATAATTAATATATAAAAAGCGATTAAAATACGATGTATTTATAGTCCCACTTTTTTTTATATATTTTTTTAAGGAATGAATAGCTAGTTTAAAATAAATAACATTATTTAAATTCTCTTATAGATTGGAAAACTTGAAAATTGCCACTTGTCGACTCACAGATTATTTTCGGAAGGTTTTCTTTTTATTTTTTAACTCATGATTTTTAATTCGATCCTCCTAGAAGTCAAGCTTGACCTAAGCCGGTAAACTTAGGGATAAATTATTTTTGAGTAAAATTTATATTTCGTCTGATGTCTTCGGCTCTCCTATCAAAACATGTAATTTATTTTTTGTGAAAATTTAAACTATTTTCAGAGTTCCATAGTCAATTGGCAAAAAAATTCTTATAATTTCATCATGCATATCTGTATATTTGTCCGTCCGTAAGTTTCAGCATAAATACATCACAGCATCGGTCTCTTTCAGTTTAAGACCGATTTCGGTGAAATTTTGAGGTAATTAAAAAAATGTTCTGTTTTTAATTTTGTTATGTTGGGATGAAAACTGTTTTTCTCACGAAACACAACGAGTGGTTCATCATCGGGGAGATTTGTTAAAGAGCAGTCGAAAATATTTAGTAATATTTTCTGTTCTGATAGAAAGGCACCTCCAAAAGTTTTGCAATTTTTCAACCGAATATTCTTTCAGATTTTTGACCTATGTCAAAAATCTGAAAGAATAGAATATTCGGATAACGGTACTCAGCAAGTACTTCAATGCGAAATTATTTCGGTCAGCTTGCGTTACCAAATTAAAAACATATAGGCAACGAAGTTATTTCAGACCTGTAAAATTATATATTTGGTGATATGTTTACGTAGTAAAATATAATACCAAAATTCATTGTTTTGTACACATACTACGTACTTATAATTGGTTAAAACTTTATGGGCACCAAAGTGTCGAGAATCCTCGAAAGGTCTACCTGTACTTGAAAATGTTTACGGTTTTTAATATGTATAAGTACTTTTCTTGTAGTTTTTTCACGGTATTTTATAATCGCCACAGAATCTTTTACTGTCTCTTACCAAAAATCTTTGCTGACTAAAGTATTTGTATAGAAATAAATCCATCATAAATATTTTTTGTTTTTATCGTCATTAAAGTCTTGAATAATAAGCTAATAATTTAATTTAATTTTTGTTTTATTTAGACGAATTTTAAATTATTATTCGTCTAAGACATTTTAAATAATATTTCTTGTCTGAGTTTAATACAATCCATCAAGTACTATTCTCATCAACATATTTTGGTAAATTCAATATGGTTACTTAACTTTAGACTTAATTTCTTGTTGGCATATTTTATAATGAATTAAAAGTAAAATAGCAAAATTCAAGATAAATTTAATTCATTCACTTTTTTAAAAGAAAGCCATGCTACGAGGATTAACTGCATGCGAATATATATGTAGCTAGTTCTTCGCTGGTACTTTATAATATTACAGATGGACTGTCTTTATCAAGGAAATACTAAGAAAAAATTACTCATTACTGGAGGTTTTGATACAAGTGGGTCAAAAGGGTCAATTTTAATTACACATTAAAACCGTAAACAATACCTCTTTATATGCTTTTGTAAGCATCAGTGCGACGTCTGTCGAGTTAAAAGCTTGCGTTTATTTGCAACAAAGAGGTTAATTCGACACTCGCGGCGTTGGAGCCGGCCCTCGTATTGATTCGGCCGCTACAGGTCCTCCTACCCTCTTACACTCCTACCCGCCATACCTACACAGACATACCCCCTATATACATTGGACAGAGATGTACCAGTATATAGACCGTTATATCTAAATACGTAGATGTATATAGAGACGGCTGTGTATGTAAGTGCGTGTAGACTGGCGCCAGAGATAACTCGGGCGAGCCGGGTGGGGACACGTGCGATCATATTTGTATGGGCGGTGTCGGCGTGTTTTTTGAACGGAATGAGCTTTTTGGGCGGAACGAGTTTTTGGGCACAGTTGGTACTGAGCTTTGATATTATATTAAATTTGTAGTCGCTCGCTTGTGAGCGAAAAGCTTGGTTTTGAGGTTGAGTCGGCCTAGGATTGCGGTTAGAGTTCGAAGTTTGTGATGGTCAGTTTGAACATTGATCGGCGGGTGGATATGACTGACAAAAGGACTATGTGGGCAAAATAATGCATAGAATTTTGTTTACATTTTCACCCATAATTAAAATGCTTTTTAACATTTTTACAATCAATATGTCAAATATGGTCAATTATTTTATAAAAAAGTAAAGTAAATCAGTATAAAAATTGGTTTTAGAATAGGCTCTATGGAGCCGTCGTCTCCTTTTTTGGGAATTACTTATAATTCATGTCAATTAATTTTTATTTATTATTGCTTAGAATTGTAATGTAAATATTAATAACTATACGATATAAGAAATAAATAGGTTAACATAGTATTGGAGAAGATGGAAAAAGATTTTAGTGAATTTAAAATAAAACATTTGAAAATTTGTAGAAAGTAAAATATTTCAGATAAAATGTATAGAGTACGATTGTGTTACGGAAAGTAGTTCAAAGTGGACGAATGGGACTATAGGGATTAGGGATTTTGAGAGCTTTTTCATTCTAATTGTCCTTGTTGCGTTGAAAGATTTCAGTAGACATTAAAAATAAATGTTGGTCTCATACCAAAAGTAGCAGTTTTGTTTTTATTGATATTCTACATATCTATTTAATTTTGGTGTTTTGAAGAGAATTTGTCATATTTTTTGGTTTTCACATGAAACAATTTTTTAATTTTTCCAGAAGAACTTTTGGGAACTTATAAAGAGTACGAATTTCAGGAACCAAAGTTTTGACTTTGTACAAAGTAGTAGTGTGTTTGGGAATAAAGAGGTTCTTTTTCAACGGGAAGCTAATTGTCGTCGTCGCGTTGAAGGATTTCAGTAGACACCAAAAACTATCATTTTTGGAGAGCTTAGCTTCTTTTTCATCGGTAAGTCAACTGAATACATTTTTGTTGTTGCATGAATAGTTTTGGTGTTTTAGAGTCTTTAGAGTTTGAAGAAAATGGGTTTGTTAGACGTATGTACCGAATCGCTTTCATTTAAATTAAATAAACGAGAACAAAGACTTAAATGTTGGTATACCAGTTACATTTTAAAGCTTTTTTTGTCCATCTATCTATTTATCTTTACGTCAGGGCAGCTACATTACTTTGCAACGACAAGATGTAGACATAACACCCATCTACTTGTTAAGGTTCAATGTTTCCATCTTGAGTTATACACGATGAGTTAAAAAGAAATTAACTATTGTTATTTTTAATATAGTTCAAATGTATTTCAACACTTTATTGCTTTGAAAAAATAGTGTTTAGTTTTGTATTCACAATGCGCTAAAACTGTCTGATATTCATTCAATAGCTACGTTAAATATTTTTCTTCTCATATCTGATTTCAATTTGGAGAATAATGAATAGTCACTAGGGGCTATGTAAGGGTAACCAATTGGGTGATCGAGTTCCGTAAAGCCATATTCCTGGATAGTAGTTTTGACAATAATATAGGCGCGCGTGGGTGCATATTAAACACCACTTCCAGAATTTTATTAAACACCACTTCCAGAGATAGATTTCCTAGATGCTTCTCTTTGATGCCATCGCTCATATGATGCAGTAACGAAGAAAAAGAGTTACCAGTTACTTTAGTATTAAGTTCTATAAAGTCCACAAATAAGATTCTTTTACAATCCCAATCCCATTCCAAATCCTTTGTTTTATTCTTTTCCGAGATTGTAACGCTTTTCTTCTTGCGGCAAGGTTAGCTGGGACGACGCCACTCATTTTATTTGTTTTCAGCATATAATGTGTCTTTCTTTATCATTACGCATTGGTAGTATTAGTAAATATCTGGTACTATGCTCCATTTCGTTCCAAAAAAGAATATTTATAAGCAAAGCAAAACGACCGTTCAGGTATTGTAAACGTTTTTCTTGTACTCACGGTAGTAATATAATTAGAATTTATTTGGTATACGTGATTAAAAATAGGTTCTTTTTATTGATATACACTATCACGCCGTTTACATATATAATTTAGATTATACAGGTTAAATATTATAAGGAAAAAGTTAAATTTAACAAAAATGCTAATCTGACATTTTTTTTAATGAAGGAACATACGACGTGTTAGTAAAAATAGGGCGTATTGACGATTATCTTATAATAAAAAAAGATCTGAAAAAATTTACTCACAATTAATGTATCGATTTTTTGTCACTAATTTTTTTTCATTTCAAATTTATAATTATATACTAAACATTCAGAAAACAGAAAGAGTGAATATAGTACTTCGTTTAATAACATTATAAATGAAATATAATGAGTTCTGTGACAAGTCGCAGACTGATTGAACATATATTTGTGCCAATAATATTTTAAGTATCAAATTGGTTTGTTTACAAACATTTTCTTTTGGAATGGAATAAAGTATAAATTGTTTTGCCCTTAACAGAATATATTTGATAGTAGTAAAACATAATAAATAATAATTATTATAATTTTTCGTCATTACCATTGATAAAATTAGGTAATTACCAATAACAAATTTAGCATAATATCCCAAAGCAGAATTTTTTTCTATGAGGGCCAGTCTTCGACAGCTTAGCTCACGATCTTTTTAAATAATGGTACAAAAAGTTGATTTTACTGAATGAGTCCAACGTGATATCAACTCCACATTCCATCAGTAGCTCCAAATTGAATGGACACTAGAGATTTTTGAGTTTTTATAAATCCTATATCAAACCAAAAATATTTTCTTGTAATCTATGATGATATATTTTCGTAAAATTTTCTATGGTGTCATGTGGAAAATAGGATATGGTAATAATCAATGTTAAAGCAGTTTTTATGAGATTTTATCGAAACTCGGATAAAAATATACGTTTATGGATTTATTTTTCTTCATTTTGCATCCAATGGAACACTTAATTTCAATGTAATACTCTTTATCATTAAGCTTATGATAATATAAGTACATGTGTTTAATTATCCTAAGTTCCATAGTTTATTTATTGACGAGCAAACGCAAACCAGGATTTTCACGAATCCTAGTGAAACGGTTTATAATAATATTTTCATAGTTTCATGCTGGGCACACTTTGGAGTGAGTGGCCTTATGATAGTTCTATATTTTTCTTTCCGTGTTTTGTGATTTTCTTAAAAAATATTTTAATGTTGTGTAATTATCATTACTTACTTACCATTCATATTTATAATAGTAGTAAGGGCATTTATTGCATGACACAGACATTTCAAAGCTAATTGAGGATAATTTTTTTAAATTATTTAGTGGAAGTATGTTTGGGTCTTTATTATTTTATAGAAATGTAATGTGGACTAACAAATCCTTTTCGAGTGATTTTATTAAAAGTTCATATAAGGGCAGAAATCTTTATTTAATATGCCATCAGTAATGAGGGGTATAAAATTGTAACATAAAGTCTTCTTTTTTATTATTTTGTTTAGGTTCCTTGTTATAATAACTTAAACATAAAACAAAAAAAAGGGTGCGTGTACTTATGTACGCGCGTGAGAAGTTATACTTCTTTGGCATCATTAAATAATACATACGGATAGATAACCTCAATTATATTGGAGCACTTGAAAAAGTCTATAAACACAATTTTTTCACTAATAACTACGAATAGTAAATATATTAATCAAAATATTGAATTTAAATCACTACTGAATATAATTTATCAGCACATATATAAATCGCACTTATATGAAACTAAAACACGTGTGTGAATGTAGACACTAGAAACATGTGGATAAATACTATGAATATGAAAACAGTGAACAGAGGCGACGATGGTGCCAATAGTTTTTGTTTCGAGACTGCAACCGCTGCAACTTCATACTGTAACTTTTGTGTGACGAATCTTAAAATTTCACTCTCATCATTTTTTCATAACGCGCCTAAAGAAGTATAACTTCAAAAAAAATTATATGTGGAGTCTCTTACTTCATTATTTTTAATAAATTAATCGTTTAAAATAACTTATTGTTTTTTTAACTAAGTGCTTTTATATTGTTCTTAATTTATTTCTTATTATATTCTTATTGCTTTAATATTATTTAAATATTGTTCAGAGAGTGAAAAATCGTCTATACAGTTACATTGGTTGTACAAAAGTTAATAAGCGAAAATTATATAATGCAATTTTTCGACGTTCACTCAAAACGTTGTTCAATTCCATCCGTTTATACTTTCCAAATATTCGCCTGTTCATTTTCAAGTGAGCAATTCCCGTTTCGCTCCGTTCCGTCATCGATTCGCTTCCATCGTTCAATGTATTCAGCATTTAGACATATTACACTTTGTGGATTTTCATTTTGTCTGCCGCTCGAGCATCCGCCGAGGCCGCACGTTGTGCTGTAAGCTGATACTTAATGAGGCACGGAGGGGTGTGGCTCTGTCGAACGGGACTCGCGAGAGATCTCTGCTTATTGTTAATGGCTTGTGTAAAGGAAGTACTCGCACGTCACTTAGAATAAGTACTTTAGAAAATGTTTATTTTGCGTTTCACCTAAGTTAAGGTTTGTAGTCGTTGTTTAAAGTATAATGCCTAAATTTTGATAAATAAATTGATGGTTAGACGAAAATTAATGTTCAGAGAATAATTTATATAAATGTATACCATTTTTAACGGGAAGAGTATTTAATAACAATCTATGAATTCGTTAATTGTGCGAGTATGGTTTACGATAACTGTACATAAGATTTTTTGATCATTACTCGGTTTGTTTTAATGTCATTTAGATACAGTAGTTTTCTGCTTTCAGGAAATGTAATTTCTAGATTATTAAAACGAAGAACTGTTCTGTTATGTTAATGAAAAAAAATTCTGTGTACCTGTAACTTCTTATATCGAAATATTATCATTTTAATGTTTCAAGAAAATAATTTTATTAAAATATTATTTTAGTTCAAGTATCTACTCTTTGGTAAAAACCTACATTATGTGCTGAGTCCTGATTTTTTCCAGTGTTACATAATATTGGTTTTATGAAAAGTCAAAAATTGTAAGGAAAAGTAAAAGATTGCGGTCCTATGTAAAATGTGGTCTGCATCAAATGTTACGTTCGTCTCTACCGCAGACGTACGGTTAGTCATTGTAGGAATTATGATTTTATGATTTACGATTAGTCTACGTTTTTACGTTAACCTTGCTCCGGAAGGATATTATTATGATGTCTAATTATTGGGTATGTATAAATGGGTAATGGGTTTCACATTTTTTATAACATTTTGATGGATAACAAGCGATTGAACAAAATATCTCTTGAAATTAAAATGGATAGCAGACTCGAAGAACAGATCAGATTCGATATTTATCGGATACTTTGATAGTTATCGCGACAGTTCGATATTTAATGGGAAAACTTTTACAAAGTGCGAACAAGTGCAAGCATCTGCATGTTTGAATCGTCAGGAAAGCACGATGTGGCGCTTTGTAATAGTTCCCATCTCAATAACATCGAAAGATTGGTTTCTTTTATATTGATATATTTCCGCTCACCATGGGCGAAATAACAAAGAATTTTCTTAGATTTAACAAGTTGGACCACAACATGTTTTCTCGAGTTGTCAACACGAATATTACATTTTGTATTACATTTAAATACACCGGTATTAGTTTTGTTCGATGTAAGTCATGTTTGCATTTCAAAAGTACCATTGATAAGGAAAATCTTATATTTTACCTTAAACTTTAAGCTGAATAAATGTCACAGTTTGGACAATTTCTATTCAGGTGTTGTTAAATTGGTGTAGTAAGTTCTTACTTCATGAGCATCAGTAGTTAAATTTTAAGTCCTCAAATAAAAATATTTACCTTGACCCAATTAAATTTCAGTGGTTATTTTGTTATTCAAATCAGTTTAGTGACTAATATGTAATACTCAATTGGAAGAAATTTCTACAACGTTGTCTCAACCTCTTTCTTTACTCCCGCAACCCACCCCTTTTCATTTCTTTTCATATTAATAATATATTATACTTTTAAGAATGTATATATAAATATATATATATATATATATATATATATATATATATATATATACTTAGTTTGTAAGATATGTATGGTAAATTCGATCGAGAAAAAATATCTTAAGAAATATTCGATAACGACAAAAAGAAATCAAGAATTCCCAATATCATAGAAGTGAATTTGATATATAAATTGGTCTAGTAAATTTTGCGTATTGCTATAGAAAACAGGCAGACAGTCAAACAGAAAGAAAATTAAAAAATAATAATTATACACTGATACAATATTTTCCAAAAATATTTAATATACAAAGTCAAACCTTTGCCAAACAATTTTATATTAGAGTACTGTTAAGATAAAGTTAATCACTCAAATTGTTTTTAATTATTTTTGCCCTGCTAATATATTCATTCCAAATAAAATCACATTAGGCGGATACATCTGCGAATACAGTGAATAGCGGACACAGTCTTTTAAAGACACAAAAACGTCTTTTTGTCCTTATCCTTGAAATAGTATTATCTTGCCGCGACATAATGGGGACATAACAATACCACGGAAATGTTTTCCCATTTGTCCTGATCCAAACAGCTCCATTCGTGGTCACGTATATATAACTTTCGTGAAGACACACAAACGGTTTTAGTACTTTGAAAAGGGGAAAAGTGCTTGAAACAATGTTGATACCTAAACACGACGAGAGTTTTCTTTCCGAATTTCTTACTGAATGAAGGAAAATTGTGAAGTAAATGAGTTGATTAGAAATTGTTGGCATCCAAGATTTTTTTCACTTAAATTAAAATTTGACTTTGGTTATTTAATTTTTTTCTAAATTTGACGTTTCTTTTTATCATATCATAAAACTTGAAGTTTCTTTTTATCATTTGTAGATTGGTTACATAGCTTTTACATTTAAGTACTTATTTAGCGCAGTAAAAGATTAATTTATTTTATTAATTCCAGTTGTTATGACATCCTCATAACATCTTATTATTAAATTTATTTTACCAATTATTATATACTGCCATTATTCAATAAAACTAAAGGAAATTGTCCCATTAATTTTAAATATATTTTCGCATAAGACAATGCTAAATTATATATTTATACTGATTTTACTTTTCAAGTGGAAATTTGCGAAAGACATACATGTTGTACCGCAAGTGCCATTCTCTCTATTATTTTTTTTCTATGAATAACCACAGAGTTGTCACTGAGAGTAATTATTAAATGACACCTTAAAGGTGTACTGTACCTGTCAACTACGAATAGAACTGACATTAGGAGGGTTATACTTATAACAATTAAACTATTTTATTATCTTTTCATAAGGTAAATATCACAGTACAACTTTCAAACATTAATTTTTCACAATGTAAATATCATAGTACAACTTTCACACACTAATTTTCCTTAATGTAAATATCATAGTACAACTATCATGCATTAAATTTTCATAATGTAAATATCATAGTACAACTTTTATACATTAATTTTTCATAATGTAAATATCATAGTACAACTTTTACATATTAATTTTTCATAATGTAAATATCATAGTACAACTGTCACGCATAAAATTTTTATGATGTAAATATCATGGTACAACTTTTACACTTTAATTTTTCATAATGTAAATATCATAAGTACAACTTTCACACATTAATTTTTCATAATGTAACTATCGTAGTACAACTTTCACACATTAATTATTCATAATGTAAATATCATAGTACAACTTTCGCACATTAATTTTTCATAATGTAAATATCATAGTACAACTTAAACATATTAATTTTTCATAATGTAAATATCATAGTAAAACTTTCACAGGCGAAAAAACGACGCATATTTAAAAAATTATAAGATCTATGATAATCGCTCTAGTTTTCATGTACACATCTAGTCAGATTTTATCAACTCTCTTTCTTTCATAATTTTTGGTTCAACAGTTTAAAAAATCAAGGAGAATATGCTTTATTTACACTTATTTTTTTGAATTATCGTAATTTCTTCATAACAACCCCTTTCAAATTTACCCCACATTTATATATATATATATATATATATACACACACACACACACACACACACACACACACACACACACACACACATATATATATATATATATATATATATATATACAGATAAGAGGGGCGCGGGGGGCGTCGTTAGAAGCGCAAGCGGTGCGGATGTTTTAGTAGCCATGGAACAGTGGAGTGGAGAGCACCGCGCTTTTGCCGTCGAGGCGTACATTTCGAGTGGATTTTCGCTGTCTGTAGCACGCCGTCGATTTAATAATCGTTACAGTATTCGTCGATTACGTGATGGACCATCGATCAACCTTATTCAGTTATGGGTAGCAAGGTTCAGAGCTGCAGGATAAACATTAAATAGGCCCAGGCCAGGACCTACACCATTGGTAGCCACGGATGAAAATGTCGAGCGTGTTATGGTTTCTGTCGTTGAAAATCCCCGTTTATCACTGCGTACACGTTCATCGATATTGGGAATTCCGAAATCAACTTTACAGGTAATAATGCGAAAAAAGCTCAAGTTCCATCCATATAAAATTCAAATTGTTCAAGATTTACACGATTCTGACTTTGAATTAAGAAAAACTTACGCGGAGGTGATGTTGTTGAGATTTCGTACTGCTACCCGGATGGGCAACATATTCTTTAGTGACGAAGCTCACTTTCACATTGGAGGATATGTGAATAAGCAGAACTTTCGTTACTGGGATGTCCACAACCCAAGACAAATGCATCAAGAGCCTTTACATAAGCCTAAAGTAACAGTCTGGTGTGCCATGTCTACATCTGCAATCATAGGGCCTTATTTCTTTGAAAATCAACATGGCCAAACTGTAACTGTGAATTCGGAGAGATATGCCCAAATGTTAAATGACTTTTTCAGAGTAGAACTACAGAATAGTCCATCCTACAACCAAAACACATGGTTCCAGCAGAACGGGGCCACAGCTCACACTGCTAATGTGTCCATGAATGCAGTGCGGCAGTTATTTCCAGAAAAAAACATATCCCGAAACGGTACAGTACCGTGGCCACCTAAGTCACCCGATTTAAGCCCATGTGACTTTTTCTTATGGGGATACTTAAAATCC
Source organism: Druceiella hillmani (assembly GCA_039881145.1). Taxonomy (NCBI): domain Eukaryota; kingdom Metazoa; phylum Arthropoda; class Insecta; order Lepidoptera; family Hepialidae; genus Druceiella; species Druceiella hillmani. The sequence goes on along the minus strand of JAYKKI010000032.1, from coordinate 2,435,951 downwards.
GTTGTTTACAAAACAAATCCGAGCACTGTGACACAACTTAAAGAAAATATTCGTGCCGAAGTCAGTAGGATACCCCAGTCGCTCTGCAAACGCGTTTTTGAAAACATGTGTGCTAGACTCGAAGAGTGTGTCAGACTCGATAGCCGCCATTTGGAAAACGTGGTTTTTAAAAAATGAAATCCGCATTTGTTGTTATAAAGTTAAAATAAACCTACTTTGTATTAGAGGTGTAGTTTTTTTTACAATTTTTCAAACATTGAAATCTGCCACTGGTCACCCTGTATATATATATATATATATATATATATATATATATATATATATATATATATATATATATATATTATATATATATATATATATATATATATATATATATATATATATATATACATATTTATAAATATATTATACAAAATTGGTCGTATGTGTATCCATATTCCACTCTGAATATATATATATATATATATATATATATATATATATATATATATATATATATATATATATATTTATATATATATATATATATATATATATATATATATATATATATATACATATTTATAAATATATTATACAAAATTGGTCGTATGTGTATCCATATTCCACTCTGAAGCCAAAACTACATATGGCACTTGTTCGTGGCAGTAACCTCAACCCTCGCATCGTACAATATGGTGGTTGCGCGTCGATAACTATAAGGGTGTTGAAGACATGGGGTTTGATAGTAGTCGATCTCGAAAAAGTGTGACTTACAATATGAAAGTTCCAGTTTTTTCTAGAAAGTTCGAGGAAATTGAAAAAATTTCTACAATGTTCTGGAAAATTATCGAATTCTCATACGTATTCATTGTCTCAACCTTTTTTTCACCTCCGCAACTTCTTATGTCTTTTCACGTTAGTGAATTACACTTCTAAGAATGTATTTCAATAAAATTAAATATATGTATACTTAGTTTGTAAGATATTTATGTACAAAATATAAAAAAGTAATAAAAATAGAGAAGCTTTTAACACATGTTTTTTATCCAAAAAAAATGTATAAGATATGAATAAATGTACGATCAGAAAAAACCAAGCCATGTGGTTATTTGCTGCTAGTGATATATAAAATTAAAAAAAAACAATGTTCATTACTTTATTTACCCCCTCCTTTAATTTTTTTATGGGTGGGTGGTGGTGGTATCAAGCTGAAATTACAAATACTTAGATCTACGTTTCAAGTTGTAAAAAAATCAAGCTTCTAAGTCAATACTATATATATTCAATACAATATATAATAATATAATAGTCAATAGTAAAAATACACTACAAAAATACCCTATAAAAATGACCTAGAACCATGAAACTTGGTAAGAAGAAAGGTCTCACAGCACAAGTAAACAAAAAATTGATAATTTGTAGTTACATCACATAAAAAAATATTTGTTTCTAAATACGCGCCTGTGAAAGATATAGTAGGCAATATATTTTCGTTCTAAAAATTAAAATTCCGTAAATAGTTTAATGGGAATATTATGTACTATTAAATGTTTATGTATACCAACAAGTACGGAATCCTCGTAGTGCAAGTTCCACTAGGTTTTTTTTGTTTGTCTGCCCTCTCATCTCGCTGTTTGCCAGCACGTTCTCTATCTCTACGTCAATTACATCCTTAAAAAGAAATATTAATTAATTTTTGTTTTCATACCTCTTTGAATATTTTTATTAATTTTAAGGCATTATTTATTAGCTCTAGTTCTGTGCAGATCTCTAGCATTTCTCGTTGGAAATTCCGATTACGATCAATCGGAATTGCTGAAGTCGCTAAAATATTTAACCACGAGTATTTTCTCAACAAACATAGCATAAACTATGATACATAAAACTTATACTTCTTTGAAAATAAGACTACTAAGACAGGGGTGGGAAAAATTGTTACATACCTTTTTACGAATTTAATTTTCATAGTTTTGAAGGTACGAAATAATCCACTTAATTAATTTTAATACGGACATGAACAAAGAGTGAAGATAAATGAAGCCGTCTTGATTTTAGTGTAAATAATTAAATACATACTCAGCTTTGTAAGCTTCACTCCTTTTGAGTGAAGAGCTTACAGTGAGAGACGTCAGACAGGTAGATAGGGCGAAAGCGGCCTGAGACGAATTTCGGAAGCGGACGGCCCGCTCGTTAAAGCTCGATTGTCTCGTAGTGATTTAATTAAGCGCCACCTGCCGTTGTCATCGTTTATCATCGTCACTTGTGCCTTCTTAGTGAGTGATGGCTTTGAGTTATGATTTTGGATGAGGCAGTAGTGGGATAATATCTGTACGTATTCCAGAACTTCCCCACGTAGCTCTTCAATACGCTTGACCTGTCTCAAAGTAGTTGAAAATATTGAAAGGCAATGAAATAGGAAAGGTAAAGTGAAGAGCTAGGGCGAAATGACAAGAAATTATTTCTTTTACGTTGTCATAGGCTATTTTGTTGGAATTTTTCTAACGCAAAGATATAAAAAAGAATATTATTATTTTACAATTTTGCCTAAATCAGCACTTAAATTAGCCCCTGAATGTACTTTGCGAAGTTAAAATTAGACATAATTGTATTACGATTGTAAGCGTTCGAGAAATAAAGTTTAAACTGAAATATATTCAAGAGTTTTCGACAGAATTAAAGTTATTTTCTCCTTCTAAGAAACCTGGAAAACACTAGACTTATTTTAAAGTAGCTTTCATTTACACGAGGACCATTGAAATTTTAAATTACATTTAAAGTCTCGGCGAATTTATTCGGTTAAGAAATTACATTGAAACTGACTTAAATTAAGTAATTTGTGAGAAAATAAATATTTGAAATGAAAATATAACGTAACTTATTGAGAATAGAAGCATGCTTTCTGAATAGATAAATGAGTTTTTCATTTATTTTGTTGATTCGCGAGGAATTGAAAGTTTGATGTCAGTTTCAGAAGACTGATTAATGCTGATAGAATTACTGATACGGTAAGAAGAACTATTGAACCGAACATGCAAAGGAAATAAAGTGAGAGTAATTTACAAGAATTAAGTTTTTTCTGGTTATAATTATAAAATAATTATTGTTTGGACAGTAAATAAATCAACGTCTATATTTCTGTGCGTGTCGTTCACAAAGAATCTACTTTATATGAATTATAAACCACGGTTCTTTACATATTCCATATCAATTTTTTAACTTTTTCAGAAGAGAGATTTTTGAAGTTATTTGTTGTTTCAAAAATTCGAGAAAAACCTGAAATATTTACAGCACTGTAAGGCTATAAGCCTCAGTACATGATATTAATACTTTACATCTCAAACTGTTGACAAAAAGGGCTTTGACATACAGCACCATGGACGGAAGGAACATCAACAAACTGATCTTGCAATTGTCCATTTTGTCGGCAAAAGTGGAAAAAAGAAATATTCAGTCTAAATGTATGTGTGTGCGTGTGATCGTGTATGCGTGTGCGATGCGTGAATGCGTGTGTGTGCGTACGTGCGTGCTGCGAGAGTGTGCGTGAGCGAGCATTGGTGTTCGGATGCGTGTCCATATTATGTATATATTTTTATTTACTATACAAGTGGACAGAAATTATTTAAAAAATGGTATAAATCTTATAATTATCTTACAAAATGATTCGCTTTGTTTATAGCCAACAGCTGTGAATCAAACTCGCAAAGGAAATACTCAATTCTCAATTTAATAGGTTAATGGCGACCCGATAGTAGTATAGTATTTTCTTTGTCATTCTTTTATACCGATATTACCAAAGATCGATTCTTTAATGTAAAGCACACAATAACCATTCTCCGAATATGAATTTGGGAGGTCCATTGTTTTATGCCGACTTTGAGAGGCATTTGAAATTAAAGCCTCATGATGAGTAAATAAATATTTCTGATAGCGCAATTAAATTTTAATTAGAATTTAATTCATTATACACTCTGAAATTTGGCAAACAAACTGTTTTAAGGCTTTTTAACCCTTCTAACCATAACTTCAAGAAGACGAAAAAAGAAAATCCTGGAATGTCACTATTTATCATTATTCTGCAGATCACAATTTAATTCCCTGTTTAAGAAATCTTCCTAAATCATTACTAAAGTAGTTTAATAGTTTATATACTCCTCGTGAGCACTTAACTTACTGTTAAAGCTGTGTTAATTATCATTATATTTCAATGGTTAAAGGTTTGAAAACGAATTTAGTTATTCGATTTCTACATGATTCTTATAATTTCCACTTTCATGTTACAGAAAATACAAACAATTCTTTACTTTCTTTTTTTCCTCACTTTAGAAATTGTCATGCTACATCCACCTCTCATTTTTCATATTGGGCATGATTGGAGATAACTTCCTGCAAGTGTGAAAAGAAATGCATTTGAACCTGTATCTGCTAAAAATGTTAATTGCTTAGATTGACAATCTATTGAAAGTCTTAACAAGATTTGAGTCGTTTTTAGAGTCCCAACCCACCTACCGCAAAAGGAAAACAATGTAATCCCTATAATATCACTCACATGTCAGTTGGTCGGTCGGTCTAGTTGTTCTTTTTTTTAAACCGTAATATAGTTCCAAACCTATTTTTAAAAATGTTAACAAATATGTAAAAGATAAGGTTACTAGAAATTAATATAAAGCTTATCGGAAACATACAGAGACGATTCCGCATTATTAAGAAAAAAGTCATTACGATTTCATTTTTTGGAAGTATATATTAGATAAAATATTTGTATGTTGAAAAATAATAATATTTTAAATACATTAATAGGAAACTTATGTATCTTTTTGTATTTAAACGTTTATATCTACGTCTCGCTGACAGCTTTATTGTAAAAAGCACCTATTCGTTTTTACCTAACATTGTTGAAGCACGTACCAAAATCCGATTTTATTTGTTCGTAAGTTGAATTTGCTTAACTCGGTATTGGAGGCATTGTTTCACTAAAACTTGTTCTGCTGTCATCACTTTAGAATAAAGATCGTGGTGTATTTGGTGACGTGCCTGTTATTCAAATGTTTTTTTGTTTCATACGAAATCATTCAACGTATTGACGTCAAGGATTTTATTCACAAAACATTTAAAGGAAATAGAAAGATTTAATACCAAATATTTTTTCTTTTGTCAACATTAACATTTAAATTTTGGTCATCATGTTCATAATTTAAATGTTTACTTCGCTAGAAAGTAACTCGCTATAACCCACCGATGAGAACACTGGGTTATATCCTACTGCTGGCCTTGAACGATTTACCACCACATGTTTCCGCAATATGGCAACCGTCTAGTGCGAATTCATAAAATATAAGCGAGTTTGATATATATGTATAATACTTTGTTTCAGCAAAATTGTTTCATCGTCGTGTGATTTTTCCATACCCTTACGTTGCGTAATTTCATTACTATGCACCCCGACCGTTCGTTACGTCAGCTGCAGAACGGACGGATATAGATGGCGTGCGGCGACGTGACGTACGCCGGAAGTGGAAGACCTGTCATGAGTCCATTATTGCGCCGTGATTAAATTAAATGACGTCGGGGCAGGTGATGTCGCTGGGGTAGACAATTTATTCTCGTTTCAATTATGATATTAAAAACAGCATCAATTTACGGGATCGAGTTAAAGCGTGGATGATCGTTTAATGTAGAGATCCGTTTGTTGCGATCGAATGTATTTTTTGACATAAGGACACACTATGCAAACCGCTAAAACATCGTCGTTTGCATTGTTTGGAGTAAAATATACTTTGAGACTGTGAGATCGTTGAGTAATTGAATAAAATACTTTGCCGGTGATGTGTACGATAACAATCTCCGGAAACAATCTCTCTGTCGGTGATATGTACGATAATTCTGAATCAACTGAAGCTTTGTATTTGCCGTTTCGCAAACATTGCTTTATTATCTTATGAACGAAATACCGATAAGTATAATTTAGCATTTTTGTACGAAAATTGGTTAACTTAACCACAACCTCAATATCTTTTTTTAAATTCTAGGTTATCTAACTGAACATATTTCTAAAGAGGGTAATGAAGTTTACGCAGTTAGAGTTAATAAGTGAAATATTTAATTTCTTTACATAATATATGTATTATTTCAATATATTTTATTCACACGTCTGTATGAATAACGATCCTTCAGCAATTTCAACTATTCAATAATTCGAAGCCAAAAGTCGGAGGTGGGGGAAAATACATAAAGCAGTGAAGTTTTTAGTATACAAAATACATAAAGCAGTGAGTGTAGTTTTTTATAAAAGGGTTATGAAAATATCCCAATAGATTTTCAATAAGATTAACCTTTCCTTTTAAGTTTTTTTTTAAATTGAACTCTCTCGGTAGGTCATACTATTTTCTTTTAAATATATTATTTTATCGATAATACAACATATAGCAAATGAACTGAAAAAGGTATTTCAATATTTTTGCTTGTATAATGTTAAATGCATTGTTTTTTTTAAGTAAAGAGATACAGAGTATTTAAAATGTATTTAAAATTTTATTTTATTCTTGGCAGCTTTAAATAAGGTTGATTGAAAAGGGATTTTAGTAAAAAAATAAATTCGAAATGGAAGTAATATTCATTTTAAAAATCAATATAGCAACAATGACAATTTATAAATGAATGCATGTTTGTTTTACGTGTTTCAAGCATGGTGACGATATATTAGCACTTCTGCCATCAAAGTAAGTTTTTTGGCTTGGCTAATTGATTGTGCTAGCCAATTCTAATGAAGATTTATGTTATGCTTATATATAATTTTTTAGTATATTTTGTATAATAGCGATTTGATGAGTGTAAAATATTAACAGGAACGTACCTACGATAAGGATATAATAGTTAGGCTATGAATAGAATACATTTAGTACTCTCATTTGCACACGTGGTACCTCTAAATTAATCCATTACATTCATTTTGGTTTCCATGTTAAGTGTTGATTGTCCTTAAAATATTAGAGTTTTTTCATATCTTTCAATATACAGCTACATATCCATGTCTTGATCACAGATTTTGATCAGAGATACGTTATTTCCAGTATACATTTGTTGATAGATTGTAAAGATACTTAAGTTTTGTTATTAAGTACGTCAATAATTTAAAGAAAACTGGCCAAGTGATTTGAGTATACCGATTTATTGGACAAATGCTTAATTCCAATATTTTTGAAGTTATTTCTTTATGATTCACCTCAATATGAAAAAAATAAAGGGAAGTAAATATTTTATTTCTTGTCGTGTTATATTACCTTCCAAAGTATATGTTTTGTAAAATGGGCAAAAAACATAATAAGTTTAATTTCTATCGCCCGTTCTCTGACGTATACCTTTTTAGAGTTAAACTCTTTTGTGAAGAGTTAAACTCTCTTATCGTCTATCTGTATATCACAGCCTTTTCACTCGCAGACTATTAGTTCAATAAAGCTGAAATTTTGACTGGTTATTCATATTTGTAACGCCTATAACGTTACGAATAGTTAAACAAGTTTTTTAAGGTACCACCCCTACATTTAAATTGAGAGTAATTTTATTCACATATATCATTGCGTTGGGTATTGTTGAATACGTTTTTCAAAAATATTGATGGTGTTTTATGAATATTTTTTCGATACACGTATCCGTTTACGAAATATTGATCTTTCAAATGGTTACTTTTGCGAGTCATAGTCGATTAGCTACGACATGTATATGGGGAGGGTGGGGTGGGGGGGGAGTCTTTAAATAATTCGTAGAAACTCGATACTAGTGACTCAATTAAAGTGCAAAAATAATTTTTTATATTAAAATGTATATTTTTCATGTCTGTGAAAGTTATACTAGTCAGTATAAATGAAGAGAAATAATATTTTTCAAATATGGATCATGTTTAAACTTGTGAAAAATATAGTAGGCAATACACTTACGTTACGAAAAATTAATAATTGTAAATAGTTTAATAGAAATACTATGTACCCTTAAATGCTTATGAGTATCAAAACGAGTATGGAATCCTCGTAGTGCGTGTACTACTCGTACTTGACATGTTTTTTTAATTGCATATGATTTTATTACCTTGTCTTCTCAGTTTCTTATGAATCAAAACTAATTTAAGTCTTATAACAAATAGTGAAATCAAAAGAGATAGTTAGTTAAATGTTGGTCATGTATTTGCATATCGGTATATTTACATCCCACATTATTGTGTCACTGCTCAGAGTTACTGATTTGAGCACAAAGGCAAGTGAACTGAATTTGATTAAGCTAACGTAAATGATGTTTTCTTACGACAGAGGGATTCGGATTGCTGTTTTATTACGCCATTTCTGCAAAATCCTGAGCTATCATAAGACAGGCCATAAAGGCGCACCGGCAGTAAAACAAAAATAAAATCGGAACATTCGTCTGTTATTGAAGTGTTTTCATTGCTCGAAGGTTACTGAAACTAGTATCCCAGAGTACTGAGTGAGCTGCAGGTTTAGCGCGATGTTGACGACACTAAATGGGATGTTATTAAATAATTTAACCAGCAATGGAATATATTTCCTTGTTTAAGTAGACTTATTTTACTGCTACTGTTTTTGCGCAATACTATGTTAATCAAACTTGAATATGCATAGTAGTGTACTGCTCTGGAAAAACAGTTTTCTTATACTGTCACATATCAACGTTCCATCAGATATGTATACGCGATATTGTGCCAATATGGCATTTCGTTTGCCAAAGACGACTTTGTTTTTGTGTGATATGACACGAAAGTTGGATAGCTTCCTCATTCTGGGTATACACTTTTTAAATGGAAAAAAAGGGATGAAAGTTATGATAATGGTATTGGCTTTATTGAAGAGGTAATTATACGTCATTTGTGTTGAAATATGATTTCAGAGATATGGGTGCCACGGCTGGCTCGAATGAAGCGCAATCTGGAGTCCAAATCTTAACCACTTAAATATATGCATTTATTTTTTTATATTCTAAAGAAATGTGAACACACTTTTTTTATGAAGACATTGTTTTTCCCCTTGTAGCTCACTTTAAAAATAGTAATCATCAACCTTTAATTAATGTTTTGATTATACTGCATGGGCAGGAACTTTCCACTTTCACAGTTCAAGACAAAGTTTTGTATGAATTCAAATGGGAAAATATAAAGAAAAAATATCCATCCAGGTGGTCTAAAATATTACAAATTCATCTCGGCGGTCTAAAGAAAAAATACCGATAGGCGGCCTAATAAACTGAACAGAAGGCTATAGTTAAAAGTTAGGATTTTTTGTATTTTTAAAAGAATCTTTTACCCTTTTCACAAATATCATCATTATGTTCAATATTTCGAAATGTAATTTGGAATGGTTATAGTGTAGTAAAGCTACCATGTAATGTAACATGCTTGTTACCTGAATGAAGCCGCCTTTGAATTTTAAAAATATTACTATGGAATAAAAATATACGACTGAATATGAGAACATGGCGTTAAGAACTGCCTTATTTTACTATAATTGATAAAACATTTCGACATCTTCAAAATTGATATCGTAAATAAAATTACTAAGGAACAATTTTTTTCCAATGCTGTAATAATGCATTTTAACCAAACTGACTTTAAAAGTTAATTATTCAAATTGAGTTTGACTGCAAAATTGACTAAGAATTCGACCGTCTCGTACTAGATACAAGGATTAGTTTAGTGTCGCACAAGGCAATGCGTGTTACCAAAGCTTTTACGTGGTGTATTTGGCTGCAATGTGAAGCAGCTATTTGCCTTATTGCAAAAAAAAGTTTTTTTTATTTCTTTAAATTTTTCTTGTATTAGATATCTTGTGTTATGTATATTTCTATATCTTGTGTTATGTATATTTTTATACTTTCGCCTTTTCAATCAAAATTATACGGGACCATAACTGGCATCTTTACAATCAGTTGAAAGCTTATTAAATGATATTGATGGCTTCCAATTCTCTCTTCGTAAAATGCAATAGTTACTGATGTTGTTATTTAAAATAATTGTAGGTTAAAATAATTACGTCCTGTTTGGAAGTCCAGGTAAATAATGTAATTTTATGTATCTTTCTCGACAGACAAATGTTGTTTTTGGCAGTATCTGTTTTTTAATGTTCAATTGTTTTTCCGTATTCAAATGTTGTGTTATTTTAATTGCCAATTTCTCAGTGGTTTTCAATGTAAGAGTAAAATGTGATACTCAGTGATACAGCAGGCCGACTGCATGAAATATAATATAAATAAACCTGTTTAGATTTTATGGAAGATAACTTTTTAAAAATTCACATAAAATTTGGTATAATTTCTACCACAGACTTTTTACAGATACGTTCTGATCTTGCATTTGCCTCATATAATGATAATGGATTATAGAAGAAGGATAAAGAAAATTACATCATCATGAGTTAAATATTTCTATATTTAATAAAATATGAATAAGGTAAATTTGTATACCCTATATCCATATTTCATAAAATATAGGAATTCTTAACTCAAAATAAAGTAATTTTTAGTGATCTGTCTCCTATAATCCTTTGTTATCTCTAATTTGACAATTATGTTATCAATTGCCTTAATTGCCTTGGATAGCAAAAGCGTATCCCGAAAATTTATTAAGTACATTAATCGCAGATTCGCTAACTCAATCGCCATTGAAAACCACTTTTATTACGCCCACCTCCGTTCGCTCGGTACTTGAAGGAGGTTGACGCCTCCTCGTGTCCTTCAGAAGGATAGAAAAGGACGTAAGGGAAGGATGCGATCGTTACGTGCTACCGTTTTAGCTTTCCGACGTTAAAAATGTATCGGACGGTGGGGGTCGAATTTGCGCAAGAAGAGATATCGATGGATGTGGATCGTTGGAATCTGGTTCGTTTAATATGACTTATATATTTGTGATGATGGTTTAGGTATTATTATGAAATATTATCTGTCATTGTATTATACACTTCGTTTAATCAATAAGGCAAAATATTATGCTTGATGGCCTTAATTTTTCAAATTTCTCCTATCTGAGATCATATGCAGTGACGTCACTAAACACTGTTGAATTTTTTATTGTATTCGCACGATTTAATCCCATTGAGTTTTTAGGTTTATACAGAATGTGTATATTCCGTAAACAGCTTTAGTTTATTAACAGTTACTTTTGTAACTGTGCATGGTAGAAACATACAAATTTCATAAATATAATAATCATTGCAAATTTATAATACTTAACAATATGACAAAGATGATAGTAATGTCAAACGCAAAGTATTATTCCAATATTCCTGCTCATGGCGTCTTGGTTATGGTATATGGTGGATACGTACATACATGGAATACAGCGACATGTTTACTTTCATTTCACATATTACATTCTAGGGAAATTATAGTCACGAAAACTGAAAAATTTGCATAATTGTAACACAAATAGAAATTGGATTCTTCTGGTGAATTTCTGTTTGTAGATAATTGCGTCTTAAAATTTTAGCTAGGTGAATGTGCATTTCCAGATACTACAAATTGAGATCTCTTCTATAATCTAGACCATAAAACGGCTCTTTTCGCTGAATGAAAACTTAATTGTACAGTAGTAAACTATTTCTAATTTATAAAAAGTAGAAACACGAATTTTTCTTGTTATATAAAAAGTTATATAAAATACAGAGGAAAGGTGGGATTTTTCGATCTACACTTTGTGAATTTTATTTCCGTGTGTACGCGGATATTCCTATCGCGCATCCAGGTGAGTGAGGGTCGTCGAAGCGGCCCAGGACGTCCGCTCCGATACTCCAAAATAGCCGCCGCGGCGCCGCTGAATATTCAGCGACTGTGAATGGTGACTTGTCGCTGCGAGTGGAAAGTACCCCCCGGATGGAGAAAAAATTTTCTTTAACGAGGCGGAATTGAAAGCGTCGAACGCTCTGCGGAGTTAAGTGGGGCTAATTAAAAAGTTGACTGGTTGCGGTGATGAATACTTTTTCGTTTGGTTTGACTTCTTTAGTAATAAAATAACGTTGGCGTTTTGTTTGATCCTGTTTTGAAGGTTTTCAGAGGAATGTAGGTATTCAAATATAATACTTCAAAACCTTTTTCCTTTTATTATGAAATGTTGGTTGAGAAAATTGTATAGGCTCATGGGCATATTAAAACACGAGTGCTGCATTCAAAGTTAAAGAGTGCGTTTGTGGAGTGTTTGAGCAACGTACGATTTATTTCTGTATGTATGTAATATATACAAGCATTGTAGGCTTTATATAGAATCAGAATTTTTTTGCAATAAAATGTAATATAAATAAAATGTTTATAGAAAGATAAAGAAATGCTGAACGAATAACACAAGAGTATTGAAAGAATAGCGGAAACTCATGAAAATGAGAGTCTGTTCTATCAAATATTTCTATATCGTTTCTCGGACGTGCGATTGTTGATGAAATCTTACATTATTTGATTTTATTTTCCTTTAGATTCTAAAATTAAATTCTTTCAATATTATTATAGTGTTACCCAAAAATTTTATATCGATAGCGCCCAAAAACATAGCTCATTGTTATTATCGATATTTTAATATTGATTTTATATCCAGGTTATCCAGTTACTGATGACAAAATTAGTTTCATCCACGACTATTTATCTCACTGCCAGCTTGAAGTCTTCAATGCAATCAAGAGATGAGTCGTGTAACTCATCAATAATGCACACGTTACAAATACTATACAATCCCAATAGGGCAAGTATTCCGTTGTTGCCTTGTGTCTACATTACGATGAGTAATTAATTATAGTGAATATGTTCAGATGATTCCCTATATACCCGTGTATTAATATCGCATTTGAAAGCGTTTGATGTAGAATTGTGAATATGTTCAGATGATTCCCTATATATCTGTGTAGTAATATCGCATTTGAAAGCGTTTCATGTAGAGTTGCTTCACTATAAGGAACGTGTGATTTTAGCGTTCCAGATCGTGGAATGGATTACTCAGTAATGTAACACAGTCTTTTATACACAAGTCATAGAGGATTTCAATCTTCCAAATTTTATTAAAAAATTAATAATAAAAAAGCAATTAAGTTTCAGTTAGATTTTCACATTGAAAATCTATGATCAAGGTAAATATTTCGATTATGATCAAAGGAAATGTTTAGTGTACTAGAAAATATTTAATCAAACGAAGGGCATTGTGAAATCTGCCGTTATTTTGTAATTGTACGTTTTGTTTTTAGTTAACGCATAAATAAATTTAAAATATTGATGATTTGTATTTTTTGCTGCAATATTCATTTGACCATTTACATTTCTTGATATATTTACGTTTTTACTTTGATAAAGATGTACATTTGGCGAACTTATTACTTTAGGAGCTATCTCTTTCAACCCATCAGAATGACAATGTATTTATAAAGTTACAGGGTTGACAGATAATGTGATGACAAGAAAATATAATAAATAATTTTTGAGTGAAAAAACAAAAAAGGAAAAACTTAATCTAATTTACAGATATATCATGTCAGGAGCTTTGGACCAAGATTGAAGAGTAGGAGAAGAAGGAGAAGGATTAAAATAGAGGGATATGCGAGGAAATTAAGTACAGGAGTAAAGTCAGGAGAGGTATAATTTCTCCAGAGGACATTTGCATAATTGAATGTCTGGTGAAAGCCTGACATCGGAATCGAATTTGTTTCATGCCTTGGCAGCGTGAACGGTAAACGACCATTCATAGAAAGAAATGCTATGCTTGGGGATAAGAAGCATCAGAATATTCTCAGAACGTAGATTCAGAAAACGACAGACAGAGCTATAATTTTTTCAAGACATTGTATAACAACGACAGAATATGACAATTGCTCTAGTTACGAATCCACCTGAGCCGCGATCTCAACTCAGAGATATGCTATGTGGACCTAGGTTTTTAAGAATATTTTAGGTTCGTTAGTCACAAATATTGTAAACTACTTTAACCATAAACAATTTTACGCACTAGTACAGCGTTACTGATATAAATTCACACAGAATAATATTCTAGCCTTTACAGAAATAGAAGCATTGTTAATGCAAGAACACATCCAACCACCCGATCCCCACTCACTGTGATGTAAATGTTTAATTGCCAGGTTCTGTTGGAAACGATAAAATTGGCGCATGTCAGATGGAATGACATGTGTAACATACGTTTCGAGTAATAACGTCTATTTGACTATTTTGCTTTTGTCAACTTTCAAAAAGTTTTTATTTTGTTGCTGATTGTTTTATATTAAAACATTTCGATGGGCATACCAATTATTCCAAACCAACTTTTGTCCACAGCTTCGCCTGCATTGATTATCGATTAGTGCAACCTTATTTACATGTAGGCTTTGAACTCTCGCGATATGCGAGTAGTAGATATAAATATATATGTTGCGCTATCTATTTGATACGAATTATGTGATTTTTTAGGTGAGAAGGTAACTTAAACAGATCATGTTGAACTTTTGAAACCTAAACATGACATTTTAAAAAGTAATTGCAAACATGAGGCAGATTAATTTCAAACGGGAACTCTGGCTATAATAGAGTTTCATGAAATCTCTCCAGCTGTTTGGGCGTGATTGACTAATAAATACTCAAATTTTCGCGTTTATAATGTTAGAGGTATTTTCAGTAAAATAATTAAGAAGATGCTACAGAGTCACAAAATATGCCTAAGTTGGAACTTCCTAAAATAAAACATTTAAATAAAACTAGTTTAAGTCGAATTTTTGAAAGATTTGTTTCCTTAATCTTGCTTTGCATGCTGCGGAAAAAACGTTTACGACAATAATTTTTGTTTTAAGAGTTCAATATCTCATACAGAAACAATGGCGCTCTTAGAATCATTTACACGTCTGTGTGTTCGTCGGTGTGTCGGTGCTGTTTACATAGCCATTTTTCTGTCAATCGTTTGACATGGAAAGTTAAAATTTCGTATAGTGATGAAGCGAATATACGGACCAATATCCATGTATGGTATTTCAGAAAACAGAAAGTCTAAATCATTTTGAGGTAGAATTTTGAAGGAGGCATAAAAAGTGTTTTTGCTTTCAGCAGGCAGACTGTAGATTGAAAAAGCAATTCATTAGGATTCCAAAACTAAATTTTCGGAAATTATGAGACAATTTTAAAGATATTGGTGAAAACATTCATAGAAAAAGTTTTTCCCCGTCTCCGAAACTACTTTAGTTAAAGGTATGTGAAAAAACAAAAGTTAAAAATATGTGAAAAAACATAGCTACTAGAAGATTATCTAAAGATAACTGACAAACTATAGCTATAATTCTATATCTCATGGTATCTAAGAAATTCACGATTTTTTAGGCATGTGTATTCTAGGTAATATGGTGAAAATAACATTAACATTTACAAATAATCTAATTGAAATAGTACACGTATTAAATTACTCTTAAATCCTTCAACTTTTATAAGTGCTCAAGTATGTACGGATCACCCGCAGTGACTTCTATTCATACTCAACAAGTTTTTTTCACTTTACTCCAGTATTTGTCTACGTAGAATTTGTCTACGTGTATTTTGTTTTATAATGATAATTTGAATGATTGCTTGGGGCGATGAAAGACTATTACGGATAGGCGGGTCGATAAACTGAAGTACTAATTATAATAAATGTAAAATATTTATTAGTGAAAATTAAAAAAGAAACAGAATATGATTTCATAAATAAATATGGACGTATATCGATTTATTATTGTGTACTTTGGTGAATTAATTTTGTTTATTACAACTAAATATTAATTGTTTGATCAATTTACGTCAAAATTTTATTGTGGGAGTGGCTCGGCTCGGCCTAGATTAAAATGAATAAAAGTAAGTAGTCGTTGAAATTATATTATTTTTGTAAATTATCAGAAGGAGATAGACATTTTCAAAGTTGACATGTGAACAATTTATTGCAAGCGATTATTGAATAATTTCTCTCGCACGGTTAATTAATTACAAATATAAAATTCCGTTCATAGGTTACCATGATTTGCCAAAAGGCTTCTTAAAAATGCTTTGAGTCGATTCTTGCTAATGTTTTGTAGATAGGCATTTAATGTCACGTACCTTTACATTTTATGTAATTCTGCACACTCTTTTTATATATGATTGCTGGTTTAAGCGCGGTATGCAACATAATATGTCACGGTCTTTATTTTTCATTCATTTTTGTCATCTTTGCCCTTTTAGTAAAGGTTAATTATTAGTTGCATATGAAATTTAATTAAAGTCCCTTATAAATCGGATGGATAATTTTTGGTGAGAATTATGAACAACAAACTTTTTCATTTCCATAATATTATCTGGATTAGATCTCTGCGGCAGTTTTCTGACCGTAATGCTTAAAATACTTTTATTTCTTTTACGTTCGGCTTGTCAATTTCTTCTACTTTTTTGAGTGAACGTTCAGATTCTATGCTCTGGCTGATCATTAGTCATATAAATAGAGTGGGATATCTTGCAAAGGTTTCGGAACAATCCATCTTATAATCCATATATCCATAAATAGAGGACCAACGTCATCTATACATTAACGGTATTTGTCGTTGTCGTTTTCAGAACACTAGCGGATACTTATTTTGTTGTTAACTGAAAATAGAATCGAACATACACTGACTTACGCGGTATGTTAAACGTTATTGCATTATTACGAACATTACACTGACTTACGCGGTGTGTTAAAAGTTATTGCATTATTACGATTTAATTAGCGAGCTAGTCGCAGTAACAAGTCTCTTATCATTGTACTTTTGGCTTTTGACCGCGTCGTTCAATGCCCTATCTCGCGTGTGGGGGAAATTTTACAAATCTGCCTCGAGCTATTTTCTTTTGTGTTTTATATTGTCTGCTGTCTAAAAGATAATGTAAGATTGTGTGACTAATGTAAAATACATTAAAGATAATATAAGGAGATTGAGCTAAGGACATTTTCTTTAATTACTACTAAATTTCAACAGTCACTCGGAATCGGTATAAAGTTGTAGGATCTTCATGAGGAGGAAGACGTCGTTAAAAGAAATGGATTATAGAGGTATTACGATTACATACTATTAATAAGAATCAATATTATGATAAATAATTATGTATTGCAATCAAGCAATCGGAATCACTTTTTCATTAAAGTTGCGTTTTTAGGAGAGGGCAGATAGTGTACTTTTATTTCACTTCTGAATTTTCATTTTAGAGACCAAGCATCGATGAGATAGTCTTATACCTTAATAAAATCTCATTTTTCCTTATATTATTTCGTCTTGTGGTAATCTGGGTGTGATTGATGGATATAGGGGCACGATTGTTTACACGGTTGTATTTGAGTTCTTCCATAGGATACACGTGCTTTAGATATTTAGATGGATTCAAATTTGTAATTGGGATGTTTCATTTGGTTAGCGGAATTAACGGTTATAACAGTTCTCATATGTGTGATAATAAATATGTATAAAACAAGAGGTAAATTGCTGTTTAGATTTGTATGGAGAACGGATTAATACTCGTAAAATTAAGTTTTATTTTACAAATAGAGAAATTACTGTTATTAATTACTGAAATTTATATTTTATTCTGATTATTATAATTATTGAAAATTAATATTTTTCTTGCAAAATGGCTTCTTGTCTGATGCATTTGCCCACCCACGAAGATAAATTTGTTTATTTTTTTTAATACTACCATTAAATTAATTTCATTTTTCAGTGAGAATTTATATTTATATATATATATATATATATATATATATATATATATATATAAATACATATATTTATTCATATATATATATATATATATATATATATATATAAATACATATATTTATTCATATATATATATATATATATATATATATATATATATATATATATAATTATTTCATAATTATTTGTCATCTTTTTCGTTCACACAATACTTGTGCACATTGTTCAGCTCCGCTCGGGGGAATGACCGGCGAACAGCTACGAAGACATCGCCACTGGGTGTAAACGCCGCACTCCGGGCAAGTATTCGGTGTGTTAAAAAGAGTTATGTGTAATTTTTTTTCAATTCAATTAAAAAAGGGCGTGTTTTACGTTTTATTTAAACGACAATTGGTTCCTTTCCAGCCAATGAATAGCGTCTTTCTTTGTCCGACATCTATTCCCTGACACCGTGTGTATATATTTACTTGTATCTCTCAATTTCTTGCATTATCACATTTGGACCAACTGATTTATAACCATTCAAAGAAAACTTTCATATCTTAGATTTATCTTGCGATTAGGAAATAAGTTTTGACCGAAAACTGCATTTATTTAAAAATAAAACTATGTCGTCTAATGTCAGGGACGTGTAATGTACTCAAATACTGGACCAATTAAGTAATTTTTTGAGTAATAGGTATACCTATACTTTTATCTTACAGCCTTATGCTGCTATAGTACTTTGTTCACGAAATTACAATTTTTATTTAAAGAGCAGTGGCGTAAAATCTTTTTCAGAGTCAGAATTTGAAATTCTATTGCTTTCCAAATTTAAAATATATCTGCTTTCTCATTAACGTAAACAAGGGATTTAAGTAAATAATATTTATATTTGATGAAATTATAACATATCGTTATTAAATACTTATACATATCATACATATAGTTTAACATACTTTCTTTACATTCTTCATGTCAAATTTTCTATGTCTGAGCAAAAATGTTATCTTAATTGTGATGTTTGAATGATTACTCATTAATTCGCTGAAAACTTTACGGAATATACAGTTTAATTAGCTAGTTTAGTAGTCGTTTTGAAATTAATAAGTTATCTCCACATGCACGTATATATAAAATTTATTTTCTATACTGATATGAAGATGTAATGAATTAAGTGTATGTTTTTCATTATTTTTTATTTTATTGAATTTGATTCAAAACTCAATTTGTTTCGTAAAGACACTAATATATAAGAAGATAAAATAAAATTTCAGACGATAATGAGAATGTTAGAAATTTATCAATCGTTACTTTTCAGAAAATATATTAAAATTATGCCTAACTATGGTCGATGCCACTACGTCCATAGGTACTTGCAGTTATTCACATTTTTAATTATCAAGGATTTGTAAGGAAAATTTTGTTAGAAAATGGAATTCATATTTTTGAATGAATAGATATACCTATACCCACAGTATACTTATTTTTATTTAATATATTTGATAAAATTACATATTCAATTATCTTATGTATATGTATGTTTTTTAATGAATCTTTAGAGCGTTTATTTTAAGAAAATGAAGCTTCTAAGCTTTTATTTGATTACCCTTTATCATTTTAAATTGCCATATTAACTCATACACGTTATAAATTTTAGCTACTTACGATTGATTAACGCAGTGATATTACCATAAATATTAAAAAGAAGAAAGACTGATTTTGTTATATTTTCATAAGTATTAAAAAGAAGAAAGACTGATGTCGTTATATTTTCATAAATATTAAAAAAAAGAAAGACCGATGTCGTTATATTTTCATAAATATTTAAAAAAAGAAAGACTGATGTCGTTATATTTTCATAAATATTAAAAAGAAGAAAGACTGAAGTCGTTATATTTTCATAAATATTAAAAAGAAGAAAGACTGATGTCGTTATATTTTCATAAATATTAAAAAGAAGAAAGACTGACGTCGTTATATTTTCATAAATATTTAAAAAAAGAAAGACTAATGTCGTTATATTTTCATAAATACTAAAAAAAAAGAAAGACTGATGTCGTTATATTTTCATAAATATTAAAAAGAAGAAAGATTAACGTCGTGATATTCCTATAAATATTAAAAACGAGAACGACGTACGTCGTGATATTTCGAGAAATATTAAGAAGATAAGAAGTTGAAGAATTTCTCCTGATTTTCATATCGTAGATAAGTTTTGACGACAAAAATGTTGTGTGAAAATGGTTTAGTGAGTAGATGTCAAACATAATTGAAGTAAAATTTCCGAAGGCTCCATTGAAGTAAAATATTTAAAATATTAAAATTCATGCTTTTTTATTCAATGCAACGATTAATTTTATCCCTGCATATTGCGTTACACTCTAGAAATATGTTGCGACCTCATCTGTACTCGTCATGAAATCGTTGCACACTAGAAAACTTATTTCATTGAAAAAATATACATATATTCATTCGCAAAAGGTAAGCCCGGTAGATAGACTGTCCGCCGTGATAAGGTCGTCTCAGCTTCGCGGCTCTATTGATACGTTGCGTCGCGTACTCGTGAGCGCACGACCGCTCTTTCTTGATCGCCTTTTGTGAAGGATATGTCAATATTATCTTTGTGTGACGAAGTGTCGATATAAAAGAACACTGGTTCCAAAGCCGTTAGATGAGGTGTGGGATGTGAAAGAATGGTTTGCAAGAAGATCGATAAATGGACGATGTTTTCAGGGGCGTTCGGAAGGGATTAACAATACATATTGAACATAAATGTTCAATATGATTAACAATACATATTGAACATAAATTAACAATACATATTGAACATAAATGGCATTTTTTAAATATTTGTGTATCTAAATTAATCTTACACGATGTACTGATATTAATTCAGGTAACGTTTGTAATATTATACACTAACTGTGGCCGCGACTTCATTCGCGTGTGGATGTTTAGAAAATATTATTACGCTAACTGTAAGATTAATACACGTGATGCCATCTATCATAATAATTACAAAAGTAAAGTTTTTAAGCAAGTACGCTTGATGCTGAAAGGTTAAATAACCATTCCTTATTTTTTTAATGGTCGATTGCGATAAAATTTTACTTATATATTACCCCATACCAAAAAGGATACGCCAGTAAAAACTTCGTATAAATACTTTTAGCTGTTGTTGAATGATGAGTGAATAAATTAACATGTTAAAAGAAAAACGGATGAATATTCTAAAAAAACAATAGTTTTGTTCTGTTACTTTTTTATGTTCCTCTAAACATTTTTTTTTCGCAAACACTTTCCAATTACAGACACGCAATTCTACAATCATGTAATTAAATTATGTAATATTAAGTAATTTAAATTAAATACTATGTAAATACTAAATTAAATACTATGTAATTAAATCACAAATATTGATAACAGTTTCAAATTTTAAACGAATTGAGGTAACAAAGTAAACTTATGACATATAAAATATAACATCGAAATACTGCGTGTGTGGAAGACGACCGAAAACGATGTCTGCTGTTATGCGTCTGCCCGTTTTAGGTTGATTACTTAAGTACCTACTCCACCCGCACCGCTCTATATTTCACTTCTGGCCATATACGTTTCGCTAATATATGTCCTGGTTGAAAATTTCATTACATGATTTAAAAGACACGTAGCGCCGTCTATTGATATTTTTTACGATTATATTACGCGTTGAATAGCCAGGAATTTTGTCGTTGTAGCGCTAATGCGGTGTAAATGAATTTTTGAAATCTCCTGATAGAGCGAATCGATTCCGATCAAATAAAAACTACATAGTACTTCAAGTTAGGCCCTATGTTTTCCGAATTAACTCCACATGAATTGAGTCAGTAGTGTGTGGTGTGTGTTCAAATAAACACACAAACAGACAAATAGACAAAAATTGAAAGGTAATATTTTTGTGTTCGATTGTTTTTATTATGTGCCTGTATAATAATTTTTTCGATGAATGATTTCATTGTACAGACATGCTAATTCTAAAATTTTATTATATGTACAGATTATATACACTGTTGTTTCAAGGTAATTTTATATGTAATAAAATTGATAATTCTAAAGCATGGCTATAGAGAGAATTTGGCGGGGATTATTTTTGGTTAGGAACGTATTTACATGCAAGCCTTAAAACAGAAATAGAAAAATAAATTTAAAAAAAATAGCATTTGAAGAATTCCATCGGTGCAAATATTGAAACTAAAAATTGGTTCTACACAGCTATTCATAGCATTATGAAACTAAATCGCAAAATATGAATCGATATTAATTTTGAATCGATCCGCACGTCATTTTCAAAGGCCTACCGCGACGATCGAGACTCATTCACGTGCGAAATTGCAAATCGTATCTCACGTCGACCACGCCTGCTGAAGCGAATCTCCCGTGCAGTTTGCTTTATCACGTAAATACGTATGTCTTCTTTAGCGTGACGATGAATTGTGGAAGTACGTGAATACAATGTCTTACGTTTACGTCAAACTTACTCGCGCGTGTGGAATACCGAATTTTATCGATATAATAAGATAGACGTTTTTGGTTGACGTATTTGGTAGGCTTATTGCCGTATTTGGTAGCTCGTGCTGAGTTATCCTACGAATCTTTTACTGTTCACGTCGATAGAATGAAGCGAATTTTTATTTTATTTACTTCTTATTTATAGAAGCTGCCTATCCCGATTTTGCCAAGACAAAAGGGGTCTTATCTCTTTTTTATTTTAATCGTTTTTTAGAGTTCCGTGACTAAATGAAAAAAACAGAACTGTTATCATTTCGTCCTGTCGGTCAGTTTGTCTGTCCATATGTCACAGATATTGATATTTTACTCGGATACTATTGGCACTATATTTTATTCGTGTAGATGAAATTTAGACGGCAGGTGTCTTCTACCAACCGCTGAACAATGAAATAGTGAAATTATGAAACGATATTTCACTATTTCATTGTTCATGGGGGGGGGGGGTGATGGGGAGGGGGTAATCCGTATATGTATCTGAGAGATGAAACAAAATGCAGTGAACATAGGCCTGTGGGGTATCGTTAGGTAGGTCTTGAAAATTATATAGAGGTTCCGAAATAATTTTTTTATTTAAGCCAATACTTGGTGAGATATGCCCTTCTAAAATCTTAAAATAGTGTGTATGCCCTCTAACTTTTGAAATAACGTGTGTAAAATTTAAAGAAATGAAGGCAGTAGAATTTAAAATAAACTTTCAACCAAACTGGCTTGAATAAAATATGTTATGTAGTTTTTGAGATATGGGCTATTTTCGGCAGCGACCGCAATAATAAATTTGTTTTTCACAGTGTCTTTGAGAAATACGAACTTATATGATTAATATTATTTGGTTATACGGAACTTTTGGCGCGCGTGTCTGACTCGCAATTGACCAGTTTTTATGGTTAATTTATCAACCTTATTGTCATCGATTTAGTTATATATCCTGAGCTTTATTTGGTTTCAAAAAACTATAATATAATCAGCTGTATCCACCCTGAAACTTCTTTGTAGATTTAAATATGCCACATTATTTGGTTAAGCTACAAAGGTTAAGTTGGTTTCACCCAAAAATAACTCTGGTCCGATTTTGAATAACAGATAATCCATAATAATTAGATATATATAAGGTTAAACTTTTTAATTTAAAAATATTTTCATAAATTATTTTAATGTCGCCATAAGGGTTTAAAAGTTTAATTTAGAAATGCACTTGACCCACTCCGATGTCCTTCACTTAAATCGTTATTGTTTGTTACCTGCACATTAATCAAATTTATTACAATTATTTGTATTATTATACACGTCTGGCTTACATATGTAAACACTTCAGATGGTAAACACTTCAGGGAAATCGGGTAAGTCTTTGTTATGCCAAATCTTAAAAAAAACAAACGAATGAATTTGTTCGTTAGGATTTAAGGACGGTTTTTCAAGTGGCAATACTATGATTAGTGGGAGACATTTCCTAAATTTACAACAGTAAATGGTTTGGAAAATTTTGTTTGTCCAATCTCAGCGTGACACTCATAGGTTTCAATATTATATTATACTCGTACTTTATATACCCTTGTATTCCATTTTTGCGGGTTGCAATGTGCAGCTAGGTTTATTTGATGTTCGTTATAAAGTGTATGTACCTACATACACTTACTGTTATCACGTGTAAGTGTACGGTATGACCTTTCCTCACTTGTACGCTTGAAAAGCTGTTGAGTTAATAAACTTTCTTCTACATTAAAAAGTATTGTAGTTAAATTCACATTCGTCGAAATAATTTTCATTTTTTAGTTAAAGAGCAATCAATGAAAATATTGAAACGTAAACAAAATTGTGGAATTTAACGAAATCCGCAATTTATCGATTAAGCAATAGTTGATGAAATTATTAATTAAGTTTGTTTTTTCTTTTTTAATTGAAATCAACATTAATTACACAATTTGTTTTTAAATTTAAACGGGTTAAAAAATTAAATTAAGAAGGGAAATGTTTCCTAGGGAGTAAAGTAATTATTGTTTCAAAGCTAGCAATAAATGCTTAGTAAATAATCGGGTTTGAGTAATCGTTCCGACTTTTCTAAAACGAGTTTCCATTTCTTTAAAAAATTAATATTAGTTAATATTATTTTTAAACCTATTCAATATGACATGACATATAATCGGGGAAAGTGCTTGTTAGGAGAAAATGTAAATTTGTACTTAATTTTTTAAATGACGTTATAGAATTTACTACACGAGGACAAGTTTTGTTGTGCACGAGAAAATATTATTTTCCACTTAATAGTAATTATAGTTTTTCCGTAAAATATTCGCATTATACGTTGAATCTGCCGATTTACCTTCTATGGTGTGAAACTTTGAACGAGCGTACATACTAGTGTGATTCCTTAATTTTTCTGACCAGTCTTCATTAAAAGTAGATCAAGTGATTATATAGCATTGAGTAAAATGTTTTGCAGCTAACTTTCCATACCTTTATTTAACCATTATCTAGATTTAAGCATAGTTTCGCCTCGTCAAAATCTGGACACATCGGTGATAACTCTTTTGGGAGTCTGGTTAGGTATTGTGACCTGAAGGTGATGCAGACTGTGTGCTGTCTTTGGAATGGGATGTTATTTGGGCTATATAACATCAATATCTGGTCTACAATCTGTGGTTGCAATTTTTGTCGCCAGCGTTCCTAATACATCACGTTTTTATCATTATCTAAGCCTTTATCACATTTACTTGGAATCGACTCTTCTCATCCACATTATTCACTCTCTACAATTTTGCACTACTTTATTTCTTGGTCGTATTGCTTTTTTCGTTTAAACATCCACAACTAAGTATTGATGGTCACCCAGGTCTTCTTTCTTTGTTTTAAGTCTAAGGCTATCAATACGATGATCTTCATAGTATTGCTGTACATACATGATCTTCATAGCATTACTGTACATACGTGTACAATCGAAGACGTTTTTCTTTTAAATTAATGTTGATTGGCGCAACTTGCAACTTCCTTTGATATGTGCATTTCTAATTATATAATATATTTATGATCATGCCACCCCAAAAACAGTAAGATTAAATGTAAACAGGTTGTAATATTGTAGTACTTTAGTATATTTAAAGTGACTATTCCAGATTTGTTTGATGATATAACCTATGGATCTCACTAACACGCTATAATTAATAAACGCTTACGAAGTTAACACTGCTAACATAATTAAGAAAGTATTTGATCTTACTTGGAAAATACAAATAATTATAAAAATGGTTTTAATCAAATAAATTCATCTTGGTGTACTGTCGAATTTAATTATATTATCGTTTGAATTTTGTTATAACTAATTTTAGAATTTATGTTAAACTGAAGATTAACCCGTTAACATAAGAATTAGTCTAGATCGTAGATTAATATTCTTGATAAGTAATGAAAATATGAAATAATGTTAATTTTTTGTATTTCAATATGAAGAGTTTATAACAATTATTAATTTTTCGTTGTTATAATAACTTTGATCATAATTTAAATTGATATAATTAAAGTGCTTATAACAAAATAAAAATTGTCTGAGATATTTTTGGTGGATTTCTTTCCTTATCATCGATATTGCTGGTTAGTTTAAAAGATTTTTCCTACCGGTAGTTTTTGAGATTGTGAGGGACCTACATTATTTAGAGATTTCTGGAAATTTGTTAGAATAAATTATGTTAAATATCAAACTATATATTTTTAAGCTGACATTTTATTAAGCTTTAATTTTATTAAGATATTTAATTCATTTCATATTTCGATAAAAAGTTCGACTTTGTATACTCTACTTCTTACAACTATGTGAAATGTTAACTTTATCCGCCAAATTGTCAACAGGATAATGCCACTAATAGTCAAATAAGCAGGCACAAAAATATCTCTGTCAGTGGTACTTTTCTCAGTTTTAACACCGAGCACTAAAAATATAACAATAGCCAATAGTATGTAGCACCAATAGACTTTTCAAATACGTTGAATATGGTATTAAGCAAGACTTAAATAAAAGACGTTTTATTGTTTGTTTGTCATATAGAAATGTGGCAAACAATTGATTACACTTCTTATTAAAATTTATAAAAGGTTAAAATCGAGTACTAACATACGTTGCCATATGGCGTGATGGAGTATTTATAGAGTAATTAGTTTTTTGATGACCACCAGACGGTGGAGAATTGTAATTCCTGAATTCTCGTTAGTTAAAAGAAAATTTAAAGGTATTGGAAAAATTAATTTCAGGCATCAAAAGAACAAAACAGTTTGAGTTAATTTGTAAAACGCAGTAAACCGATTTTTTGTAAAACGCAACTAATGATTGATGTTGCAAATGCAATAAACTGATTTTATATTGAATGCAACTGACGATTTGTGTAGCAAATACGACTTGATTTTTTGTAAAATGCAATTAATGCTTTGTGCTGTAAACGTAATAACCTGATTTTTAAAAAAATTAAAATTATGTTCTTAGCGCAAGAGATTGATTCTTTAACACAGCAGTTCAGCACCGTTCACCAAATTCAAATGTATCGCATTAAATCGTGTCTATATTTGTAAGATAGATATTAAACTTATATTAATTTATCAAACCTACACATTTTAAGTATTATTTCGATTGTAGTTTTTTTAAATATTTTTTATACCAGATCAAAAGTGGTGACTGAAACTAAAAATTTACCATTTTTTGCAGTTGTCATGGGCAAAATTAATTGGGATAAATATCATTATTTTGCTTTCAGGGAAACGTTATTATAAAATTTATGGGTCAAATTAAACGATCTCTATTGTTTTTCTGGCTATCACGGAAACAAATTAAGATACATGTGTCTGCTGAAATATAAAAAGGCTTACTTTACATTGCACTTACAAAAGAAAATAAATTCATTGTCAAATTTATAGTGGTTTCATTTGACGCGGTTTTTAGAGTAGTTAAAGTGTAAGGACGTGAAAGCCTATAGCGTAGTTGGGAAAGTAATAACATGCCTCGTAAACTTGACGGACGAGTCCTTTGAGTATTGCCCGGGGGAAGTTCGCCAGTACCTGCTGGTTTAGATGTAATTGTTTTTGCGGTTTTATGCCCAAAACCTCGTCCCTTACGTAATAAAATGTAGGGATCGTCAGCGATAGTAAATAAAGGTCGATAGATGTATTGAACGTTCGACTGACAAGCGAGGATCATATCGATGTTGCAAACGTTCGTTTTAGTGATTTTATTTATTTTGAAGTTGGTTCTGAAATCAAATCATTGTATTTTTTTCAAACACTGCTTTAGTAGAATATAAAAACAATGGAAATTTAAGGAAAACAAGCTTGTTTTATTCATGTGATATACTGTTGGAAGGAAATTTTCGAATATTTTTTATGGATGTAACGATCAATAACTTCCAAATACTGTGTACAGTTTGCACTTCTTAAATATGGCAGTAATATGGCTGTAATCATATTTATTATTGCGTTGATATTTTCAGCACTGTAATTAGTCATTTAATTCCCAGAAAATTTTCATACAACATGTGTGTGTTTCGTTACTTGCTCATAGAACTTTACAACTATACATTTGTGTTAACTTGGTATTTTTTCTACTATCTTGGTCGATTGATGGTCTTGCGTTCAAGGAGATTTAAATTGGACCATGAGTAGACAAAACAGTTTTTGCAATGTCGACCATTTTGTTAGAATAAAGTTGTCCGTTAAAGTGAACTCGTCTAGAACAAAGCTCGAATAATGGCGGGACAGTCGAAAATGTGCTTCGGGCATTCAACTTGAGCACATTTCTTGCGAAAGCGTTAGGATGTTGTGCCATCTCTGTTTATTCTCATTTCTTGAAAGTGTCGAGTCCGTAGTGATGCGACAGTTTTACGGTTTTTATTGATTTCGCAGGTCTATGGTCTTTTTTGATGGTACTTTCTCTTAGGCGACACGCTGCATTTGAAACGATATCGATGACGCGATTAGTGTTATATGCGATCATGCTTCTTTTGATCATTTCTTTACCAATTAGACGCTGACAGCGTCTAATTTCCAAGTTTGCAATTTACCGCAAAACGTTCATTCTCATAGATGCATTTCCTTTCCGATTGGTTAATTTTATCGAGTTGCCGATGAATCTTTTTAGCAAGTTTTGTGTCCCTCTCTTTATTACTTCAAGGGTGTCGGTGAAGTTACATTAGGCCACTGACTTTTTATCATCTAGTGAATTACATTATTGAAAGTTCCTCTGCTTTGCTATAGAATACAAACGCAGCACAAGTGTTGACTATGCTGTTTTTGGGTTCTGTAGAATCATTTTACCTATCAGATGTAGCAGATTTATATTTAAAGTAGATAATATGGTGACGTAATTTGTAGAAAATACTGACCAATGATCGGTGTTTGGTCATTGATTAGTATGTTGCCATTATGAGTTTTTAAGGAAAAGCAACATAAAGATACTTGTACACGCAATAAGTCATAATAATAAAGACAAGTGATATTGAGAAACAGCTTTAAAGGCTGCAAATGAAATATTTACATCAGAGGTTCAAGACAAAACATAAATTACTAAAAGTTACCTGGCAACTTTTAATACTTTCTATTTTTATCTTAAACCTTTATCTACCAAACTTCAGATCTTTATCGAAGACCATGTATTAATGTCCTACAGAAATTCGATCATTAATCATGACTAATCATAGTGGAGGGTCTAAATCGCTTCCCGTCATATCCAATGACAAGTCTAAAAAATGACAGATTTAATGATATATTACCATCCATCCTGAAAGTAAGTGGCGGAAAATGAAGTTAACTCAGCTTTTTCAGAGAAAATTTAAATTGAAATGCGAAACCAAATTATCTGAAATGCGAAACCAATTAGCGAGTCGCTGAAAATGAGGATAAATCTTTTTGACAGTTTCTAATTTAAAGTTCTCATTTTGTATATAATGAAATAAAATTATCATGTAGAATGTGATATGTTTTTTTAATAACCTTCAGTTGTCCTTGTCATCTTAAAATTATCTCGATTGCTATACATGTGGGCGCATCTAGATATATATCTTTGTATGTAATTATTTAAATTTGAAAAAAGTATCTACTCTTAAAATAACTGAATAACTATTAACGTTAAAAATATCGGAATGAGAATGCTTAACCAAAGTTGAAAACAATGGAAATTGTGTCTAACCCACTGGGTATGATAAATCTAGAATCTTCAGAAAATAATCTATGACTTCCAGAAAAAGATTTACGCCTTCACGTCACCCTCGTATTTCCATCGTCGTATTAATATCTATAATACCCTCGTATCGCTATTAATATCTATAATACCCTCGTATCGCTATTAATACCTTCGTATCGCCATTAATGTCACTATTAATACCTTCGTATCGGCATTAATGTCGCTATTAATACTTTTACGCTAATTAATACCCTTACCGTAATAGGCAAAATATGATGTAATGCTATATGAACGGTTCTAAGAAATTTCTCTCCCTTATGTTACTCATCACAGTATTCTTTGATAATAAACTGGATATAATTGAGAGGTCGATCGATGGACTGTGTTTAAGAGTATAGATAAGGTAAAAATTTCCATTAAATAAAAAGATCATTGAACATTACATGTTCAATCAAGCATAATTACATATTTCAATAAGAATAAAATATATATATATATATATATATATATATATATATATATATATATATATATATACTTGTGGCATAACGGATAAATAAAATCACTGTACTGTGATTTTTTATTTTTGTAATAATATATTTATATTTTAATAAGTCTAAAGGAAAAAGTTAAATTAAATTTTATAACATATTTACATACTTTTTTATCGTTAAGACTATATGGCAGATTAATATTCGTGAAAATAAAAAAAAATATTGATGTAAATGTTAAGATACACCAATTAATGTGTGCCATCTATTGCAATTAAATGAAACTACTTCCTCAGCCACATGGCTGAATGTATGCGATCGTAGATTTAATCTTGTCGTGGCGTTAACTTATTTTTTTATTTTTCAACCAAATAAAAAAAATGTTCTCAATTTGTATGCCTGTATATTGATGTGACAATACTTAAAGAGCTTGGAATTTATGTAAAGTTATTTTTATATAACAAAAGGCAATTATAATAGATAGAATTTCATTCGGCGCCAATCAGTTTTAATTTATTCATTGTATCGGAAGGGCGTGTACTTACAGTTGTGGGCGTTGGTAAGACGATTATGCAAGAACCGATATTTAATGCATCAATGAGAAAAAGGTTAAGATTTAAAAAAATAAAATTTATATCAAAGAAATTATAATATTGTAACATTCTCAGTCCACATACAGATAAATATTTACGGCATGTTTTCGATAATAATTTACACCGGTCTCGTATTTTATAGTATTTCGGTTTAAAATAAAGTATAAAGTATAAAGTATATGCGTCGGCTATATTTGCCACTAAACGACTCAAACCTATGAACATTTTATACTTACATTTCCAGTTTTAAGTTTATCGGTTTAGAAGTTTTTAAGTTATTGAAGTGACAAACAGATGGATAAATACTAATCCATTTTGATTCTAAGGTTTTCTGTTTTTCCGGCACTGTACTGATCGGTAGATTCTTAAAAACCAAAGAAAAAAGGAATATTTAAAAAAATAATGTGTGAAAATACATCCTTACGAGGTTACAACGTAGGAATTCATACAGGTACTGAAAATACAATTATTTTTTAAATAAATAAAAAAAATATGATTTAGAAACGACGATTAACCGAAGGTAACATACGTCAACCTTTTTTAAAATTCTCGAACTGTAATTTAAACATATTTTTACTACATAACCTGGCATTTTTTGACTGTTTTCAGGGCTGTTTTGACTGTTTCACTTACGAGAATCGTAATGTCAACTGAAAAGAAATGCTACTAATTTCGCTATTTAGCACCGTTTCTAGTGGGACATTTTTCGATTACTATAGGCCTGTTCTTACGATTACTTCGCCCTTAAGTCTATAAAAAAATATACAACTTTAGATTTAAAATGTACAGAATTAGAGAAGTGATTTTAAAAATACGTTTTTTATTTTTATTCATATAACTTCTGTTATCGTTAAGTTTAATTTATCTTTCTAATATTATTTTTAGCGTGTTAGTTTGCCCTGCAGCGCCATCTGTAATATGACGTTAAAAGGTGGTGTCGTGCACGTAGCGGGTCAACTGACATCTTCGTAAGGTCGGCATGTTCGTCTCAGTATATTTACATTAACTCCACATAGATGGCGCTGGAAAATAAAATTAAGCGTAGTGTACTGCAGTATGTAAATCGGGTTGAAAGTCATTGAAAGAATAAAATCAAGTCAAATCTATTGCAAGAACAAAAATTCCCATCTTCAAATATTAAAGTTATATTAAGTAATTAAAAATGTTAAGGTTGTTTATTGTAATTCCACATGAAGAAACGAATTAGAACTTGACATTAATTTTAATTTCAACTCTTCAAGCAATGTGATGATCTAAAGGGAAGTTGCTTTATTTTTTACATTCATATTTTTAATAATTGAAATCTAAAACGACAAGCAAAATCAATAATCTTACACACACACGCATACACACACACACACACATATATATATATATATATATATATGTATATGTATATATATATGTATATATATATATATATATATGTGTATATATATATATATATATATATATATATATATATATATATATATATACACACACACACATATTCAATTTACTTTTTTTGATGACATAGGCCGCTTTTGCATACAACATTTTATGAAGACTTGAGTTAGGCCATTTGTAAAATTACAATATTGACAAGATGATCAAAAATAAAACATGTTTAGTAACATAACATTTTCTTTTTCAGAGAGGTGCTCAAACTGTATCTTAGATTTCAGTTAAATTCAGTAAATTATTAGGAAAATAAAAATGTTTCTTGTTATATATTTAGGAAGGTTCTTAACGAATAACTGTGCCTTTCCATGGACCTGTAACGTGTTCACGCAGGAAGTCGACCGTCTGCTCATTGTGATTTACAAATCCTTTATCTTCAAGGAAGGACTATAACCAATGAAAGAAAGAAGATCTGTTAACATTGATGGATTATATTCCTCCTGTTTAAACAGAACTTCCATATGCATTTGAAACAATTTGAGATTAAAGGAAAATTTACTTGAACAAGGTGAAGCAGAAAAAGTTTAAAAGTTTTGCAGTTATTGTTTTAAGCTTAAGTTTTGCTACATTTGAAAAAATACGTGTCGAGTAAAATTAAAACATTAGTTAAATAATATTTAGGTTCGTAATTATAATAGTTTCATTTTGTACCCATCGACTAATCGCTGTAGCCTGCTTGCTCCGGCGATATAGAACAAACTGTGTAACGATTGAATATTCGGAGTCTAACTTCTTCTATATCTTGGGAGCACGCATTGTAAATGTGTTTTCGTTGAAAAATTTATCAAGTTTGAAAATGAGGAGGGTGAGGATGGAATAATGAAATCCGACGCCATGGAGGATGTTTTTGATTATTTGACACATCATGGAAAAGAAAGAGAATGCGTAAATGGTCATGTATTCCCATCAATATGAGCCGCGATGCTACTCAGAAACATATTTTTTATACGGAGGTATAAAGATTCTAAAGAGTACATATAATATATGTTGAAGGCAATTTAATACCCTTTGGTAAGATTCAAATAGTATTTATCGGCAAATGTGTTTTGCATAATAATAATTTTTAATTTTGTTTGTTTTGAATTTTGAAGTTTCACTCTTTAAAGTGAATATTTTGGTGACAATTTGACGACAGTTATCATCAAAAGGCACCTTTCGATTGTCAGCTAAAATGTTGACAGATCTATGGACGTAGTTCTTAAATGTTGAAGAAAAAATCTTGTTAAAATTCTCTCTCGTCAACTGACGAGAGAGACGACGGTGGTTTTCATTTGTAATTTTTGTCATGAATTTCTCCTGCTGAGCTCAATTTTGAACCCAATACGGAGCTTTGAAAGTGGTTTGAGTGGATTCGTGCAAATAGTTCGCTGCTGGCCGTGCAGTCTATTTACTCTGGCACTTGACTTGAATGAAAACTGTGGTGCATTAAAGGCGCCGTTAAATTTCAACTGTGGATATTTAATGAATAATAATTGCTAAGTTTTAGAAGTATTTATTTTCTTGGATACCAATTATAATAGTTGGGAAGTTGCTACGATTGATTATATACTTTATTTTAAATTTTTTATCTAAATGTTTTGTAATTGTAGATAAATTTGCATTTGGGCAATTGAAATTGAAGTGGGATGTGGGTAAGTGTAGATTTGTAAATTATTAACATACAAGTAATGTATAATACTCTATAGAAGTAGGGTTCAACACTATTGTGCACTAGCAACCAAGTAGGTCCTTTCAAAACAGGTATAACATTTTTTAATAATTGTCCATGGCTATGAAAGTAATCTAAAGAGAATCTAATATCAATCTAATGAGACTTTAATGGAATATACACTCGATTCCCAAGTATATAATACATTGATGTAAGAGTAATGTCAGTCAGCCGCTTTAGAGAAACTTCAATTGCGTGTAAAAGAGCAACTATCTTTGAATCAAACAAGTGGGATAATTTATCTGTATACTCTGGTCTCAATCATGTTATATATGTACGAGTATACCTTGCAGTTATATGCATGTTTCCAAGGTGTGGGAACTTAGCGTGGCAGTAGCGAACCATCTCTCATTTGCCAATTACGTTCCTCATATTTAATAGATGGGTCTGGTCATACAAAACTTTCAGGAACTTGAGCATATTAATAGTTTGAAGTTTAAGTTTTCGTTTGCAATAAATTTGAAAATATGTTATATATTTCATTTCTAAACGAAGAAATTTAAGAAAATATTAGTTAAATTTATCTATTTATTTATGGACACATTTATGGACACTATTTACACATACGCGTACGGTCGAGTTTAATTAGAAAAAAAAACAATTTATCGGTTTGCATTCATATACATGTGGTCATAGATAATAACCATACAGCGTTGGGATTGGGATCGTTATAGGTTACTTAATGTATACGAGAATGTGGGGATACTACTGATGCTTGTATAATATTATCGTATTCCGGGAGGACGACGGGAGATACAGTAAGGGTAAAGGGAGATCACTATTTTGTACTCGTATTCAAATTCCGTGGTAGTCACTTAAGTCGGTACTGGCGGCCGTTCAGCACCTTATAACTGTCAAATCCATTCGTGTGTCCGTGTGCGATAGTCTCGTAATGCAGCTATTGTACAAGACTTTGTTTTTTAATTAACATGAAGACATTTGTAATAAAAAAAATAATTTTTGGGTATCTGTAAATAAAGAAGGCTAACAAGAAAATTTTCGCATAGATCATTAAGATGGTTGCTTGAATGTTTTGGAATTTTTGATGGAATATACGATATAATATGTATTTAAAATTTCGGGATTTTGTTCCTCATTTGGGTTTTAGATTTTTTTTTCATTTTGTCACTCATCTCGTGTAATTTTTTATTTTTACATTACACGATTGCTCTGTTATTGACAAAAAATAGACAAACAATTCAAAATTATTTTTTGAATTAATTTTTTTAAATTTATATAATATATAGATATTATTTCTCAAAGGTGCGTGTAGATATTATTTGTCAACGCGCCATCTATTGACAATATTTCTAACTAACATTAGATGACTTGCGAATTATTCGCAGGGGCCAGCTAGTTAACAATAACGAAATAAATAGTTAAATGAAATTATCTTATTAACAGTATTCATATTTTCATTTATTTTTTTATTTTATTTCGTACTTTAAGGAGGGGTGGTCAGGTAAATCGTGGAGCTAATAATTATATACCTTTATTTGTTTTATTCAAACGAACCACTTACTTCAAAGGGACATAGAATACATTAATGTTACGTAATATCATATTGTCTTATTTTGCGCTTAATTTTGGTTCAGTTAGTTTTGTTAATAAATTACGTATTTGTTCAAGTTTTCTAGATTATTTTATATATGATGCTTTTAATACTATACAGGCGTCATAATAGTGGGAAGTATCGTTTACATATAGCAGTCATTTTATATAAATTTATACTTTTATATAGAATCAACTTCCTAAACAAAAAAAACTTCCTTCAAATTTAAAACATTTTAGTAATAATTCCCATAGTTTCTCTCTATTCTTGAGCCGGCTAGAGCGTGTCTTAATCATTAAATAAAGGAGGGGTGGTCAGGCAAATCTTAGTTAAACTATGACATTGTATATTATATTAAATAACAAGATTATAATACATTATTAATAACCTCATTATCTCCTAATATATTTTATTAAGCTTTGCTGGAAAATAGAAATTAGGTATCTCGAAACAACTATCGCAACAACGATGCCTTCATTTTAATAGCCTACGTGGTTTACCTCAAAGAATCTTCGTAGCTTTTCCAAAAATGTCAATTCATCTTCGTGTAACAAACAAGCATTGAACGTTCTTCGAAAGCTTTTTTGCAACATCATTTCCTTCCGTTTTCCTATTGTTTCTGTCTCGCGGACCGTTGAGCGTGTATTTCAAGGCAGATAATAGCTACGATGTGATTTATTTACTATTATTGATGTAACATTCCGTTTAATGTTTAATACTATATAAATTTAATATACAACGGAAAAACAAAATAATAATTCGATGAATTTTATGTAAAAATGCACGTTTCATATAAACATTTGCATCATAAATTAATATTATTTGAAATTTTGTGATATGAGAACGCACATAATTTTTTTTAAAAAGGACAGTCGAACAGCAGTAGCCGTGAAAAACTAATAAATAGTAATATTAATACACATGTTAAATAAAAATAAGCTATTTATTAACCTAATAACATAATGGCATGGCAAAAGGGCTTAAAAATTTTATAAAACTTCAAAACTTATCCGCAGTACAAAAACAAATAAATAATAGTTTAATACAAAGACTAAATAAAGACAAGCTACTTATTTAACCTAGAAATATAATGTATAAAGTGCTTAACAACTAAAAAGTGGAATATTTGGAGTGCCACATTGTGAAAGTATTTGAAAATTGTAAAACAAAAACCAAATAAAAAGTAAACATAAACAATCAGTTAATTTAGCATAACAATATAACATTGTTCTACTAATGGCTCTTGTCGACAAAACCAATAAATAAGACTAATATGACATCTAACGGTATACATCGATATGTTTTCTTCTAATGTTGACTTTCAGATTTTCAATTTTCTAATTTAGTTGGTTTACTTCCAGTTTTATATTGTCGTTCTCATCTATCAACGGTTTAATCTTTTCATCTACTTTATTTAGAATTATTTTAGTTATATTTACATTGATTGTGATTGTTTGTGTTTGGAATTCTTCTTTCGCCTTTTCTAAGAATAATGACATTTCCTTTAACAGGCAGGTATTAATTTTTGACAGTAAAGATTAGGTAAAAAATTACCAGCTAATAATATAATTAAATGTAAAAATACCTGTGCTTCTGCATAGGAGCCAGTACAGTAAAAAGTTTGTGGCGTCATCTATTAATT
Source organism: Druceiella hillmani (assembly GCA_039881145.1). Lineage (NCBI taxonomy): Eukaryota > Metazoa > Arthropoda > Insecta > Lepidoptera > Hepialidae > Druceiella > Druceiella hillmani. The sequence continues at coordinate 2,399,161 of JAYKKI010000032.1, read as the reverse complement.
ACCTGTGGAACCACTTTGCTTTTACACTAATTTTATTTTTGTATACAGTTAGATATCTCTTTATATTATCTATTGTTTGTCTTTTCAATTCACGCGCGGAGGAACGAGTTCTTTGCCTGGAAAACTCACACGCAAAGTTTAATAACAACATACTATTATTGGAAATCACAACACCAAAACAAATCCAATTATATACGAAAAGAATCTTCCATCACGGCCGGTCACCGAGGGAAAAAAAAAACTAATACCCTCTAGCAAAAATTGAAAATACCTGAATATTACAACAATGAATACGAAAGCATTATAAAAGCTAGAGGAGGTTCTTACCAAGAGGCAAACTGAAGCAAGAGACATATTCTGACAAGGCATGGAAACTGAATCCAATTCAGAATAAAAGGGCATTATTATTTTATAAAACAAAATTTTTTAAACCAATTAAATGTAAAAAAAAATTAAAATCATGAAAGAAAATATCTTATAATTGTTTGCGATTTACAAAGAGTAAAAGGAAATAAAAAGCTTCGGATGCTAAAGTAATTCTCAATGAACGAATGATGAGACGTTTTACGTTTATACACATAATTAATAATACAATATACACATAATTGTAACGCGTAATATCCCCTTTTAGTACATGGCAGTCAGATAAACAATTAGTTCGTTCGTCTATATCGTTCGCCCTTGTACATTTGTTTCATACCCCAGTATGGAACAAATGAACAAGGATTTTTTTAAAAGGACGCGAATTTTAGTCCCTTATTTAAAAAAAACCCTTTTTCATTTAAAATAAACGTAAACACCTCATATATGCTGTATAATGGCATCAGAAACTACACTCAAAAAGGAAAGGTCACAAATTACCCTCGCAATAAAGGGACGCGTAAAGTACTTTCCCTTATAAAAACAATAGCGACAGTTAAAAGAATATTACAACACAACATTTACTCGACCAACCCGACAAATCAGCTAACATGTCCGACGTGCTCCTGCGTCATTTTTCTCCAGCGAGGCGTTTTGTCGTCATCATTAGCATATTTGATGGCGGCCAGCGGCGACTAGACGGACGCTGCCCCCGTCTGTCCAATCATTCCTCGTTACGGGGATTTGGCTCTTATTGTGTGTATCTCTTATTGTGGTATATGTGACTGTTCTATGCGGCGTGAAGATTTGATTTTAAACTTTGGCTACTTTGACGTTTTACGAAATATTGCAGTATTGTCTTTGGGTGATTTCTGAGTTGTAGCAACATGGATTCGTAGATACTCATATGTGATACATGAGTAATAAAAACACGTTGATCACACGAAGAAAAGCTGTTTTAATCATACGCATGCTATTTCGTTCGTTGTTGAGATCGGAATATCCATTGGTGCATTTTGGGCGATATGCGGTTCTTTGGCAGAATGTGATAATTCAGAGTTGAAAATTGGTTCATAAAATAGAAAAGGAAGCTTTCTTTGCATCGGAAACGTCTGAGGAGAGGGAGGTTGGAATCAGCAATGCCACTAAAAAAAGAAAATTTCAAAATTATTTCTAATATATTTAATTTAACAAAATCTTCATTTAATGTTAACAACATCAAAGAATTACTTATGTATAAAAATACTCTGCAAACAGCAGTAGTATTAGATGTATACTATGCACTGTTATGCATCATTAAGCAATAAAAACAAGCGGACGGCTGGATTTATCTCGGAGCCCTGTTTTGCCGGATCCTGGTTCGTTATGTTCCCCTCTTCTCATGTTTATATTGGAGTACGTGGAATATAGACTGGCGTAGATGTGTTGTATCAATAGACGGGTGTCCACAATAAAAAAAAACAATAAATCAGAAAATGTTAAATTATGATTTTTATCACGTATTAATTTTTCCATGAGAATTTTTGCCGAATTACGGATATTGAAGTGGCACAAGTGATATTTTCATAGACATAAATGTAATATTTTAAGGCTATTTGCAAGTGCTTATTACATATTTTATGTAAGGGCGATCAAAGTGATTTATAACCGAACGCAGATGTCAAATTTTATTTTAAGATTCCTGTTTACGCGAGTACATAAATCAATATAATTAAACCATGAATGATTTATTTGGCCACTCTATAGATGGGCGATGGCCTTACAAATGGTTGATGATGAATGTGATGCGAGTGTTTGGTATTTCCCCCAATAATTCATTTTTTTCCCGTTTATTCGTAATTGAAAAAACAACCAATTGTAGATTGGACACGTCCGTGATAGGGTTCCGTAACCTTACATTTATAGGTATTAGATGTTTTACAAATATACAGTTTCAAAATCGTGCCCCTATAGGGTGACAATAAATTTTCATGTTGATGTAATTTCATCTTTGTATAAAATGGTCTTTATAAAAATAATAACAGTAGTTTAGAATAGGTACAGTCGACATCACCTCAAAATTTACATTTGAACTATAAATCTCATGCTGTTGAGAAAAGGTCGAGTCGAAGTTCAAAATCTAAAGTGCTATCTACTGTATTTATTTGCTAAATTTCTCTCATTTTTTTTCTTCATTTCATGCATATGTACACAATTAGCATATTATATAGTACACACTCCCCTTCACCCTTGTATGAAATGATTTTTATAAAAATAATAACACATATTTAGAATAGGTACATTCGACATCACCTTAAGATTTACATTTGATGCTGTTGACATACGGTCGAGTCGAAGTTCAAAATCTAAAGTGCTGTCTACTGTATTTATATACTAACTTTCTCTCATTTTTTTCTTTATTTCATGCATATGTACACAATTAGCATATTATATGGTACACACTCCTCTTCATCCTTGTATGAAACGATTTTTATAAAAATAATAACAGTTATTTAGAATAGGTACATTTGACATCACCTTAAGATTTATACTTGATGCTGTTGAGTCTGAGAAAAGTGCTGTCTACTGTATTGATATACTAAATTTCTCTCATATTTTTTCTTTATTTCATGCATGTATCCACAATTAGTATAAAAAATAAATCTAAATTTTAAAATACAAATTTTATTTTTGCAGGTAATCAAGTCATTTTGCGGAGTTTCTGTGCATTTTTTACATATCCTATTATGCGTACTACTAGTTAGTAGAGCCTACTTAGCTTTGATAATTTCCTTATAGTTTTGTAATATGTATTCTGAATACTTTGGGAACACGTAGCTCTAACAAAAAGGACCATTAATATTCAGTTAACGGATCCCCGTATCTACAAAATTATTCATGATATGTCTTCAATTTTTTTATTGACGATGCCCTACATAATCGGGTACACGATTCAAAAAAATCTACCCTGCTTTAGATATATCCGAAAAAAAAATTTAGGATTTTATTTGAACTTTGAAGACATTATAAATATGTATCACCATGACAAATTTCAGTGTTATAACACTAATCATTTATGAGTAAAACGGCTATGACATCCAGACGGATAGACGGATGGGCAAGGCCAAATTATAAGGGTTCATGGTTTGGCTAGGGAACCCTAAAGAGGATTCGTAATTTTTATAGTTTATATTTTAGTAGAGTTTTCTCCCATTATAAGGCTTGTTCATTTCATTTCATAGGTAGCAAAATTGTACTGTTTCCTACTGTTTTAATAACATTTGCTCGCTGCTTATGGGCGGATTTTTGATTAAGGCAGTGGGATATATCTCTAACTCGATCATATTTAAATTGTGACACTTCTCTATAAGTAATGTCAAACGTTTTGCTAATTTGAAGCGCAACTCATACGTACGATTTTCCAACGACATTCAAACGCCAAAAAAGTCGTCATCTGCAAATTATTATGGAAACGCGTCGTAGCACACACAGGTGCGACATATTGAAGTCGGTTTCGGCCACAGGTTTCCATACTAATTTGCAGACGACGACTTTTTGTGACGTTTTAATGTCATTGGACTGTGGGCGTGTGAGTTGCGTCTCATACAACCATTGCGTCTTCTACTTATATATTATAAGACTCTATACTTATTAAACGCAAAGTTTCATCCTTCGAGAATTATCGAGGGTTAAAAAGTGGCATACATATTAATGCGAATCTAGCCATTTAGGTGTGAATGAGTAGCAAATATCCAATCATAAGTGTACGCCGTATTAATAAGCAAACTAAAATTATTTGTTAAAATATTGTAAGTTATTGAAATTAAATAACTTGAATACGTTATTAGTATTTGTAGTAATTTTCCTACATAATGAATAAAGATAAAGTCAATATGTAAAATTCATGAAGTATTTTACATATAGAATTTATCTATGTTTTATATTATTTATAAATATTTGTTATAACTAAGCAATTGTTTAACTTTATTAATAACAACATTAATATTATATCATCAAATTAACTTTGTAAAGTGAACTGCGTTTCTGGTGCCGCAATTTACATAGCGTTATCCTAAAAAGGGATATATCGAAAACAGTTAATCGTATGAAAAAAATAATGGTAATGGAACTTGTAGAAAAGTTTAAATACTACACATTTTTATTTATCTACCTTTAAGGATATGCGACGTATAGGAAACCAGATATTTGCAAAAAACAAACAAATTATTTTTTACGAGCCGCGTAGTACTTTTAAGTCTTTATTTGTTTTTTTAATGTCATTAAATCATTTATTAGAGGTAGGCTCGTTATAACAATATTCCCTATATTAATAGACAATTCTTATGATGATTTCCTATCTAAGAAAGTGTTCATTTCACTATCGTTTTAGACATGATATGCAAATACGACGCTACGAGTTATACGATTATTTTACATCAGTAAAAATTCTGCACGTATATTTTTTCAACAATTTCGGGTCACTGAACTCGCGGATAGCGACGCCTACCTTTACTGGGTGTAAATGACGATCGATTCCCAAAAAGGCTCTTGCCTCGCAGCGGTTTTCGGGTGCACGCTGCGCTGTCCCGGCCGCGATGCGGTCAGCGCCGTATCCAAACCTGCATTTTCAATCAAACCATAGTTTACCACCCACAGCGTGCAATATGAGGCAATATTTGTCGGCCCTCCGCCCCAATATCCGTCCTGCAACCCCCTGGCATGAATTTTACATGAAACGTATTCAATATTGGGCCGCGAAAGCGATAAATCCGTGCCGTTGTCTTGTTTAACTATTAATGCCGTATTGTACGAGCGGGGAGGGGCAGTGTATGGTGAATTTTGACATTAATTGGGTTTTGCGGTGTCCGGTTAGTGGGTGTGAACTATTTATTATAACCTCGCCCTGGCACTTTACGGACGACATCATTCTGTCGCGCGTTAATTTTGATACCTATGGTAATTTGCTTGCATATCTATTTATATTCAATCTCAAATGTTTATTTTTTGACTAAACTATTAATTGTAAGAGAAATATAATTGTTTATATATTTATCTATTTTATAAATATATTAATCGCAGTATAGTTCCATAAACAAGACAGGTTTGTTTTTTAGAATTTGGCTCAAAACCGTTTAACGTATTGACATAAAAAGTCCAGTGTATAGCTTATAAGTGTTCAGATGAATAAATGGCATTTAACATATTTTTAGAACGTGTTTTTAATGGGTAATAACAGTTGAAGCGAAGAGAGCTGAATTGCGCTGAGAGCATATTTTCGTTAAACCTTTAAACTGCATTAAAATTTCATTTAGTATGCCATATGAAGATATGGCATACAACATGAAATCTATAACAACAGCTTTTAATCTCAATTCGTTGAGTCTTTTTGTGTAATTAAAAAAAAAGTTTTAAAGTTTTAATATTACCTGTTTAATATTAGGGCAGGTAAATATTAAAACTTTAAAGTTCAGTTGATATATATATATATATATATATATATATATACATATATATATATATATATATATATATATATATATATATATATATATATATATATATGAGTATATGCACATATATATCTCAGTAAAGACATCGTTGAAAGAAGTTTAGTAGTTTTTGTATAACGCCAGAATAAATCAAAATAGTGTAATAAATTTTTAAAAAAAGACAAACAGATAAACAAATGAACAAATTGTAAATATTTTTCTTACTTTTTTCTTTATTTTTTAAATTCCCTTCAATTAGTCGATACCAAAAACTTTTTTAAACATATTTTTAATGTCACACTTATTTTTATATAATATATATTTTGTTAGTTTGTTAGACATTATTCGTTACAACTTTATTATAGTAATACCTTTTGCTCGTGACTTCGCTCGCTAGGATTTCGAAAGTGTTTTATTAGATTTGGGCAGAATAGTTTGAAGCTGGATAAAAAAAACCTATTTAAAAATGGTGTAACTTAAATTAATATTGTCTTTGATATTATTGAAGTTACATTTTCCATAAATATTATCAATTATTACAGTTGTTTATTATGACCCGTTTTATGGTGCAACTAAGTAATATAGCTATACCAAAACAAGTTTTAAAAGAATTGTATATGGCAATGAAATGTATAATAAAATTGCAGGCGAAATACACATTTGGCTAATAATTAAAAATTGTTACGTCCGAAGATACGACTGTTAATAAAAAATAATAAACATAAATAATTATCATATAAAAAAATGATTAAACCAAAATACAATCATGCTATTTTTTTACCGGGGCACAGCCATGATGGACAGCTAGCGTGATGATACAGAGCTACGAAATAGTTGGAAAGAGAAAAATGATAATGACGAATAATTTTAGATTAAAAGGAAAATCAGTTTGTTGATAAATTAAAGGCGCTTAAAGCATTAAGAATTGTTTATAATTACTATACTCGAATTAACAAATCAAAAGTTATAAATAATAACAAATCCCAGCCCAAAAACATTTCCAGCACAATGGAACTAACGGAATTAATATAAAATACAACTTTTCTTATTCTGTTCGGTAATTTCATATAATATTTTGGCATAATATATCTTTACGTTTTTCAGTTGTATAAAATATTATTTCCGCGTTGTATAAATTTATTTTATGGTTCATGAATTACGTAATACGTAATTCATGAACCATAAAAATGGAAGTAAACTTGGATTTCTAACATTTAAAATGAATTATTTCACATTTGTTAACGGGGATACACGCCTTGTAAAGCTTTTGAAATCTCATTTCAAAGCAAGTTTAATAAAGCGGAATGAGCTATAAAGAAAATGTAAACACTTGGCTGTAATTATTTACCTTATTACGTAATTACAATGTTTTTGATTTAAACATTAATTAACCTTCTAACAAAAGAGATCCTTGATGCTTAAAAGAAAGAATTATTTTATGATACTGTTTTCGTGTTTTAATTTCAGGTTATGTTGTTAGGTGTGTGTTTACTTATCACATCTCAAACAAGATTAAGGATGAGAAATTATAGACATATGGGGAAAGTTGTGTTGTCCTGTTTTCATATATTTGAATGTTTTTTTTGTATATCAGTGTCATTTAATGCTTTATCAGTCCCGAAAATAAAAATAGGCAGTCAATCTATATATGTAAATGTACAGGACGGTCCATTTACAGTAGTTCAAATTATTTTTCCATCAGAGAACATCATGTTAACTTAATTAAAAAAAACGTTAATTCGGCAAAAATCAATAGATAGATTTTTCATAACATCTAAAATGTTATGAAAAATCTTTACTCCATTGACATAAATCACTTTTGTCCGAATACAATTCTACTAAATCAAATGAAATTTAGTATGAAATTAGACTAGTTATGTAGTAAGCGTTTTTTGCGTTTATTCTTAGCTTTTGGTATTTTTTGAAATTTTATGTCGATTTTTTCTGTTTTCAAAAGAAAAAAAGTATAGTTAAAAATCACTAGAGTAAAATTTGTACAACTAGAGATTTGATTATAATCTTAAGATATGGCGATAGTCATAGGATATGGCGATAGACTAGACAAAAATCATAGTGAAGCACCTATTGCAACATCTTCAGAAATGAACATCACATCACTAAGTCACTAACAGTGGAATTTCTGCCATGATCACCATTTTACCAAAATTAAAAGTGTTTCTTTTAAGAAATATTAATTCAAATCTTACTTTCTTTAATTATACGCAAATTAATGTTTAAGATATGCAAAATGTGTTTAGGTAAAATTATTCTTCTAGACATGATTTTATGTTGTGCACGCATCAGAAGGAGAGCGACTCACCATCAAGTGGCCACCTGTATATATGTACTGAGTGAAAGATTCATCAACGTAGAGTATAACATACTGCAGTTAGAAACATGAAATTTGGTTAGTAAGTTATTTTGTGACGTACAATAATTTATAAAAAAAAATTATATTTTAAAAATTGTGTACATTTAAGTATTTCATTTTCTCGAGACCTTTGTTTTATGCAGGTCACAGAACTGGACCTTATTTTTTGTAGAAACTTGCGGGAGTGTGTATACAATAAATAAAATCAATGGAAAGCGCTAGTGGGAAAGATGAACTCCTTTTCGTTTCTGATAACCAATGTGTATCTATTTGTAATGTACAAGGAAGAAATATTTTACATTTAAATTATTCGAACAGCCGAAAAATATTTCGTGAAAAATTTAAATTTAATTATTGATATAATACATCGCCATTTAGTGCAACTGTATTAGCAGTTAATTATTGTACGACTTTATTTACGTACCCATTATAGAAGACCTATATAAGAGACAAATTAATTACTCGTTCCATTTTCTTATTCGCATCCCGTTAATGGCTCCCCTCATGTGTCCGTTCGTTTCTCCGTTGGTTACATCCCTTTATCTCGTAAACTAGTCAACTTTCTACGTTAAACAGTTTATGAGATAAATAACCAGAATATGTCAATGATTTATGAGAAAAACAGCTTGATTTAAATAAAAAAAAAATTAGTTGTGAAAGAAGATTATAACGGTTTCAAAATCTTTCTTTTCCTAAATTTATTTAGGACACTTTTAGAAATATTCCTGAAAATGTCCACAAAAAATATGTTCCCGCACACGGTCTGCGAAACCGTTCTAGTAAAAAATTTTGAAAAAATAGTACTACCAGAAGTTTACCGGAAAACATTAAATTTTTTGTACATTGCAGAAAAACTGTGGGGTGGAGTGGGATTGTTCATCTTTAAAAGATTGCAGACTTGTGAAGCTTTATTGCATTGCACTTCTGGTAAAATTAAGCTCGTCAGACATTGAGAGAGTTGTGTTCATTATTATTGTCTAGACTAGGGAGACGCAGAGCTGTGCTTTCGATATAACATAAAAACATAAGATTTCTACATAGGCAACTGTAGTGTGATTACATTTGATCATGTATGGAACTTATGTACTCGCATGGAAATATTGCAATTTTTAAAATGTGTCTTTTATTTCTTTGTGGTGATCTCTTAATCTGTTCTTTCTTTTCTTGTGTAAACATGTATCAATTACAAATTTCTTTATTCTGTACACTGAAAAATAAGTAGGTAAACATTCAAATATATTTAAAATCATATCTGATTAAGACTAGCAACGCCCAGCCTAAAATATTAGCCCTTAGAAACATGAAATCTTGTAAAATACGGTCCTTCTGTGCTGCATATACTTACTACCGGTTTCTCAAGGTCTTTATTCCGAATAACATATTATCTTTTTGAATAGTAGGAATTTATGAAGAGATTTTTCACAATTAAATGAAACTACATGATGTAGTATTAGTTTTACTTTCTTTAAGTTCTTTACCACAACCTAGGTTTCGGTGTATTACGACATCTTCAGGTGGGCTATTACCAAAGATATGTGGTGGGGCGGGCTATAGCTTTGCTAATAGCCCACCTGAAGATGTTATAATACAACGAAACCTAGGTAGTGGTAAAGAACTTAAAGAAAGTAGAAATAATACTACATAACGTATTTTCATTTAATTGTGAATAACGAATTTCTACAAAATTAACGCCAAATATATTCAATAGAAGAATTTTTGTTTTGAATATATATATATATATATATATATATATATATATATATATATATATGTATATTTATATCAAAATATGATTATTTTATTTAATATATGGAATGACAGAAACATTGAATTTAAAAAAGAAATTAGGTATGTGGAGTTTTCGTAACTTTTATTTTGATTTTTAAATTGTTTACTTTGTAAAATAATATATTTCCACACATCAATTTTTAATTCTGTCTATAAAGATGTATCACAGATGATTGGCGAAATTTTCGTTTTCTTCGGCCGTATTTCGAGTACGTTACACTGACGTGACGATGAAAATTCCAAGACGTGGTCAAATACGGTCGCGTCTAGGAAACTAGTTTTCATCGTCATTATATTTTCATAAATATTTTATTATTTGAATACAGCAGCAAACAAAGTTATATAAGTAGGAAAACTGCTCTATTCATTAAAAATACAAGGTCCAATGAAGAGAATTTGTTGTGAAAATATAACCCAAGTTGAAGTCTGACAATGGCGGTAACCTACCGACTCAATGACGTCAGCAGAAGTGTTAGACTTTAGACATTATTGGAAAAATTATTCTTGTCAGAACAAATATGTGTTCGGTAGGTTACTTTCCAAAAGATTATTACATAAACATTACGATGTCCGAGAGCCATTAATCCGAGTCCCGACTGCGGTAACAGCTTTAGCCAAACGCATTTTGTGCCTCCTATGTGAATGCATTTTTAATGCTGCTCGCTGCACCGCAACGCTTACGGACTAATGCGGAACGAATGCAAGACCGTTATGACGAGATTCAACATCAATTCGTTCTTCTTTGTATTCAAATGGCAGTTGTATATGGTGATACCGTTTTGCAGATCGAAGTAAGTAAGGTAGGAGGCGAATATTTGGTCCATGCCGTCATGTACGAGATGGACCGTTTGCGATGTAAATTTCTATAAATGTATACGTTATTTGTCAGTTTTATCTAACGGGAATATAAAAGAATTATGCATACCGTAGCGTAACCTTAGCTTTAGTTATTTTCGTAGTCAGAAGTTGTGCATATGGGTTTTATGTGCATACAGTCGTGCATGTGGAATTTGCAATGTAGATGGTCTCCGTATTTGTACAATTGTTTTTATATGTCATGGTCACCATGAGTATTCTCATATTTTCTCGGAACGATTGTTGGAAGGGCAAGAGTAATATGTGTACGTAATGGTGTAAATTAGGGTGTGTTGGAAATAAATAAAAGGGCAATCAAATAAGTCACGTTTTGAATAAGATCGTTTTTTTGTTAGATTTTTAAAACTGCTGTGATACCATTAAATCTACTTGCAAATGGAATATGTTTTTGATATCTAATTTAGCAAGTGTTCCAATTGACTGAATTTCCTCAATACTTTCTCCTCAATCCTGCATTCTTATTCTACTCTTCTTCTCTCTTTATCTATTTTTCTATCAGTTTGTCTTAAAGCTATATTTTTAATAAATCAAATTTTTAATTTCAGTCTCATAATTTTAAGTTTGATACATATTGACATATTTTTGAATAGTTCTATAAGCATCATACTAAAAAAATGAAGAAATAAATTTGTAGAAATAATATCTTCCCAACGGAATTTATTTTCATTCAATTTATACAATTTAAATTGTTCAACTTAAAATATTTCACATTTCTTAAACGTAGCAAAACTGATGAGTAGATTATACCGTCTTTATATGAGATAAAGAGACTGTATCAGATGCAGGAAAATGAGGATACATTTTCAATTCGTTTGTACGTTATTAAAATGTATTCATTAACCATTTATCAAGAGAAATTTAAACCTTATTACTAAATACACTATTTAATATATTAAATGATATCATTTTGTTCGCGACTTCGTTCACATTGACTACTTCACATTGATTTACTCAGTAGATAGTGCAGTGAACTATGGATTTATTGCTTAATCATATTGTGCTTTTCAACAGACTAATAATTTTTAAAAAGTGCTTCTTTAGGGAAGATAGCGAGATGTGACCGATGCCAACGTCACATCTTGGCTCTCTTCACAAATAACTCTTACGCTTATACGGAAGAGCGAATTCTAAAGAAGTTGCACTTTCAACAAACTTGTTGCGGATACATGATACTAATACATACCATTTTTTCTTTAAGTCTCATTTGTTTGACAACGTATCTAGATAGCTTGGATTGAAATAAATGCAACAACACACATTCATAAAAAGGTTGATTAAATAAATTCAAAAATACTTCATAGATATGAATTCTTCTTTAAGTTATAAGAAATAAAACACAGATAACTCCATCCATACCCTTACTTACTTGACGCTATTAAACACACAAGCAAACATGACATATAGTAATAATACACACCATTCTTGCTTTCAGTGTCATTTGTTTGACGACGCATCTAGCTTAGTTTTTTTCTTAGATTGAAATAAATGCAACAATACACACTCATAAAAAGGTTGATTAAAAAAATCCAAAAATGCTTCACAGATATGAATTCTTCTTTAAGTGATGAGAAATACCACATAGATAACTCCATCCATACCACTATTTACTTGACGCGATTAGACACACAAGCAAACATACATTTAGATAATCTATTCCCAAAACTATTTCATCCTTTTTATAACTTATTTCCAGTTCTTTTTAGCTTATTAGAGGTTTTTAATATTTTAAAGTAATGAAAATCATTCTTTTTCTTCACATAAATCGATTACTTTTAATAGATAGTAGTGAATTTATTAATCTACCTTCGGTATATTAATCTACCTTCGGTATATTAACCAACCTTCGGTATATTAACCTACCTTCGGTATATTAACCTACCTTCGGTATATTAACCTACCTTCGGTAGTGGCATATTCAAGCCCTAATGAAATTAATTCTTATTTTTCACTGACGTTTCATCTATCTATATTACCACAGTCTTTGAGTGAAAAAAGTATAATTGTTTTTAAAGCTATTCCTTTTAGTCTAAATGTTTACCATTGCAGAAAAAGTGGAGAACAGATCAGAGGAATTTTACCGCTTTACTTCTTCCCATTCATTTTAGGTCATTCGAGGCATTTGTGGACTGCCGTTGCCGTGATGTGTTAGACTATCACAAGGCATACTGCCTTTGACCGGATTCGATTTCCGGCCGCTTGTCGAGCGGGGTTGGACTTGTACTCTGGTTGGTTATAAAAGATTGCCCTTGTAGCAATAAGTCCTCAATGTATCATCCTTGTAGCAATAAGTCCTCAATGTAGTCCTCATATGTATCATTTGGATACATTAAAGTACACTAATAAATAAATTTTTATCGAATATATTAAAGATTCATAGCTGTTCCTTAATATTGCCCGTTGAATCGCATAAAAAGTATCTTCTTTCATGTGACAGCCTTCAAATAAGAAGGGCTGAAACTGAGTATATTTTGAACGATTTTTTAGTACACACGTCGATAAAAAAAAATGACGGCCGCTATAAACTTTATTATTTTGTTCGTTGGTCGTATTTATGTTTTATCATCTTTATAATTTATTCCAAAAACATACTTTCGCCAGGATGTTGTTGGCGATAAATAACCTCTCCGTTATTATAAAAAGCTTACTGAAATATTAAAATCACAAACGTTCATAAAACGTAATTACATTTGTTTTTCTTTTAAGATGAAAAGGTAAGTGCCTGTTAAGGCGGAGTACCAATTAGTCTTGCAATATAAATTAACGTATATATTCGGCGTAAACCATATTATTAGGTCCATGACATAAATTATTGGACAAAGTCGTTCGCGGGATTTAACAGCATTCTTGGAATCGGATATGCAAGTATTACTTATATATTTATTTGTATGTAAAGTATTTCTGCTAAGTGTTTTATGGCGCTCAAAGTAAACCGCGCCAGGATTCTTAATATCTTAAGATTTTGATATTTATATGTATGTGCCAATCTCATTGCTGACAATTTTAAGAAGTGTTGCAAAACCTCAACTAATATTATAAGCTCGAAAGTATATTTATTAATTTGTTTGTGCCTAATAACTCTACAGTCATATAATTAATCGCTGCCAAATATGGCGCACCTGTAGTTTATGTGGCGGAGTAATAGACAAATCGATACTCGTGACTTTGCTTGCGTGTAATACTAATGTCATAAATGTGTGTTTGGATGTTTGTTACTCAATGACACCTAAACGGCTGTACAGATTTTTATAAAACTTTCATATAGATATAGTCCAAGATTCGAATTAAATAAACCTTATGTTGACCACCTTTTATCCATAGAAATGTCATAATATCCATAAAATAAAATTCACTGTTTTGTGCTGTGTTTTTACTGTGATAATTAAAGGCGCAATGTTTGCGTTACATCTATAACACACGTGCTTGGAAAACTTAAATTGTAAAAGGTTTTGTTGAAGAAGGCAAACAGTTTAACATGTTTATAAAGAGGTGTTGCGATAATTTTATCGAATCAGCAAGAAACTTCTTTGTTTTAATAAAAAACTCGTGAACAAAGCCACAGACAAAAGTTTGTGAAACATTCAAAACACAATTATAGCCCGTACAGTATATACTTAGTACAATATATAATAATGATTAGAATTCAAACGAGGGTGCATTTTTTTCTGACAACTTTCCACTTTTGTCGGTCGTGATTCTAAACTCTATGCTTATTTTTTAATGAATAAGAATTTCGATTTTTTTCATTAAATTTTAATGGGTTATTTTTTCTCTAAATGAATTGTGATCAAAATTTTATAAGATTTAATTATTTCTTCAAGCCTTAAACAGCTTAGAGTGTAAACCATAACGTTAGATAAATTATTTATATATTGTAAATAAATAATAATATAACAGCAGAGTTAATTATAGAATAAAGATAATAATTACTAAATTGTATAGACATAGTAATAGATCGTGAATCATCCAACTAGCCAAGAATTATTTTTTCGGGGTTGTGGATACAGCAAAAGAAAATCTCAAAATCCGGGATTGTCGAATTGAGAGATGCCTAGGGTGGGTTTCTTGCGTTCTGTTGATTCAGAATGATATCGTTTACAAACGTGCAAACTATCTTGTTTAGAGTAAATGAATAAAGACATTACAATCGAATTCAAAATATTATGGAATCGATCCTTGATAAGTTTTGTTGGAAGAGTCCAATGCACTCTATCAACGTGCACCCTGTTAATGTCATCCTATTATGGTCTTCGAAATGTTTTGAGAGGCATGCTGAAAAAATATATGTGAAAACATCACAGCATTTCCTTTCGATACATATAGTCTTTAACAATGGTCAGAAATTTGCTAACTTAAATGATGAAATTTACTTATACTAATTAATAAACGAAAGTTGAACAGTCGCTGTATCTGGTGTGTGAACGAGCATTCGGTTAAAATCTTACCGTGGTCACGAATTTCTACACGAAAGCAAAGTCTACCTATGATCAGAATTTAATTATTAATAAACTCAAAAGCTGCACACATTTTATGTAAACTAAATGTGTGACATGTCCGATACTAGAAAGCAATGGTCACCTTTATTGAAAGTACTATGTAAAAATGATACTCTAAAACAATATCCAATATTGTGTTACGTTAAAGCAAGTGGCATTAATGAAACATCGTCAGTCGCTAGCATAAATGGTTTAAAAAAAAGTGCATTTTGATATGAAGCTATAAAACATACGAGTTTGTCTCTGATCATGTCCAATTCTTTATTTAAATTGAAACGTCAGTATTAATCAGATTTCATGAGATCTAGATATTTATTAAAAAAAAAAAGATATTTATTTTTAATTTCTTTGCAAACTATATTCGGAAATGATGGATAAGTTGTAACTTTATACAACAAAATATAGAATAATGCGGCTGAAACGGAAATTATAAAACAAAGGTGAAATAAAAAAAATTAAACCAGCAATAGACTGTAAAACACAGTATTTTTAAGAACTTGAATCGAGTTGAAAAAAATGTCAAAATTAAGTGCACAGATAAAAAAAATATTCTAGGGCTTGAAGACAAAATACAGGCCACTAAATGATGGTAGGTATAATACTAAAAAATGAAATAACTACTAATTTGTTTTAGTTTAAATTATCTAGACAGGAGCAACAATATCCTAATAGGAAGAGAAATGTGGCAGATTTGACCCTGAGTGCAAGGCTGACTTGCACACTAAAGATTACGCACTATTAGGTATTTAGCCTTCATAAGATCCTTCACATTAACGTCAAACTTGACCGCAATACTATAATAATGCATAAAACTGCGTTACATTTTGAAAATGTTTTATATAAATGTTTAAGCAAATTTTTTTAAGTAACAAAAAATAACCGTATATTTTTATTTATTATTTACTTTGTCAAAATGGAAACTAAAAATGTTTCTAAAAAATGTATTTATGATTTTCAGAATAAGCTTATTATAACCTATATTTAATGAAAGCAATGTAAATCAATTATTATCACAGTGAGTACATAAAATCATTGTTTTATAATGTTATTCGCATACGAATTTTTTTGCAAATAACACAGTTATTGTCAAAATGAGTACGTAAAATCATTGTAAAACAATGTTACGAACAACATTGTTCATACGAATTTTTTGCAAGTAACACAGACCAATACACAGTTTTAGTATCTGTTTTACCGCATAATTGACAGCGACTTCTCTTCCTATCTAACGTGTCAAACCTGGCATCGTGTTGATTATATTCTCCCTTGAAGCCTTTCCACGATCCTGTGTGAACTGATCTTTGGAGTTATTTATTTGGTCATTCTTTGATGTCATTGTTTCAGCAGGCACTGTTTGATTATCCCTCTCTGTGCTGTCTGATAAATCTGCTTCTTCTACCTTATCTTCAGTTTCTGAAAAAGATTCTTCAGCATCTGATACACCATCCAGTATTATTCCAATTTCACCATCTCTCATTTTTACGAAATAATCTACAAATTTAAACAAGGCGACGCGTAGTTCAACAAATCTATATCATAATTCTGACTGCATATCGGTAGAATAAAACAAAAGATTATTCAGAAAGTAATATGATCCTATAAACAAAACATAACAAGTAGTGTTATAGCCGTGTTATAGATTATAGCCGTGCGACTGTTTACACTTGTGGACAAATTAGGCCCGAAGATCGTTAAAGTGGAAATAGTCTTAACAAAGATAAATATTAATAATTTTTACGAACTTTTTTTAATAATATGTTAATGTTTAAATAGATTTATTAAGATCATAAAATATCAATTCCTGAAAATACTTAATTATTGAGAAAATTATATTTTTATACAAAAATGGGTGGAAATTGACCCGAAGACATCGTGAATGTTAAATAAAAAGAATAAAGCGTCTATTAATATTTCAAGTAAACGTACAACATTAATTTGAAAAACTCGCAGTATCATTTAATTGTAACCAGTTGTGCAGTATCATTTAATTGTAACCAGTTGTGCAGTATCATTTAATTGTAACCAGTTGTGCAGCATCATTTAATTGTAACCAGTTGTGCAGTATCATTTAATTGTGTTTAAGTGTACACCGTAAATGATAGTATTATTTTTTAAAATGAATGTTTTGACTATGTAGTTGCATCCCTGTAAATCAAATTGACAATTCGTTACACGATACGTGTATTAGTTGTAAATATTTTTCATATTGTAACATAAGTTGTAATAATCCCAACTAAAGAAACAAAATCTGATAACCTCATCGGTCCATAATTATTTCCGCTTACATCCTTTTACATATCGTTTTATATTACCCACAAACATATTTGCATTGAAGTACTTACTAAATGCCTGTTTCTTCCGCGGTTAAAACGTGGTTAAAATTGAGAGATACTGTATCAAAAACCGCAATGGGATCGGCGAGAAAAAATATTGTCATCTACAAAGTGAGATGTGTTTAAATGAAAATTTAAGATAAGTTTTCCATAATTTTATAATTTTTATCTTTTCAAGGAATTGAATTATGTCTTCATGCAAAGTTTCATAATATTTTCCTGTTGACTTCATGCCGGCGGACAGACCAACATGTCGAAATGATAACGTTTTGTTTTTGCCATCTGAACTGGCAAACGGCATTTAAAATATTTCCTCTATTAATTGTTCAACCGAAGCAACTCTGTGCTAAACTAATTTTATTGCAGGTTTTGAGTGTAAATGCAAAGGAAATAAATAAATTAGGTGATAAGTAAAACAATGAGAAATTTTCACATTTTGACAACGTATATAACTCCCTTCCTTAACGCCATTAGTAGCACACTTCCTATCAATAACCGGATTTCCTTCTTCCATCTCCCGCAAAGTATCAATTATTTGGTGGTCCGCGAAGCCCCTGGCGGGGATCGGGTCGGTCGCATGTGTCGCCAGCCCGCGCATTAGTATGGAGATGAGGCAATCAGCACGAGGGTGCGCGTGATGCGTGCGGCGCTTTTTTATGCAATTTGTCGGCGGCTGTTCCGATTGACGGGGTGGGTAACAGTGGTGTTAGAGGATAGTAGCGTAAATAAAGTATATTTTTTTTAACACGAACATGTCTTGTTAACTCATCTCTGTGTGTTTTTTTCTCTAAATAGACGAAATAATTTTAAAATTTATATAAATGTAATTATGAATAACGATTATGTTATAAGTACGGAAATTAAGCATGTCTCGTAATTCGTATAAAGGAATAATATAATTCGGATATTAAAATAATAAATTTTTGCTTTAAGCTGTAAATGAAAATTTGAAATAATTAGGACAATATAATTTACGAAAATATTTTGGAGGTGATAATGATTGGTAATTTTTAAGTATTTTTAACGTGAAATATTTTTCATCTCCTCCGAAATAATAGCTCATCTTAATAATGGTGCAAAATATCAGCAACAAATGTTAAGTTAATAAAAGTTCTCAAATTTCGAAAACATTGGGAAAAAAGTAAAAAAAAACAGAACGTTTCACACGCAACATTGTACATATAAATCACGATATTAACACGTTTTCATCATGTTATTTAATGGTAAATCGTTTTTTTTGCATCGATAATAAGACGTTAAATAACGGATAATTTTTTTATAAATCCTTTATTTTGATAAAAGATAGGTGGAGTGGAGGGGTTATTCATTTCCCACCAGTTTTGAGATTATTTTTCTGAAATGAAAATAAAATCGGAAATATTTGTTGTCTCATTTTTTATTTTTATTTTCTTTTTTTTTAAATATTTTTTAAATATGAAACGTCTTAAATTCAAATAAAGTTTTGAAATTGATTCCCAATTTAAAGAAAGCTAATAGAATGATTAAAAAATTACAAGGCTGGTAAATGCAAAAAAAAATATTCCTCTTAAATGAAACTGTAAATAAAAATTACACTTTCTGTGAATATTATAAAGACTAAAATGGCGATAAAAATTAAAATGGCAATAAAAATAAATTTTATTTAAACTGTTATGAAATTCAGAAAAAAATTAATTACAGTCAGTCCCCAGTAAAGTCCCCACTTTGTATAAATAAAACCGAGTGATCTGTAAAACTTAGGATAATCAACAATTTCAATACATGGATTATTAAGTAAATATCGACTTAAATTTTAATTCCACCAATGTAAAAAGTACTTCTCTTAAAAGAGCTGTGAAATTGTTACTCGTTACTTAATATCCATTTCTATTCGAGCACTAGCTACACTGTGTGACAACAACTTAAGGTGTCACAGGTAATGTTGAGAATTTTATTGCCATAATATACATACTTTTATTTGGAACGTTGAGCTAACTCAACGTTCTAAATATGTTATGCCTAGGCATAATATGCATTTTTCTGTCCAAAACTGTTTTTTTGTTGCTTAATATTATATTTTAAATATTTCGCAATCTGGTCAAGTATTCTACGTTTTTTTTTCTTATTAAACGACTTCAAAAAAGGAAGAGGTTCTCAATTCGTCGGAATCTTTCTTTTTATGTTTATTCAGTTATAATTCTTTATGGACCGATTTTGAGGATCCTTTTTTTATTTAAAAGAGAGTGCTATAGGAGTAGTCCCATGTAAATATGATGATGATCTGATGATGGCGTCCAGAATAGCAGCAAATCAACTATGATTCAAGATATTTGATATGAATAGTTGTCATTTTACAAAATAACTACGCCACTTACCAGATCAGGATCTGTTGATAAGTTTTGAATATCAACAATGGAACTCATTAACGGATATTTGTAAATTAACCATGATTAAATATATTTGGTACTAGTAGTTGTTATTTTGAAAAATAACTACATCGTTGACCAGGTCAGGGTCTAATGATAAGTTCTGGAGACGAACAATGGAACTCCTTAACGGATGGTAGTAAACTGAAAGTGATTCAAGACATTTGCTACTGGTATTTGTAACAAAATAACTACAATATCGATCATGTCCGAGTCTGACGATGCGTTATAGAGACGAACAATGGAACTCCTTATCAGATGGTAGTAACTCAAACGTAATTCAAGATATTTTTGGTACTGGTCGTTTTTACTTTGCAAAATAACTACACCATCGACCAGGTCAATGTGTGATGATAAGTTCTGAATATGATAATGTAACTCCTTAACGAATAGTAGTAAATCGATTATCATACAATTATATGCTATTGGTTAGTTGTTACTTTAGTTATTATTTTGCAAAATCTGATGTTGGGTTCCGTAAATGGAGAACAGAACTCCTCAAGTGGTAGTGTTTAATTTACAAAACCTGATATTGGACTTCGAATATGGAGAACCGAACTTCTCAACGGCTAACAGCTAACCAATGGCTGTTACTACTATCGCTTCATTTCTATGTGTTTTTGATAATCTACTTTAGATAAATAGTAAATTGTCTATATGCTTTTGCCGTGACTTTGAATAATTATTAATTATTCTAAGAACGATATTCAAAAATAAGTAAAATTAATATATTAATCGTTAAAAATTCTCAAATAACATATCTTTTGAAAAATCGACTTCAAAAATAATAAGTTACTTATTTTTGAGGTCGGTGCGAGTATCGCCGATCAACTTAAACAAAAGTATATTTTTATATTATAAATAAGCCCTTTATGAATATATTTAGTATTGTAAGTTCATTAGAAGTAAACATTTTAATTTTACATTGTAAATTAATTTAAATTATAAATTTGTTTAAGTTGATTGATAGTGCTGGCACCGACTTCAAAAATAAGTAAGTTAGTTATTTATTGCAAATAAGTAGGTACCTATTTTGTGTTAATTATTTTTTACTTTTTAATACCTACCTTTTTTGAAGTCGGTTTTTTAAAAGATATTTTATTAAATTCTTCAACGTAAATATCTGTTTTGTCAGTGTTTCCCCGACCGTTTGTTCACTATGGTCAGATTATCTTAAAATTCCGTTCTCTATTTTATCATTCACGATTTTGGAAAATTATATTTTAAGATATTTTGGTAACAGATTTATAATTTGCTACAATCGTATGCGTCTCTGTAGAGGATAAATGTAAGGCCATAAGAGACTTCACCGAGTCGAAATGCTGATTGATTGAGTGGGGTATTGTAATCGTGATTAACTTTTTTAAATAATATATCATATGTAATGGAGAAATTGATAAGGTTTGATTTTATGTTATGAAACGCAACGTGTTTCTAGTGTCCATTGCAAATAACCATCTTTTCTCTGTGTGAAGTTAGTAACAGTAAGGAAAAACTGTACAGAGTTGTTTCGAGATAAATATTGGACCAAAATTCTATATATATATATACATATATATACATATATATATATATATATATATATATATATATATATATATTCTATATATATACATATATATATTTTTTTCTTTCTTTTTTTTTTTAAACAACCTGCGATTTGTCACGTGAGAAATTAAATTGTCTCAGTATACAACTGGATAAACAAATTCAGTAGATAATTTAATTTGTTTATCCAGTTGTGTACTGAGATGTCTCATTTCCATCTCTTTTACATCTTAAAAAGCATACCAATTTCTTTTTTGGAACTTAAAAGATATATTAGTAAAACAATATTTAAAATTGCTCAGTAGCTTTTAAAGAATGAGAGAATGAAAAAAAAAATTGTGACAGACAAGCTAGTAAACAGAAATTTTAAAAACGCTTAATACCTGGAATTTATTTCCAGAAGTATGTTTCTGTTCTTTAGTTTACTTAGTTTCATGACATTTTTTTTTGTGTGTTATGAATATTCCGCTATTTCTGATTAATTACGAGCAGAAATTTTGTTTCATATAACCAGTTTTTGATACTATGCTGTGCAATATCGCCATAAAATGTTGCAAGTTGTTTTGCTGGCTTTTTTAAAACGATAACTAGGCCTATTATTCTTAGAAAGATCTTAGTGCGATGTTTATTTCCTTCTTATTAACTACTAATAATTTTGCTAACGGACAGAGTTTTGAAAGTATATATTTATTTAATTTAATTGTAAAAGACTTACAACTTCTTATTTATTTACGTAATTGACTTATGAAATCTGATTGCAACGTAGATAGCTAACATATTGATGGCGTTATTGTTACAAGAGTCAACTCTAACAACCAAATATAATGCAAAAAGTCAGAAATATTTGTATAGCTGGGGTAGATTATGAACATAAATTAATGAAAAAATTAAAAATTGTTGCATACAGGTTCTCGAAATATTTATATTAAATAAATGAACACAGTAACACGTCGGGGATAGAAAGATCATAGGGGATCAGCTACAAAAGGGACCCTTAATGGTAATTACGACCCCAAATTGATTTATTTTATATATTTCCAAATTAAATTATTTTTGAACTCAGGCATCAAGGGAACATTTTATATATTTTTATTTCGTTGTTTCCATAATTTTATGGCGCGTACCGTAAATTACCCTCCATAGTTCAGTGTTGATGGATTTAGGAGACTCTTCTTCTCCTTAGAATATGATTTTATGGCCAGACAGATATGTTACAGACTTGCAATTGAATTAAATTTATGTTGCTTTCATAACTTTGTGCATATATTTACGATTAACTATTCTTAAATATTATGAGCATAAGGATTGGCGATTAATTACGACGCATTTATATAATTTTAATCTAATTACATTTCCGTTATTTTGTTAATTTTTCAATAAAAGAATTATAATGTCATGATTTGTTACTATGCGATAATAGTAACGGAAAACAATAAATCGTTCATTGCATATCTTATACATCTCCGAAATAAAACTGATATGAAACTCTCGGTTTAAGAACCTACAGTCGGACTTGAAAGAAGCTAAAACGATTTTGTTTGGTAAAATCTACATTTTATGACATGCAGAGTAACTGGTTGCGATAAATTTTTTTTTAAAACGATTTGATCGTCGCCGTAAAGATTATTTTTGCATCAATTTGGTGGTTTACGGTCTTTGACTTGTACGGCCGAAAGTTTCATAATGAATTCATCGGTTGCATATTTAGTGTCAAACGGGTTAGAATACCGAGTACGGTTCAGTCACCTGTAGAATACACGTGTTCTGATGCAGTTTGATTCAAATATTGACTCTATTTTTGTTAAAGCTATCTAATTTTTTCCTTTTATTTAGACTCGAGGTTTTTATTCATTTATTTTTTCATAATTATTTAAGGAAACTATTTGAAATGTTATTTATCGTAAAGGCCTTGTCCTTTATAAGAAATACATTTTTTTGTTTATCTATACGACTCACTTATTCTGTACTAGATTGTTTTTCAAATTATTTTAGTCCCTGATAACAAATTTATTCAGTTGTTATTCCATTATTTGTTATCTTTTTAAATAGCGAATATTGTAAAATTCATTGCGAGATCTATACCAGGTCTATGGTTGTTTGATGACGATTTTCAGGTTTCAGGTTCTAAACTTGGCACAATAAGAAACGATATTAATTTCCATATATTTGCATATACAAATAACACTTAAAAATATGTATATGGAAATTTTGGTGAGAGGGGGGGGGGGATTTAAGTAATGGAAAAAAATTAAATTCCATATCCCATATAACTCGTGATATAATTTGACGGGTTAGTTATAAGTATCTTAAAAGTTTTTTTAAATAATTTTGGACATTATGTCTACAGAAATATACTGGAAAATATGTAAAAAGATTATTCTTGTTATTATTATAATAATTAATGTTACACCGCCCCTATTTCAAAGTATACTAAGAGAAACCTCTAACATTATGAAAAAATGGTGTTTTTAGAACCAAAAGCAAAAGTTGTAGGAAAATTATAGGGATAACTTTAGATATAGTAATTTTTAGATTATTATTCGAATTGAAGAAGATCTTCTTCGAATCTTTTTACATCTTATTCAACAAACTATGGGGAACTCCTTTCTGGAACTTCAGGAATAAGTTATTGATGCCATTTTCATCGAATAGCAATATTTTTGAAGTCCCGTTTGTAATATTAATCCTATCCACATAGACATAGTTCGAGTGCGTATTTATATCATGATATTATAATAATCACAGTTGTTGCGGAATATAAAAAATATAAATGAAGAATTTAATATACAATGCACTAAGACGATTCAATAAAACCTGTTAATTTCCTCTTGTAAACGACGAGACACCTGAAGGAGTGTTACACCCTTAATTGTTTCCTTCTCAATTCGCGTACAAAGTAATAAGCTTCAAGTGTAAGTGTGTAAGTGATTTATAAAGAACCTTAACTTTTACGAGCTTACCGGAAAAGCTCGATTGTTTGCGATATGTCCTCTTTGTAACATTATTTATTTTACTTCTTGCTATTTAGGTGAATTTGCGGAAGCTTAATGTGCTATCTTCAGGGTAAATAAATCGATAAATATTTAATAAAAGTGGAACAAAGAAGTTAAATTATAGGAGTGTTTATGTAATATACTACATATTTATAGATGTGTTTAATGAAATAAATATTGAGTATAATAAGGAACAATTTTAACCTCGTAAAAATGGTATAAAAATATTAAATATAAAAACAGATGTGGGCTTAGACGGGAGCTGCAAAATTCGCAATGTTGTTTTCATAGCGATTAAAAATTATTAAGATATTTCAAACGTTTGTCACCCAAATCGTGGGTCTCGATTTGTTATTTTAAAACGACTTTATTCTAAGTCTATATATTCTTTTTGTTATAGTTTTTCATTACTCGTACTTTAGTCATAATTTATTATATTATAACGTGTGTATTTAATATGTATATATATATATATATATATATATATATATATATATATATATGTATATATATATATATATATATATATATATATATTTATGTATATACACTTAAACTTTATTACTTTGTACGCGAATTGTGAGTAAAACAATTGAGGGCTTATATTCCCCCAAGCGTATTATTGTTTACACGAGGAAACTAACAGGCTTTAATGGATCCTCTTAGTGTATTGTGGATTAGATCATTAAGAAAATTTGTTATCGAAATATATTTACGCAATGTTACTTCTTGTTATTTTAATAAGTCTAATTCGATCGTCAATAGGATAATATTGCTATTGAACAGGTGAATGTGTAAAAACAGATAAAAACGTATTGTTAACTCTTAGAATTATAACTTTTAATATCATACTACAACGCGATTATAATTGTTATTACAGCAGCCTTTTGGGACGATATATATTTGGGCTCGGTATCTTGGGTAGGATTAGTATTGCGAGGTGTCTCAATTTCAGTCTATGTTTCTGCGACACTGAAAATGGAATGCCAAAATGTCGTCTTTCGATAACGAGAGTTGTAATGACTTGTTTCTAATGCTAACGACTTGAAAATGTTATCACTTCCTTAGACGTCTACAATTTTGATGAGAAACATCTAATGGTGCATTTGGATGAGAGTTAAAATGTTCTAATGGCAAGACGAGTCGTGTCATTCGGCCAGCTTTGCGTATTGTCGGCTCTTTCCGATTCCCAATCCAAATTAAGGCGGTCATTGTTTCTTATTTATTAACGCTTACAACTTTGCTCGTTCATATCGATGTATTGCATTAAACTGTCTTAAAATTTAAAAGCATTTATTCAAAATAGAATATTAAGAAATATTTCTGGGATAAATTATTTCATAAAAATAGAATAGTCAAATAAAATTAATGTTTTATTATCATCTGAATATTTGTTTTTTTTTTCGTTTTCATTTCGTTCAAACAAAAATATTTCAAAATGTAAAATAAATTAGCGTTTCAAATCAGTCAGGCCTCTCGTGAGGGCTCATCCTTTTTTTTATTTAACCGTTACTAAAATATAAAATAATTATGGGTAGTGTATGTTTGACTGTTATTAACTTAAAAACTACTACGCTGATTTTGACAAAAGTTACACTAACAAAATACTGTACATCATGGTAATGTGACTAATAATAAAGCAAGGACACAAAATGGGCGTAATGCATGACGCACCATTATGTACATATTCGTAGGCATATGACATTGACAGGGAGGTGGGGCTATTTGCCACTAATTTCTGACAGGGGTTGTAAAACTCGCAAGGTGGTTTTCATAGAAATTTATAATTATTAAGATATTTTAAAACGCTTGTTACCTAAGTCGAGCGTCCAACCTAGCATTGGAGTTATTGAAATTTGCATTTATACAACTACATCTGAAGGTTATTTCAAAGCGTTTGTAATCTGAAAGTTTTAATCAATTATAAAAATCTCTACTTTTTTTCAGAGTTTTTAATTCCATGTTTAAAACTTAGAGGCAGGGGATGCTACAGGTCTTTCGAAGCCTAAATATTTCGTAAATGTGGCTTATAAATGGAAAATAATGAATGGAACCTGAATTTGACATTAAAATATATATCCTACACAATGACAAAAACGAATGAAAAAATGGCCACTTCCCTCTGTACTTGTGTGAGGACCTGTATTTAAAAAAAAATATTTTTCAGTGTTTTAATGAAGATGAGATATACTTCCAAAATTTCATTCAAGCAGGTATTCACTATACAAAATACAATGTTCTGAAAGATGGACGTACAGACTGACGGAGACGACAAAACTATAAGTGTAACTTTTTTCACTACGGAACTCTAAACATTACTTCAATACTGCTCATCTAAATTACAAAATCTTTCATCTAGAGTCCAGTCTTTATTTGATGCCGCCGATCTCATTCATTATTTTTTGTTGGAGTTATTTTGCTGTTGTCATAATTTATAATGTTTCTTAGTGGCATTTTTTATAATATACGAAATTGTATAATTGTAGAAAAATGGTTCCAATATCGCATCAACGTAGGTTTCATTAAGACTAGACTATTTCATCTTTCCCTACTTTTTCTTCATAATTTTTGGTTTAAATATTTCGATATTTTAAAATATCTTATTTTTAAAATAATTTAACATTTATCTTATATATTTTAAATATAAACCTTTACAGTTTTATTGTTGTTGCTCATACATGTAAAAGATTTTGATAGATGTAACTAAAAAAAAGAAAAGCGAGATCTTGAATGTTGTAAATGATCTGTAAAGTCTGAAGAAAAAGTAAGGTATATTTAAGAGATTCATATTGACGAGTAAAGTAAGTGATATGGAGTTAAATCATATATAATGAATACCTTGACAAACAAAAATTGTGTTTTCGACATCGATTTTGTTTTTCGATCAGACATCCCTCTCTGTATAATTTACTTACCGAAAAAAATATTCTTCAAAAACTTTAGTAATCCTTCAACAAAATAATTATCCGAGAAATATAAACGAAGTATTTCGGAACTTCATTAATTGAAGTCAACAAAGGTCGTTGTCTTCAGTTATATTATTTTGTTTTGAAACAATTTACCAGCATTATTTACAATAATTACAGTTCAAAAGCAATTTAAGTCGAATCTAAATGTAAGAATGTTTGATTGTAAATTTTGCTAAATATTATATTTTGTCGAAAACTTTTCCGAAAATTGAATCATTAAACCGGTTAAGTACGAATAGAATTGTTAACGTAAATAGGAATATTTAATTTTTTGTAAAATTATTTGTAAAAAGTTTAATTGAAATACTATATGTGGGTACATATTGTATCTCGATTAGACTTTTTACAAATATTAATACTTTTTTCCATTATACAAATGTATTGCCTGTTATGTGATTTACTTTGGTTACTTTTGATTTGAAATTATCCTCAAATTCTTCAAAATCTTTAGAATCATTGCTATAGGTTTTTGGTTAACTTTATGTTTACTTCCACTGACATTGTTTTTTCATAACTTCGACGTTAACAGTTGAAGTGGAGAGATGTGGTGTTTTCTCTTATTTCTAAGGAATCCTTCCGTAGTAAAACGGGGAATCTTTGCATAGTGAAAGAAGGAAAACTTCCGTATTGAATCAAGGAATTCTTCCGTAGTGAAAGAACCGACTCTTCCATACTGAAAGAAGGAATCTCTCCGTATTGAAAATTTCACCAAGGAACTGTTTCACCAAGGAATCCTTCCGTAGTGAAACAGTGAACTCTTCTGTTATGAAAAAAAAAGAATCCTTCCGTATTGAATCTAGGAATCCTTCCGTAGTGAAGCAGGAAACACTACCGTAGTGAGATGGAACCCTTTCGTATTGAATCAAGCAATCCTACCGTAGTGAAATAGAGTCCCCTTACGTATTGAAAAAAATAATTCTTCTGTAGTAAAAAAGGACACTTATAATTTCGTAGAGTCTTTTCGTCCGTCTGTTATTGCCTTATAATCTCTAGATTTTTATGTCAAATTTTCGTATTAGCTTCTTTATATGTGAAATTCAATTAATGTAGAGCAAAACATCGTGTTTTTTAATTCACTTTACTAATGTAGGAGTTAAACAGGATGGATGTTATATTCCCATTAGGCTGGGTTCGGGAAGAAATTTGTATTTCTTTTAAGCTTTATTTGCAAAATAGCAATTTCAAATTGACGTGAAATGGGGCACATTATTTATATTTGTAAATACAAACATAAAAAATACTGTTTGTCTTTAAATGTTGAAACTTTCACATAAACCTACTTAAGTACATGTGGAACCCTTGTAGTACAAGTTTTACCCGTACCCAATTGGTTTCTTTAATGTTGAAGTTATGAAAAATAAGACATCTTCAAAAAAGTGAACGTTTGTTTAATGGGTATGCTCGGCAAGAAGTAAACGGGTAAACGGATTTTGGAGTTCCTAATTTTAGTTTAGTAATAAGAAAATATTTTTTTTTCTTCTATCAACTGTCAGTTTTGGTTATTTGAACTTTTTCTAACGTATCTGTTATTTATCGGTGAGCCACAGAATGAAATGGTTAACGCGGTTTCATTTTAATCAGTTTAATGCGGTTTCATTTTAGATGAATCATCGATGTCGGATCTACGGTGGGGAAGGGAGAAGTGAGAATCTTTCAATACTTCATTGGAATTAAACAATTTTTGACTCGAATTCGAAACATGAATGTATTAAAAGCGATGCCAATGTGAGGCGCGGCGGCTAAGGTAACTATGAAAGGCTAAGGCTAAAGGAAGCTATATATTTTTGTAGTTTTACTAAAAAAATATAAAATAAACTTTAAAAACAACCAAAAACAATCGAAAATACTCTTCTTTTCCTTAAATATTTTTTTCTTCTTAATGAGTTATTTAGTGATTATAAAAATCTATTTTTAATTACACTCATTATTGGATCGCGACATTTATCTAACACTAATCGGCGGGCGCTCTGAAGAAAAACAAAGATCGGATATATTAGCCTAATCAGTAAGCTAGATTTAGCCGGCATATCCACAAAAACAAAATGGACTTACAGAATCACAGCTGATTGATTGTTTTGGCAGCGCAGACTTATATAGCGGTAATTTTCATACATACGAGTATAAGGCAGAGTACGTAAGGATATTTAGACAGGAATATTTATCTGCTTGAATAAAGTTCACTTTGTAAAGAATTATCGATTACCAATAAATGATAAAATATGTCTCGAAAAAAATCTTTTTATATACCTCGCATGCTCTTCGCAGAGCTTTACCGAAAACCAATCCATTTTATCGCCACTCTCATCTTCATATTGCCACGGAGCAAAGTATGCTGTAGGTATTTTTCAGAGACGTCTAGATTTGCGTTGACTTCGAACGGTCTCGTAGGTACTCGTAAAAAAAGTTGGAGTGAATTCTCTGTCGGCCTCCGCCCGCCTCACTACCAGTTTTATAGGAGTTGACTTATCATTTATCTCGTCGCTCGCGCCCACGCTTCTAACGATATTATTGTGACATAAGTTATACACGCAACTTTATATTTGATTATCCGATTCCGATTGTAGTTTTTCTTATTTATTTCTAAGCCATTAGCTTTCTTATTATGTTATTATGACGGATTGCGTTATTTACTCGAAACTGACATTGATGTAGTTTTGGTAATTATTCCTTTCTGAAGTGATGCTGATATTTTTCGGAGTGGAGTTGAAAGGATTTATTGGTTCTCTTACGAATCGAGTCAAACTGTCCTAAAATATGTATTGTTTATAGATGCTATATTTTTCTCTGAAGTAATGGTTAATCGTATCGTTTTATTAAATGTCGTTTGTAGATAATTGTCATATTATCATATAATTATCATACGAGTTTCAATAATTATTGGAGCGTAATGTTGTTTACAGATATGTAGTTTTTTTAAATGAAACTTTTACAGATTATTGAAAGATGTATTTGAGGTGAAATGTGGATAATAATTTAATTAATAAAAGTATAGTAAAAATATATAATAATACTCTAGAATTAACGTATTTATTATTGAAGGTACCTGTGAAAAAAATAATTTAGGGGACATAATAAAAGAAATAGAATAAAAATATTGTTTTGTATAAATTTGATTATTGCCTATTTTTTGTCCATGCATATAATTAAACTGTAGAATTGGTGTGTTTGTACCATGAAGGCACAGACACACCAATTCCACTGTTTTACAAAGTGGAGCTAACAAATGTAATAGAACGAAAAATATAGTTTTTGGAATATTTATCTATTTATCTATCAACTTGCTTATTTGCTCACGTATCATGCAAGGGCGGCTAAAATGTTTTTGGTGCATCCTCATATAGGTTACGTATAGGTTACGTTTTATTGAAATCGACCATTAAAAAAGGAGATATGGCAATTTGACCTTTCAATATAAAGTGTACTAAGTTAAAAAGTTCTATTATAATTAGTATAATAGATGGAGTTACGGGTCTTAAATAATTTAAAAATATTTTCTAAATGTTTTCATGCAAATGAAGCGACGGGCACACCTAACTTTTAAATAAATTTATATGAACTCAGCTTCTAATAATCATTTTATTTTACTATATTTAATATAATAATCACACCGAGTGTTATGTATAAATTAATGGATACATTCGGTTTAGTTTAATACAATTGTAAAGTTATTACTTAATTATTTGCTATATTATGAATTAGTGTTTTAATCCTCCAAGCTGTTCAGGAAAATTCAATCATAAGAACAACATCCAACTGTATGTATATGTAAGTAAAAAACAAATTTTGCTTGTCGACAATCAAAATAAGGTTCGTAAGTTAAAACTTTCAAATCAAGTTATTGACTTGAAGACAGATTAAATTAGGTGGATCGTGTCCAGTCATGCATACACTCGCTGGGGAATCGAACTTCAAGGCACTTTCCAATTTTCTTTGGACTCAAATAAGAAAATCTGATTTTCGACGGAGATAAAATAATGTATTCAAAGGCAGCTACGATGGAAGTGGTGTCGATGCGACTGCCCGTATGTATGCAACTTTAACGTATGCATGTTGTATATTTGCATCATTTTTCATGTTTGGTAGTCAAGCATTGGATTTTGCATAATAGAGGGGCTGTTACCGCAGACTTCGGTCGGCGGTGACTATTCAAAAGAAAAGCGGGGCGTCTTTGAACTCGCTTTTGCTTCTTCGTAGAGAAGTTGCTCCGACGCGTAGCTTTATTGCATTCTGACGAGTCTGACGTACGGTTTGGAAGCGAATGGAGTCGAGAAAAGTTTTCGGCGCATTGTTGTTGTAAAACGTTTCACGTCGCGTTGCTTTGATTTTAAAGTTGTTTCGCGTTTTGATGTTGTGGAGCGGTGGATTCTTGCGAATAGTACTTAGGATGGCAGTTTAAATTCAGCTACGTATGCATAATAAAACAATCAATTAAGCTGGAGAATTAACATAAATTTTAAATATAATTTTTGTAGTGTTTCTTGTTATAGTTCAATTAATAATGAATGCCTCCATCCACTCGTGGGAATTTATATTCAAAAAAGGATATATTAAACGGTCTTATAAGAAAACTCTCCTTCCGTGAAATAATCCGTAAAATTTTCAGAATAATATATTTGGAATGATTTTTTACAAAACTTTCGGAATAAATAAATGAGCTGTTTCAATTAGTTGATTATAGGAATATAAATGTTATAATCTATAAAATGTATTTAACATGCAAGAGTATAATGAAAAATGTTAAACTTTTTGAATGTAAAAATCCATTTTTTAACCGACGTCAGAAACAAGGATTTCGACGCATATGCATTTTTTCATGTATGTGCGGCTTTAACTCGGAAAAGCTTTGTTCCATATAAATATGGTTAGGTACTGATAATGGACTCCAGAAATAAAATCCTGAGAAACTTTTCAATGGACATGAGTAAACGATTTCAGTTTCACTAATTCAGAGTTTGAACTCATTTCATATGTCTTTATCGAGTTTTGTCATTTCATTCAACTTGTCTTGACGAATCTATTGGTTATAAAAAGTGACAATGTTCTGACGATGGAGATTAACATGTTTGCGTTTAGTTGATTTCCCTTGACTAGTATTTTGATCACAAATAATGGCCAGGGTCTGATGATAAAACCAAAAATCGCGGCAGTACTCTGTGATGGTGATAAAATATATAGATGAGAACAGGAACTCTTTAGCGGTGACGAGTAGTTTCATTGACTTTGGGTTCGTTTCACTTGTCTGACGAGTCCTTTGGTCACATGTGGTGGCCAGAGTCTTATGTTAGAACCGAAAGATAGTGGCAGGAACATTTCATTGATCAGGAGTAAATTAATTTGTCTTATTTTGACGTAAGAAAGAAGGTGGAAAGGAAGTAAAAAATATGTACAAAAGTTACGCAAATATAATGAAAAAGATAAACTTAACAAGACAATTCATTTAAAAAAAGAAAAAAAATTGTAATTGTTTTATTATTAACAAGACTTTAAGTAATGAAACAATACAAAGAATATATCAAACAGTACATTTGTGATCGCTTGTAGATTTCATTTTTCCGTTCCTCAAATGCCAATTCATCAAGTGAGTCAATTAGCAGTAATTATAAATTAAAAATTCCTCTCAATAAAATATCTCGCTTTGGTTCGCTGCTTATATAACAGCCAATAAAAGCAATCATATCATCATTTAGATAATTATAAGCGTCATCAATCTCCGAGTAGAAATACTTCTTAGTTTGATTAAAAGTATTTTTTACCCCAGTACGGTGAAGCTAAAAGAAGGTAACGTATTGATATGTTGGTATATGATAGTATGAATATTTTCATGTTGATTAAACGTCACAAATACGATAACAAATGAGGTATTATTATATTCTTCTTAAAATGTGATGCTTAAATACCCGTACTTGTCTCCAAATGTAACATATGATATATGAGCGCCATATTCGACTTGGTACCTCTAACTACGAAAATCTCTAACGGTAACAAACTTTTGTTAATTTATTCACATTTGGAAACAAATTTTATCGCTAAAGTTCCAACTGATACTGATATTTTTAATTAATCACAAATCTTTAACAATAAAAATATTTTGTAAATTTATTTATGTTCAGAAACGATATTTTGCCGCAAATGCTCCAATGAAAACTTATAGTTTTATTATTTTATATTTTCAGTGCGTTTTTTTATTTGACGGTTATTTGAAGTCCGTTCGATTTTTTTTCGTTTCAAAGCTTTATTTACTTACAAGTTTGTTTATTTTATTTCCTTTTTCTCATTTCATTAGTGTGGTCTTAAAATTATGACCATTTTGTGTAGGTAATTTTTTTTCGTAGTGTATTAATTTATTTTAATATAAGTCGATGTTGAATACTATTCAATTGTTAAGTTATGACATGTGGGTTGTGTATATCTTTGACTTTTGCCATATAAAGCGACTTCACACATAAACACTCTTTTTTTATTTTATTTTTTTTTAAATAATAAAAAAATACGATATCAAAATAAGTACATTGGTTATAATTGGGAGTTAATTGTTGTTAAGAAGTATCTTTTAGGGCTCCATGGTTTTCACTAAGGACTCCTTAGAAATTCACCATGTCGATGTGTTCGCCCCCCCGTTTTTGTTTATCTTAATTTTACAATTTCTATAATTTAAGACCTATAAGCATGAAATTTTGGATGCAGTCCGGCAGATCTCGTCCATAAAAGGAATGCATCGCATCTGGAAATAATGATAGACACGGCTTTCGATCGATTAGTCACGAATTTATTCCCTTTCTTTTCAAAATGTTGCATTTCATAGAAATTGAGAATTTTGGCAAGGAGAGAAGGGACCACGTGACATTGAAAAATACATACGCGATCGTAGCTAAAATTGACTCGAACCGTAACGCAAGCGTTGGTGTGAAAACACAAAAGATTTTCACGACGCTGACAAGTAAATCGAAAAAAGGGAAAATGAAAATGTCCTCCCGCACCGCAATTTATTAGTTTTTTCGCACGGCTTGTGACAACAAAGCCATATTTCAGTCTGCGAATGACGCGTCGCACAACTAATTGAACTGCCGATCGAGATATACATCACGGGAGAAGATAATGCTGGGACGTGAAAAGACAGAGAAGATCGAATAAATGAATCCACGCGCTGATCTATTTGTTTGGATGATGCGCCCATGTATAGATTGTGAATACTTCATCTATTGCCATCGTCATTGTTTTGTATTGACACCTTGGCACAAGAGTCCTGTTATTTTAGAATATTCAGAAATAACTATATTGTATGTATCGAAAGATGGCATTAATATTTTGTTGTTATTTTATTTGAGAATGCAATTATATATAAATTAAATTTTTAAATATTACTTAAGAAGAGAAATATGAATGATATGAACCACGTGAAATATGTATGGAACGTGATTGAATTTGTTCCCAATAATATCAATGTGTTATTTCACTTAAGTCTCCTTACTCGCTGTAGACTGAGTTATTAATAAGTTTTTGTTGAAGGAAGACATTAAATGGATTAATTACAACAAACATTAGAACGAATTGTACCAATTACACATGAAGATTGGTAATGAGAAATAGTATTTGTCTGAGTATAGGTCGTTCATTGAGGCATGCAACCAAGTGCAAATTAAAATTCATCTACGTTATACGTAAAATAGTTTAGTATCAATAACAATTTGAGGAATTAATTATCCTATTGTAGACAATCGGTGTAACCCAAAAAGGTTAGGATAAGCGAAGATAATGTGCAATTATTTAAATGAAAATTAAAATGCGATTTACGAGTATTGAATACGTATATAATCCTATTAGTGGTAGCATTGGAATATCAAGTTTTGCCGTCTATTTTTTGTAACGATAAATTCAAGGGAGTTGCAGTTTTATTTTGTCTAAATAAAAATGAAAACTGTAGGGGGAAAGTACAAAAAGAAAAGTACAGTAAGCGTACAATAAGCATGTTTCAACTGCGGTCGACGTTTCAGGACCCAGTTTCCGTTTTGGTAATTAATGATTCCCATCCGGGAGATTGGGTGTCAAATCTTGTATCTAACATGAAACCATTATTTCCAATGACCGGTAATCGTTAACCGTTGTCCAGGAACGATTAATTGTGTCTTGAGTTTAAAATTCAGAAGCACAATAGAATATTAGCATTTTATAGAAGTGTAATATTTCTTGTTTTGTGTATAATAATTTAATAATTTAAAATGTACTCTAAATTATAAATTGTCATAATTTACTCAAAACATAAGGGGGCAAATATTTAATATTTATATTGCCCAGATAATCGAGGGTTGTTAAAAATGAGGACAATTGGCTACAGCTACAATAATAGTTTAAAAACAGTCTAGTTTAAAAACAATAATAGTTTAAAAACAGTCACAAATAACCTATCGGGAGTCAGACATTTTTAGGGTTCTGTATTTGAAAATGAAAAGAAAAGCAAGTCTTACAGAATCACTGACGTATGTCTGTTATAGCAATTTTTTTAGAGCCCACTGAATGTAGAAACTTACAATTTGGTATAACTATTAATTGCATCAACCCTCAGGTGCCTTAACGAATAACATTCAAAAATATTTACCCTGGAATATTATAGGGGTCAAATAAATTTTAATTCGTTTCCATCTCATGTGTCGATCTAAAGAGCGAATTATAAAAATGCCCAAATAATTTTTTAGAATTTTATGTAAAATATTTTCAGACATTTTGCTGAAAATATCCACAAACGTGCATGTACATCGTCTCCGAAACTGCTACATTGATACTCGTGTGAATAAAAACTTATTAGAAGTTTACCTATTTTTTTACCTAAATTAAATTTTTTGAAATGTCAAAGAGGATGACATAAACAATTAATATTTACATACGATTTTTACAGATCATATCAAGATTGCAAAATGAATATTAGCAATATACAGTATTTTTAGATTTATTTCGTTTGAAGATAACGCAAAAATATAAACAGAAATGCAAGCTGTGCATATAGACCGTGTTATAAGCTAAAGTATACAATTTATAAGTATAAGTATACAAAGTTCTAAAAGAACAACTATCAAAATTTCATATGAGGTTTGCCGTAATGAATTTTTCATCGGTCTAGCCTTCTTTTTTCGTCATAATTTCATAATAATTCGTCATAATTTCGTCTTCCAAAGATTATTGTTTGTTAGTAAGTATATACATTTTTTTGTGTCACATATTAGGAAGCGCCAGACCCTATTAAAAAAAGCTCTCATTTTTTTCAAAAATTAATTTTTTTAATTAACTTTTTATTTTATTACATACTCAATTGAATTAAAATTTGGAAGATGCAAGACTAATTTGCGAAAAAATTTTAAATTACAAAAAAGAATTGTATTGTACTGATGTATTATAAGTATTTTTTTAAGTTTCTAATTTTAAAAAGAAATCTATATATTAGGCTATCTTTCAAGCTCGTTTCAGGAAGAATGCAAATGGTGATTTCTGATTGATAAATATGGACGTGCTTTGCGTGTAACCCTATATTCTTTACACTGGTTGTCTATATTAAGTAAATTGTTTACATTTCACAGAGCTAGAAAAGAATAGACATGGTATT
Source organism: Druceiella hillmani (assembly GCA_039881145.1). NCBI lineage: Eukaryota > Metazoa > Arthropoda > Insecta > Lepidoptera > Hepialidae > Druceiella > Druceiella hillmani. Next base: position 2,361,965 of record JAYKKI010000032.1, on the reverse strand, counting down.
ATTTAATGTTAATCTTAAAGTTATAATTCTTTAAATAAATATGATTTATCGCTTTATTTCCTTTCTTAATTCTTTAATTTACGCGTACCTAATATTACCAGAAACTAATCGATTAGATTAAAGTTTATAAAGCCATAAAATTAACAATTAGATTAGCTAATCGGCATATACGATTTGCTATTTTCGACAATAAACTCGCAACATTATAACGATCTTGAAACTAATGAGGATGATTGCCATTTTCTTTACTTATCATCGCATGGGATGATAATACGATTACTTATCTTCCATTATCATCGCGTCGAATGGTCAAAACAATATCCTTAATAATCCTAAGACACATATATAACAAAATGGTAACGAGACTGTGTTTATTGCATTAATATTTATTAAAAAAATAATATTCTAACTAACCTTTTTTAGGTTTACTTCCAACCTGTTCGTTCATAAATTTATATGAATTATTTTACTATAATAATGCCGTTAATATCATTTCAAATAAATATTAAACGATGATTAACAGGATAAACATTTTTGCACTGAGAACCTTCAGGCATTTGGTGAAGAAATTTCGGAGAAAAAGCCACAGCCATGAACTTAAGAGCATTCCTCAAGTATGTAAAATATAACCATTTTTTAAAATTGTGCTAAATGCATTTAAATATCTTCAACACTAGAAATATTTCTTCAATCGTTATAAACATCGCTAAAATTTAATGATATAAATGAATATATATTTATATTTCTCTGTGCACAATTTTCATAATTCTTCAACGAAATGAAAAATTCTGACCGATTTTTCGACAATGAATTCAAAAGTAGTCCAAAATAAAATTGTAATGAAACATGTCCAATATAAAATGTCCAAATATAAAATTGTAATGAAACAACAATTTTGCAGTATGCATAACAAATTGATACATTGCTTAAATATATCGATAAGCATATAAATTAGATACAAGTTACTATAGTAGGTACGTCGAGTTGCTACAATTGTTATAACGTAGAGGTCACGTTATGACAATAATTATAGCAACTATTTATCCATTGAGGCTATATTATCCATTGAGGTTAAATTTGTACATGCGTCATTGATTTATTTCTCATATTATTAACAAAACTGGCACCGTTTAATCGTTCTTATTGATTTGTTGCCCCGTAACTTATAAACTATTACGATCCCCGGCCACAGAGTAAATAAGAGACCTTCTGAACTAAGTGGCTATTTACAACTCGTAAATACGCTACTCCATCCGATCGTTGCACGGCAAAATGGCTGTTAACAGCCATTAAACGAATCCTGTATAGTGAAATTGTCTATCGGCCAAATTTTTATACACCAGTAATGAGATAAGTTTCATTGTAACCCAAAATGTAGAAGAGGGAAGAGTCCTGGCTTCGTTGAGACCATGGAAAGTTCGATAATAAAACAGCAATCCACTTATCGATAGGCACCCTGAGCTAGGGAGACTTCGCTAGGCAACTTGTAAAGTAAAATTACATCGTGAGAGCGGGCGCGTTCGGTCTGGGAAGGAGTACACCTGTTCGTTCGCTCTAATCTTCGCGTACATTACTGAAGAGCAAAAAGCGAGCGCTGCCCCGCTTAATCGAAGCTAAGACAGTCCGTTTCGTATTGTAGGGTTGAGATGTGTCTTGTGCGAGGCGGAGGAGAATTGAGATATAATTAATTTGTAACGGTACGTGAGGAGTATTTCGTAAACGGAGATCCTAATTAATTTAGGAAGTATGTTTCAAGGTCGTTGTTTTGTACCCTTGCTTATATATTTCTATGTACGTTATGAGTATATGAGTACATAGTTATTTTTAATGAGGGAAACTTAGCTATTTTTAGTCTTTCCGAAGACCTATTATTGAGCTTTATTTAGTAATACTTTTGTCCGTGGCTTCGTAGGTTTGATTTCGACCGACACTTTTGCTTCGTTTGTGTGTTTACGAGCGTATGTCAAGGTATTACTACAGTATAGATATGGGGCATGCGCATCCGCTTTATTCTTTTAAGCGTGTATGTTTAATAATCCATGCTCGCCATTATACTCATAACCTCTCTTTCTATTTTCAAACTCGTGTTATTGTTATTAATAATGAATGAATTGCGAAAGTGATTCAGTAGAAGTTGGGGATGGTGATGATGAAGTCAGCTATGTAGTACTAGGGTTAAAGTGACAATAAGTGGATAATTTATTTTAAACTTAAATATTGGTATAATCTTTTATTTGCATCGACAAAAGTTTACACAAATATTAACTGATATAATCAAATTATGCAATACTGTTCACGTATTAAGCAAGTTTTGTTTAATTAAGAGACGCTGCTCGGATCGCTTAATTGCCATCATAATTTAAAATGAAATAATATAAATAAAAGTTTGGAATGGTAGCACATTTTTTCTTATTTATTTTTATCTGCACGGATTATGTATATAAATTATCGACTCTACTAACAATACTTTAGTTCAACTATACATTTGTTTACAGCTGTGTTCTTGAAGCATGACATACCTGGTTTTTAGTAAATTATAATCTTCAGATATACGAAAAGGTTTATTTTCAAAATAATATCTCCAAAGGTTCGCTCCTTAAAAGTAAACCCTTTATAAGACGGTTCGTTTATTTTTTATATGTTCGTTAATCACTGTACCATAACTTTTGAATAGTTGATTGTAATTTTTGACATTTTGTACGGAAATAAGTTATTCTAATCTATAGAAAAAGCTTAAGTACAATAATAAGAAATAAGAGTTTTTCTGTCATGTATTTAACACATTGAATTGAAAATATTATACTCCGGACGTTTATTTTGTTCTACATGAAATCCCGCTCAACCCGACTTGTTGCATATAAAATGAAATTTTTTTTAAATTAAAAATGAAATTTAATTCTTTTTTATTTCGAAAAACAATAACCGAATCCTCCGTGCTAAGATGCAAATTCCATTTATTAGTTTTTTTAATATAATATGAATTGGGTATGGGAAGGTAGGGATTCATTATGATAAACTTCTATGCCTTGGATATGTCATAACGATGTGGTAACTAAACGTTTGCTAACGTATGTTTATGTTATTCATCATTTATATTACACTAGTCTTATCCATGTTAAATTGTTGTTTTGTTCTTTAAAATACATTTCACTATAAACCTTTCCCATATTTGTATTATCGTTGGTAAGCGTTCGGAAAGCGTCGGTATGCGCTTTGTTGTTTGATTTCTATAGCAACCCTTAGTCTCTATTATAATTTAACACAGTTGAAGAAGTATATTTATGTCAACGATTTTAGTCATCGGTGAAATTTATGGACGGGGCAACTTTACCATACTTTTAGAAGTATTAAACTTACCACATAAAGTGTAACTCGGCAGCTGTATAGTGTGGCGTTGCCGGTGCAACGCACTGGGGGGTCCCGGTGACAAAACAATAATCAAGTTCATAGGCGATACGTCAGTATACCGGCACCTGCCGAGCTGAGGTTTACTTTAATAACGCATAAAAATGATTTAGCGCCAGAGAGTGCAGGCGGCGCCGCTTGGCAATAGCTTTATTATGGTAATGGCACTGTTGATGGCGCGGGGCGCTGGCGTCGTGACGCTCCGCCCTCACTGTGTGCGCGGCTAGTTGATTTCAATAATGCAGCTGTTATTCAGATGGGCAGGATGGGTGATGTAGTGATTATTGGGTAAGAGTTCGGCATATCCTGTTTTGTCTGAAGTATGACTTGTGTGATGTTTATCGACGAGCTCCTGTGTGAAATAGGTTTGTTTATTCATAGAGCTTGGATGTACTACAAATATTTATTGTTTTCTATTTAGAAAGGGTTAAATATAATGTTTTAGAGTATAATGTTTTAGTTATATTATCTTTCTTAAGTTCACGTATACAAAACGTTTCCTTTCGTTAATACTATCAAAAGTGTTCTCTAGTGTTATTTGACCTTACGATGGAAGGTTTAATGACCTGAAATTTAGAATTTCAACTTAATAATCAAATATGAAATCAATATTTTCGCCGTTTTAAATAAATTAAAAAAATAAGAAAGCGCTACTGCTGCAAACTATCCTTATTGGGGTTTCGTAGATAAATTAGGCAATCTTATTTTTGAGGCATCTATCAATGAAAAACATTATAACACATATTTTTTGATGATCAACTCTTCACTATTATTTTCAGTTTTATAATAATCGTAATAATAAGTTTACTCTAAATCATATTTATTTATTTTTGGAGTTTACTTCTTAAGAATCGATTTTCATATATAGCACCCGGTACGAAGTTTTATGAGGAATAAAATCATAAATTCAGAGTGTTAAAAAAGTATAACAGTTTGTAAGTTTGGATATAGGAGGTAATCTCCAAAACTACGCATCCGATTTCAAAAATTCTCTCACCAATATTTAGAAAGGACTTTCAAGATGGACATAAGTTGTATATTATACCGTTAAAAAAAATTCATACATTATAAAAAAGTTAAATTATGTAAGTTTGGATGTAGGAGGCAAACTCCCAAACTACTCATCCAATTTCAAAAATTCTTTCACCAATATTTAGAAAGGACCTTCATACATAGATTTTATACATAGGTTTAGGACATAGGTTTTATATTACCCCATTAAAAACAAATTTCATGGGGACCAGTTTTGCAACGAAAGTCAACGAAAAAAACAGTCGAGCGAATCCGTTTCTTATGAACGCTGCCTTAACGGTAAGAGATATTGGTATATGATATTGATATTTAAATTTACATACAATGTTACCTATTTTATACATTCCAAGTTAATCGTAATTAAGGAATAAACTCCAGTGGCGCATCGGAGCTGATAAGCAAAATTTTTTCTAATTATTTCGAAAATTTTATTAATTTTGGTCATGAAGTTTGCCTTATTCGTAGGACAATCATTGCTTAAACTATGCTACATTAGTACAAAAATACAAGTAGAAGAAATTAACTATTCACAAACTGGTAAAGATATTATTTTTAGAATTTATTTATAATTACTAAAGGAAAGTATTTTCTGTTTTTCATTATTGAAAGGACTTTAGTTCGACGTATTTACTACTTTAGAACCAGAGTGTTACTTTGTTGCATTTGTTCTTGTTTCTTTATTTATGGAAATGCATGGTTTAACAGCCATATTACAATAATTATTAGTACTACATATAAAATCATTTTTTGGCTTTGTACATTGAAAATTGTTCGAAAATGTCATGTCGGGAATGGGTTTGGAATCAAATAACATTTTAAAGAAAAAAATGTATTAATGTTTGTACTGCCCGCGCGAATAAAGTCGAAATATAACAATTATATGTTTAATTATATATAACATCCAAAATGTTACATAAAACTAAACTTACCTCTGTAGAGAGTTTATAGAAAGTGTAACTCTAACCAGCTTCAAAGACTTCGAAATTCAGATGCGTAATACGCTCTAGAATATTAGGGTGAGAATTTGCATTTCTTTCCACATTAATGGGGTAAGTGAAGTTAAGACGTTACAAAAAAAAAAAGAAATGGATCCGTCACCTAAATTTTTTATGTGAATCATTTTATATTTTTATACTGAAATATTTTTATTTGAAGGTAGTGAAAACGAAAAAAATCATATAAATCTCTGCAAAAGCAAACAACTACTAAGCAAGCATATTTAAATTTAGTTTTTAACATTATTAAAACAGCTTAATACGATACACCGCTATGAACGAGTAAAGTTGTAAACGTAAGTAAATAAGAAACAATGTTGATGCGAATTAACTCGGAAAGAGCCGACAACACACGAAGCTGGTCGAATAGAAAGGTGCGTCTTGCCAGCAGAACATATTAGCTCCCATCCACGCTTCGTTAGATGTTTCACATCAAAATCCTTTTACATTTTCACGAATACACCTTAGGTGGAAAAAGTGTAAGTAGAACTGTTGTGAAAAAAAACTTTAAAATTTTCATGATTTGAATTTTCACTCAACTACTCATCCTACATTCTGATATTCGCTCTATCTCCTATTGTCAGTAAAGTTTTTGTGAACGAGGCAAAGAACTAAAATGTCATCCCGCGAATTAATGAGCGAGATTGTAGTCCTCATTGTTTACTCGCCGCCAGTCCGTGCGTACGACGGAACTACAACATCTACTGCAGCAGCGGAGACTTGCACGTTGCGAGAATAAAAAAGAGACGCTTTTTCCGGCGCAGGGTACAAATAATTACTCTTCGTGTCTGCTTTTTGTTGTTTTTACTCAAGCACGGAGTTTTCGCTCCGACTGGATGCCGCGTGGATTGTGCTGTTTTAATGTTTTCCGGGGATTAGAAAATGTGAGGTCGCTTTTGTTTTGTGCGGTTAGTTTTTTTCTCTGCTTATTTTATAGAGGATTTCAGCGGGAAACGTCGCATGATTTTTAACCCTTGTCATATATTTAAAATGTTTATTGTACGCTCTTTATAAACGAACTGAATAAAACAATGAAACATCCCTGTTATGAGATTTGAATTATTTAATAATATTTGGAGCTCGAAAGCAGTATGAAATTTATTTTGCCGTGTCAAATAGAAAAATTTATTTTTCTTATTGGAATTAGCTGATATATGTGAAATTAACACAACGAATTATATGAGTATTTATGCTATACATATATTATAATAGTTGTTTTCAACAACTACGTTCGCGTAATATATGACCGAATTTGATATTCCGTAGGTAGTATCTTGCCGATGGTTTGCGTAACTTAAGTATACATTAAAATTTAACCAGACATAGTTGTAGACAGTGCCGGCAAACTTGAAGCACTAGGAGAGTACCTGAAGATTAACAACTTGAGGACAAAGGCGCCTCATCATTGAATCCTCGATGCTTACTTCTCTAACGCAAGAAGTACGTTTTATGATTAGGATTGTATAGATACGGTATAATTAAAATATAAAAATTGTAAATATTAATTTTACAAAGAAGTTGCTTTCGTCAGTAAAGCAGTAGCAGGGTCATCTAAGGCGACCACAGATATTTTTGAAGTGAAGACTTCTTTAGGCGCATCATGCGTATTTTTCTGAGCAGTGAACGAGACTGAGCCGTCACGCTCGGGTCGGTCGGGACGCTAAATCGGGTAAATTCGGCTCCTTCGGCATCGGCTAAGCGAGTTCACTGTCTAACAGGAGTGCATCGTTTCAAGAATTACGCCTTATTTTAAACTTGTTACTGATTCGCCGAAATAATACAAGTCACATAACATCAATGTAACTATTATTATGCATATATTTTAAAATTAGATTAGTTTTCCTCTATCGTGTGATCATAAGCACATGCCAGTGTTATTTTTGTTATTGTGTTTTTCCGGAATGAAAATATGTTAGTTTGTAATACGTTCTATTAGTGAACAAAGTTGGCGAGGATCCGTTCATTCCCTAAGGATATATTAAGTAAGAATAAAACACTTTATTAAAAATATGTTCACATTTATTAATTAAGACATAATTGTCCTTATTAGGAATTTCTGTTTTATTTTAGTAAACTAATAATGAAACTTCATATATGCTTATACCGAAAGATCTCTGGGTATTTTTCCTTGATGTAGAATCTTCAGTAAACTCTCTTTTTATGTTTCCATCAATGAAGAGTCCGAACTAAATCCTATTGCTGTGAGATCATCATCTATATGCCTGTTAGGCGCTTCTAATTTCTAAATAGAATGGAATAGCGTGGCGTTCGTCTAAAATTGGTATTTAAATTAAATTAAGGTGATATTTTGACGGGGTTGCCTAAACGTGTAAATGGGATTGCAAAATTTAAAACAGCTCTTTGAGTAGATCCAAATTCGTACTTAATTTTTTAGGCTCTGAAAAATAACGACTTTATTGGTCATAAAATTTGTCATTTTTAGACCAATTTTGTTACGAGGTCTAACTCAAAAACTCTGTCATGTAGGAAGCTGTAATTCGGCTCTTATATTCTTCCTATCCTGTATTAAAACAATAAAGTAAACAGGACTAAATATAAAATATTAAAAAAGTTATGGATAATAACACCAAAATACTTTTGAGAAATTTACGCTATTTTTATGCCTGTGAAAGACAAGGTAAAAATCACATTAAAATTTGCAAATAGTTTCCTGTAATATATTAATTAATCATTTCAGCTTTAAATTATTAAAATAACTTAGGACTTTATTTATTTTTATTACTTGAGATATTATGAGTGTCTAGCTGTGGTTTGCGTTTATCGGAAAGGGCTCATACCGACTTTTTAACATAATAGCTTAATAATATATATTTGTTCATCTATCCGTCAGTCATGACCTAAATTGACACACAGAGAGCTATATTGACAGAGTTATACTTTGTAGCAACTTAAATATAAAGGTGAAGTTAATAAAAGTGTGACTTCAAATGTGAGCTTAGTGATCAAATGAGTCAAAAATGTTTATTGTGTATTTTTTATTAATTTTATTTAAATTAGCATTTTAAAGGTTTTAGTTATTGAGACAGAAATTTCTAGAATTTTAGGGCCACTTCCCAAAACATTATACTACTATGTCGTAAAAAAATTCGAATCCTCAAGGGCCTAGGGTCATCAGCTAATAAATCCATACGTAAGCACATTATACAACACCCAATTTCTTAGAGAAATGCAAAATTTTTAACTAATTGGACCGCGATACCAGCAATCAAATATCCATCCGTTGTTGCCGCTGGCGTTGTCAAGATTTTGATTGCGAGTGAAAAATTTATCAAAATGGAAAGCGGGACGCCGCAGCGGCGGACATCTGTGCGGGGACTCCGTCGGGGGACCGCGGTCGAAAAAAACTGCTGTAATTAAACTCGACGCCCCACCTTGATTAGGGATTCGCCGACTGCCTCCGAAGATATTGAATAATTTATGTGAGGAGAGAGCGCGCACGAGACGGGCCGACCACAGAGCGGCGGGGCGGTGATGGCGTCTAGTCGGCTGAAACAATTGGGGAGATAATAGAAAAGTATAAGACGAAGGAAAGTAATTAGTGAAACTGATATTAACTGGCTTGCTAATGATAGAAGGAAAGTTTTAAAATTAAATAAGGAAAAGTGGTGAACTTTGTAGTTAGGATAAAATATATTTAATGTAACAAAAGGAAATGAATTTCCTTAGCAATTTTAAAAATTTTATTGATGTGAGGCGCAGGTATAAACCGGATCGTTGGCGTGGCGACGCTTGCCGTGGCGACGGGTCGCCACGCTATACTAAGGTATATATAGTCTATATGTAGTAGTGTACGGTATGGCGACGTGTCGCCATGCGCAACCGACTACGCGACCCCTCCTCACTCAGTTCGACGCTGTGGTTTACTACGGTACACATAACCTGTGCTTTATTATTTTTGTATTAATTGTAAATAAATGTTTATTAAATAAAGTCACCATTTTTTTAAGATATTAGTAATACTTTATTTTTTCATTATTCATTATGTTATATTTAGTTCCTGTAATAATCTTGTCTTTTATGCATATTACTTGTACGAACACGATGTTTCACATCTGCCAGGCGTCCCATGACGGCTCACTGTTTTTTTTTGCTGTGTATTAGTATTCTTTCAGATTTCGATTGAAATGAAGCTTTTTGTGACGTTTGAGACATTTTGTCACGTTAAAATTGTGTAACGCTTGAGAAAGGAAACAACGAATGCATCCTAACGACGGCGAATTCGACCGAGTGTTAGTGACTTAGTGGTCGAGAGTGTCAAAAATGTTTTCAAACGCTGATCAGAGCGTTACTGATTTTCGCATCTTTAGTCGTGCAGTTAGTTTTGTGTACGATATCACGTAAAAATTATAAGTGTTATATTATTGTTTATCTCATAAAAATTATAAGTGTTATATATTAGTATATTATTGTCCGTTCTATAGCTTGAAAAAAAATGATCAAGTTTTAAATTTCACTAATTTATATTAATTATTAAGAAAATAGTAAATACTAAATTAGTGAAAATATGGTTTAAATCATAATAATAAGAAAAAAGACCATACTTATCCATAATGGTTATTAAACATTTTTAATAACATGAACCGTGAAAGAAATTTGACTAAATCGGCGAGCTTCGGTGGGCAGGGCCTACGCTTTATGTAACATCTTGTTCGTAATTTTTATAACGTTACCATTTTGTGTTTATTTGATTTGTATTTTTAAAGTGATAAGGATGGATTCGATATTTTTGCATTAATTTGTGAAGAATTTTTGCAGTTACAAACTTTTTGTTCAGTGAGATATATCCTAAGAATTGTATGATTATTTTACTCATTTCACTTATATATAAACCGGTCATAGTGTAAATTTTCTATATGCACTACATAATGTGAATTTTCACACAATACACTACAAAATGTAAATTTTCTTCTGACTGCTGCGTTATAAACAAAGGTACAAAACAATTTCTTAATTATGTTGAGTCTCAGATGCTTTTTCTCAAAAATTTTAGTTACGTTGGCTCTGTATTGATATTTGTTATTCAGTAAAATTTCATGTTATCGGAAAACCATACCTAGAATTTCTTATACAAATTATTATGACAATTTTATTAAATTACAATGAAAATATTTAACAAACTTTTTGTCGCTCAATTTTAATTAGTTAATTTCGATACAATTACGAATTTTAGTCTGATCGTCCATTAGTTATTCGTCCATACATTATAAGACGAGATGTCTCAAGAGTTGTTTTGATATTATACGAAATGTGTCAAACTTTTCTTTAAAACTTTTGACGCCTGATGTCTATCATATAAAAGAAATTTTAAAATACAAGAATACGTCATAATTACGATTAAGTAATATTCCAAACCAATTGCATAAGAGTTTAAGCAACTGGATTTCATTACCACTTAACAATTTTATTTTAATTGCCAAATAAAACAAATTATATTATAAAGGAAACATTTCTATGTTTATTAATTCGTTTGTGATTAATAATTAAAGTTATTAAACTAATACAAGTATGGATATTAGTTCATTCCGATCAAGAATTATTAATCTCGTTTAGACTAAATTTTTACGAGTAATATAATGTAGGTCCGTCAGTTTGCGTCAAAAGGTAGTAACAAAAAAAGAATATGGTACCAAAATCATTAAATATACATATAAAAATGTTTGTAAGCGTTATATATATATATATATATATATATATATATATATATATATATATTACATGTTTATGTCACAAATCTATCCATAATAAGTAAAACTTTAACTTTGAATTTTAAAATAAATTCTATCGTGCTGTTAGCTAAATATTAATCATATCGACATTTACTGAAGATAGTTAAATATATTTAACTAGCTTCTGCTAACGGTTTCATCTGAATGGATTAAGGTATCGGGATTTAACTTTAAGGATTTGAATTAAGTTTATTTTGACTTGCCTAGAATGTGCACGAATAGCGTTTACCGTCTCATATGTATCCTTTAGCGTTCACCGTCTCGTAAGCATACACAGTATTCAATGCAGCATTACAAGATTTGCCAGTGCCCAGTTTTGTTAATATTTTCTTCAGGAATGGGGTTATGGAGTTATTTGGTGTTTCCCTACAGATCTCTGGTTATAGAAGAAGTGTTTATTGGAATTTGAATGCGTTTTCTGTTATATCCATTATTGTTTGTACTACATTTTATAAGCATTTGTTTTTATAGTACTCTCATATATTCAACGCTTTGGGTAAATCTGTAAGGTGAAAACCACATATAAATAATAAATTATATTTATGCATACAAGTTAATTTATATATTGAAATTTTGAGATAAAAAACGATATATTTAATATACTTATCACCCTATTTATTTACATTTTGTAGTACAATAATTTTATTATAAATTATAAACTTAATTAAATATTGATTCCAACTATGACTATATTAATATCAAATTTAATTAAAATTTACTCAGCTATTTAGGCGTTTTTGAGTAACAAACATACAAACTTTCACATTTTTTAAAATACAAGTCGGGTCAAGTGAATAATTTAGATTCAAAAATCGACTGATCTAGATGCAGATTCATGTACACTGTGCGTATCCGAATGCGAATTTCGTGTCTCCTTTTATCGGCTGGAAAAGATTTCGCCTGGAGTTGCGGTCACAATTTAATTTGGACTGTGATTGTGGAATTTTAATCAAATAATTAGGAGTCGGAACCTGTTTTGCGCAGTGCACTGTCTTGAATAAGCTTGTACTCATTACGTAGAGCAAGTTTGTTCCGTCCATAAGTCATTTACATTTCGTTAAACTAAAGAGAAAAGAAACAAAACTTTGCGACCGGTCAGAAGATGTCACGTATAGATATATATCGAGGTAAAAATATACGATTAAACAATGTTTTGTCAGTTTGTCTTTTGTTCTTTTGTAGAAATTTTTATACGTACAGTGTCAGTCGACAGTGTGTCTGACTTTTTGTAAGAGGCGATTCGAAAAATGCATCAGCTTATATTGATTAACTATCTGTGCTCATATCTTCGCTCATATGTAATTAGGAAAAAATATTACTGTATCAAATTTCATTAAAATCCGTTCAGTAGATTTTGTGTGTTACTCGCTCAAATTAACATCCAGACAAAAATTCCAAGAAAAGTTTTTCTAAACGCTAAATCAATCACCTTTTTTAAATGTTTTCAATCTGCAGAATCTGCTCTGTTATAATTTTATTATATGTATAGACTATGAGTTTTTGGAGTGCAATTACAAATGTTCTGAAGAAAAAATTAGCACAAGAAAGACCATTACTTTTATCTCTGTCTAATGAACTTTTTCCCTAATTCTAAAATGTCAATTTAACAATTAAATATTTTTTTGTTCGATTACTTACATTATTTTTTTCTTCACTTCTGAATATACTAATATAAACAAATAAATAATTAATAATAATAATAATTAATAATAAATTGCTAATAGCCCACCTGAAGATGTTGTAACACAACGAAACCTAGGTCGTGGTAAAGAACTTGAAGAAAGTAGAAATAATACTACAATTTAATTGTAAATAAATAATTGGTAAAAATTACTACTAGATCAATAGTAAAACCATTTTCAGTCATTTATGTATATAAAAAGCGAGTAATGCTTACTATAAATTAATATTATTAACAGACAAAAGTAGCAGGTGACTCGAAGTATTCAGTTAATTGAAAGAAGATAACGTCATCAATTTTTTTTATTGACTTTTATTTGAATTTCCATAGAAAGTTCGAGGAAAATTCAGAATAGTAGAAATACTACTTTTATTGGTGAATGATTAAAAATATTCCGGACATTATACCAGATTTGATCATTTTATTTCGTTGGCTATTACTTTACGCTCTATATTTTTTTAAAGAAAAACTTATTGAAAAATATACAACGCGAAATAATATACATGTCATTAGTTTTGTTCGTGTTCACAATCACAAACATATTTAAAAAAAAATTAACCTTAATTGTGTTTTCTTTTGGTAAACCGTGTTGTATATACATACAAAACATATTCTTTTGTTTGTGTAAATTAGGCGAGAGCGCTAGTCATGTAGGATAATTTTTCGATACGCAAGCCAAATATCAATCTCTCCATTACCCTAAAATCTCATCAAAACGTTAATAACATAGAAAAGGGGATTTCTGTCGAGTATATAGGTGTTGTGTATTATAACGATAGCGGGTTGTTGAATAAACAAAATATTGGTTTGTAATTTTCACTAGCCTATCTCTATATTTTTTCGTTGGTACACATTTATTTATCGTTAAATGAGAACGAGCTTTTTCTGTCAAAAATTTTCTGTCAAATTTTATATTCTTTTTTGCACCATTTATTTCTTCGACGACCTATATTTTGAGAAGAAAAAAGATATCATTTAAACTGAGCAAGGCAGCTTGCATCACAGACAGCAGTGGCTGGTCCATCAATCAAGCCGCGATAGGGTGAGCCATCAATCGAGTTGGAGGATGCGAGCGCGGCAGGTGCGTGATTTATGTACGATTTTAGCGGATAGGCTCATCCCTTATTGCCTTGCCCTGTTTCATCTATATATTAATAACAGATTAACTTAGGTTCAATCAGTTGTTCAGATGTGGCTTGTGGTGGAGGAGATAATTTTGTTTTGTTGGAAACAAATTGTACTGTATATTGTTGTAGAAATCTTACTTTCATAATATTTTTTTGGAACCTCATCAATTTGTGCTTAGTTATTGATGAGTAGCAAACATAAAGTGAATGTATTTAGGTATAACGTTGCAAGGCGATGTATAACAATTCAATGTCATATAAATCATAACAAGGAAAAAATGCTCTTATTACATTTACAGATTAGTGCGTTAAAATTGTCCATTAGCGAGGAAATTGTTACAAAAGGAAAGAAAATACATAAGAATTGAAAGTTGATATCAACGTTAGATTATTTAAATTAATCATATTTATGAGTAAATAACATGGATATAGAAAGACGATCTTATTACAGGAACTAGTTGTAATTACAAATAGTTAATTTTAATAAATTCAACATTACATATACGGCCGAATGTAGCTGGCGATAAACTGGCATAACATTCAAATTTATTGTCTTATTTATACTTTGTTTTGGAATTTTTGTTTCTTTTTTTTGAAATTTTGGAAAGTTTCCTACTCCTACTTTTTTGGAATTTTTGTCTGTCCGTATTAAACTCATATGTAAATATTTACATATTGTTTAAGTCCCCTGAAGTTTGTAAATATTATGGAACCAGTAATTTTAAAATGACTCTGAATCGTAAAGAAAATTGTTACCTAATATACTAAATCAAAAATTATAAGGAAACAAATGTTTTTCTGTTTTGTTAATAATTATACAATACTCTAATGGTTTGTTATTAAGATCAAATGCTTGAAAATGATAAATATCAATACATTATATTTCCATCAGCGTCGAACCACGCAAAGAGCTATCTGTAAAACCTTATACCTACAAGTAACACTAAAACAACCAATACTCGTAAAAGTTTAAACATTTAAGGATACAGTTTATAGCATTTCTATGAAAATATTTAGAAATGTCAATATTATTATTTACCAGATTATATATAGCTTAGTATCTTATCAATTATATAAGTATATACAAATTTAGTGTATTTCTCAAAAATTATGAGATCTAGGACTATGGCTAATATTTTCAGGTCAATTTTAGAACCATTGTTTTATTTTCACATAAGTAAACTTATAATAATTTTGGGGGTGTTGGAGATATCAGGTGATATTATGGGAAGAATATATATTTTTGTGAATATTTTGAAATATATTTATAGAAAAACGAAAAATATATTTTGTGTATCCGTAACGATCAAAGACAAATAGTTTCGTTTATGTTAAAATCGCCCCATCTAAAATTCTGATACAAATATTTTTAAGTTCTCTCTATTGCGATTATATGGGGCATTAAGCTCTCTTATTATCTCAAATTTCAATTTTCTAAGTCAAAAAACATTATCTGAGAAAAAATTATGTGAAGACGAACGTTAGGTATGGGTTTGTTTTATGTGTCTGCTTCCCCTTTGATGGCCAGAACCCTAAAAATACATTTAAAATGCCGTCACATCTATAGTCCTCATAAAGTGATTTTAGAATTCCAGATGTATTAAATAATTATTTTACGAAACGGTTACGATTACGGTTTGTTTTTATTTAAATATTTTCGTTATTACTATCTCCTTGTTGAATATGTTTCGTTAATTTATACAATTTAATTTGGTCGGTATATTCGTGATACGAATTTGCTGATTTGTCGTAGATATTGATTTAATTAATTTAAAAGATATTATATAAGTATTATATAGTATTATATATAAGTATTATAAGTTATTTTAAAAGATATTATATAGTACGTGGTGTGGGATTAAATTGATTTATCGTTTTTTATCATTAATATCGCCCTCGTGAACACGTTTGATCTATAAATAAATCAAAATAATATAATTTGTTTTGAAAAGCATATTCGCGATTCCTTATGAAATTGCTCACTTTCGACAGTGATTATTTTAAATGATTTAAAAGAAATGTCCCATCATTTTATCACTTAGCGATTTTTATGGAAATGTAAACTCTATAACGGGGAGCGCGTACAGTTGAGGGGTTTCTCGATAAACGTCAATGTTAAACGGCCTGTGCCGATACGGTCCAGCGAACCGCAGTGTTCTCATTCTTTCCGGTACTCGCTTTCAACATATCGGCCGTTCATTTTGCTCTTTGTTGCGAGAATATTCATGTGGAGAACCTGCTTTTTTTCTCATTTAACTTTTGTTCTTGAGAACAGTATGTTAAATTAAACGTAATTGAGAATGGCGCTGAAATCGACCAAAGAAAAAGTACTCTTTGAATATGCCGTGATATCGTTTATGTATATGTAGTAGTATGTTTAAGAAAGGACCAAAGTGGATGTTAAAACACTCATAAAGGGAGGTTCCGTAATTATTCTGTATTTTTAACCAAAATTATCCAAAGAAACAATTACTAGTTGAAAAGTGCCATGATTTTCTTTGTATATATGTAGTTAGAATATTTAAAACACAGAACATAAAAGAAGATAGAAATCAGGATATATAGAGATATTATATTATTCTTGAGTCTATACCTAAGCTAAGTCTAATAGTGTACATATAATTTTATATTGTTTTTAGACATTATGTATTTATAATAGACAAACATACAAACATTAATTTTTTAATTTAATAAATAAATGCCTTTTAATTCAATATATGTTAAAAAATAGCTAAAGCTATTAAAATTATTTAAATAAAATGTAAAAACTGTTTGAAGAAAATTTTAAAAAACCATAATTTACGATTCGGTATCGTGAAAATAATGTAAAAAATTTATATTTTGTTAGGATAAAATAACGTTACTGGTTACTGGTTTCCGGAATTGTATGCGAACACTGTCACCAATTTCGAACTCTAATCTTTTGAAGTGTTAATAACATTGCGGTGTACAATTCGACCTTACTAAAAATCTTCACAGAGGTATTCTGTAGTCTGCACATTTATCGACCGTGTACTATGATATCAAACTAAATTAGCATAATTGTTTACCTGAATTTTTTAAAATTTAATTTTTATTATGAAAATTTATTTATATAAAGTAATATTTATGGGTACAAGAATATCTATTATTTGCATTTAATACTAGAAAATAATAAGTGTAATAAGTTAGTAGTTTAATAAGTGTATACATAGTTATCATTAAGAAAATTGAAAGAAGTGATAGAAAGCGAAGGAAAAAGTTTGAGTAAAAAACAGGATTAAATTAAATACAACACCAAAACGTTCTAAGTTTCCAAGGGGAACCAGGTTCTCAAAACAAGTTTCGTATTTTTTCAGCTTTACTTGCTAAATTTTTTTCATCTGGATATAACCTACAAGAATTCCAGGGTAGTGAAGCTACTGAAGATTTTATAAGTTTAATCAATTATTGGTTCGATGCTTTAAACTCCAGACATATATGTGCTTTCATTTATAAGGCGGCGTTGACAGACGATAATGAAGATAAAATAGTTTCTTTGTTTCAAAAATGATGTTCACGTTTAAAATTTTAAAAATGTCTTAATTGCACTTTACTAATTAATGGACCAATCAAATTAGGATTTGTGGGTTTATTTGATAAAATGATTCGGAAAATATTTAATTTACTGCTTGGAAAACAATACATATTTATTAAATAATTGATGCTTTGACAATTTGCTATTAAGGTGTTTTGTTAAATAATATAAACAAAGATCGATGTATTCTTAAATTACGGCTTTCATCAAATCGGTTAAAAGATTGCTTGAAAGAAAATCTTTATACTGATAGAAAGCAATGTATATTTTTCTTTTTTCATTATTCTCAGATGTTATTCAAACAAAGCACACTTTAGGCTTTTATCATTAATAATTTTATTTATTTTTTAATCCATCTTACGAAATTAATGAAAACCATATCAGTCGTTTATTTTCATACCATTATTTATTCTGTAGAATTATTATGCAAATTAAACTACTTTAAAGGGTGAAATATTTATCTCATAAGATGACAGTCTCCAAACATATTTACGTTATCGATACATATGCGATAATGACATCAAGTGTCCTGCACTAATGACATGTAACGGTGCAACGACGTAGCCTATAAAGTTTTGATTTTTTAATCCAATGAAATGTATTGAAATTAACTTATCGATTATAGAAAATACTGCAATTGGTTAGGACCTTTGGCTGATTTTTATTTTTGCATTTAATAATGACACAAAAGTGTTTTTTAGGCTGTAATGAACAATGAATGATGGATCACTGTTATTTATCGCATTCAGTCTACGATTAAAATATACATCATTGCACAGAGAATAATATGTGATATAAGGATCATATTCGTGGCGCGTGTGCCATGCCTACGTACCGTATTTAATTTTAATTATACTTTATACTCTTTGGTTTAAAAACTGGTAAAGTGGATGTCACGACACACATAAAATGATGTTCCCTAATTATGTCTTTTTACATTGTTTCTGCAAATTAACGGTAATAATTTTAGTTACGAAGGTTTTAGTTAAATGCCCAGAAATTTCTGAATTTTTTTAAATTCATAATTCCAAAATTACAGAGTGCTCATTGAAAATTATTTTATAGAATAATATTTTGCGAATCAGGCATAGAAATTAAAAAATAGTAGATGAAACCTCTTTTTCGTTTTGAATGATCTGCGCAATGGCAACCCATTTGGCGGAGGGCGCAAAAAAATTTACGCCTTGCTATATCGATGGGAAAGTAAATTAAAAAAAAAATAGTTTGCTACGGTCTTTAAATTGTGATCTTTATCAGAGAAGCATCGTTGTAAATTATATGTAATAGTTAAATTATATGTACATAGACTGTCAGACTGTGACTGACGGACGGACGGATGGATATAACAAACTTATAAAGGTTTTTTATTTTACTGTTCTAATAATGAAAACAATATATAAGACTATATATATTGTCTCATAAATTTAATTATAATGAATAAAAATCATTTTATTTATTTTGAAATTACACTCTTAATAATACATATTCGTTAATTATTAACTATACTCGTAATGACGAACCAATGAACACACGTCTTACTAAATACGACCTTAGTAACGATAGCTGATAAGTCACAGTGTCATTTTAATGATAATTAATATATGACTCATTAACAATAAGGACTTAATTAAATGTAAATTTTCAATAGTGACTTTAAAACGGCTGTTATACCTTATATATAATATAGTGTATTTGCATTTTGTCATTTCTTATTTGTGGGACGTTATGTCCAGATATCGGTAAGAAGATTCAATTTTTAAACTATGTGTATATTTTGCCATGAACTTGATGATGGTCACACTTTTTTTATTGATGTAATGAGAAAACTACTAATTGTTTATTTTGGCTTCTTTTCCGACCGAGTATACATTTTTGAACCAAATATCATATGATTAGGTTGAATAAATTCTTATAGTGCTAAAAGCACTTATAAACTAAAACATGGAACAGTTATTTCTACTTTAATTATTTTAGTACTATGTTTAAATATTTTGCCGCTGAAAACAGTTTCAAATCGGTGTCATTCAAAAGTTATGTCTACATGTGAAGTCGTGTGGTAATCGAATATCATGTAAAATAATTAAGTAGTGAACCAAAGGATTGTTTTTTCTCTACCTCTTTTTTATTTACTTCATTGCGGTTATATTACGCACGTCGATTTAAGGTAAAACTCAAATGTTATGTGAATTATTTCTAAATCAAATTGCACATATTTTGAAAATTGTTCCAAACTTTATTTTAAATAAAAATCTCCCTAAACCATTGCATTCCATTCTCCACTCTTCAATAAGTTTCCGAATCAAAATTGTTTCCGATGATAGATTTGGGTCGCGCCCCCCATCGGGGATCGAAAGCGGAAATCCTAATAAAGTTTCGCTAATGAAAGATCAATTCGCACCGAGCGACGCCCGTCGGTTGCCAAATCGGATCTTTATTGCATGTACCCAATAAAATGGAAATGCCATTCCAATCTTATTACAATTTATCACCGAGCAGTTTTCGTTCAATTTGTGTTTGAATTTTCACGACCGTATGCTCCGGTCGCGAATGGGATGGTCCAAAGAAATAGAAGTATTAATACAGTATCAAAGTTTTATTTTTATGAGTATATTCACCTGGTTGCATACTAAATATTTTTTAAAGTTATAGAACGGTTTCTACTGAACTAACATATTAATTTTGTACATTACGATACAATTATATAACTGTGTGGGAGTTACAGATTTTTTTATGGGATGTTTATATTTTTAATGGGATGGTCCAAAGAAATAGAAGTATTAATACAGTATCAAATTTTTATTTTTTTATGAGTATATTCACCTGGTTGCATACTAAATATTTTTTAAAGTTATAGAACGGTTTCTACTGAACTAACATATTAATTTTGTACATTACGATACAATTATATAACTGTGTGGGAGTTACAGATTTTTTTATGGGATGTTTATATTTTTTAATGGGATGGTCCAAAGAAATAGAAGTATTAATACAGTATCAAATTTTTATTTTTTTATGAGTATATTCACCTGGTTGCATACTAAATATTTTTTAAAGTTATAGAACGGTTTCTACTGAACTAACATATTAATTTTGTACATTATGATACAATTATCTAACTGTGTGAGAGTTACAGTTTTTTTATTATTCTTAATGATTGTTTGCGGAGTTGACTGTGTTTAAATTTTAACGCTTTAATGTGACGATATTTTATAATTATAATATCATAATGAACCGTTATGTTAAAAAATATTATTATTATTAGCGTGAGTGCTCTAGCTAGTCGACACAGTCAGTAAAATAACGACTGTGGGAAAAACTTTTCCAAAATAATTATTATTTCTTTATTCAATGACAAATTTAAAATGAAAAATTTCAATTTATTTACAATTAACTTATAATATCTATTTGATTTCTCAAATCGAGAAAGTCCTGTGAAGACAGCTTATAGGTAGACTATCAATAAATTGTATAAATAGTTTATTTCTTTTTAACCACTGTTAACAGTTTAAAGTTCACTTTTGAATATTTACGGGTGAAAATTCGTTGTTTATAGATTAACCGGTACTTACCAAAAGGGCTGTTTAAGCTTTAAAATATATTGCTGCATAATAATTGTCAACGATGGGAATTTGTTGAATGGGATCACATTATTTTTTTGCAAGGATTGACTATTAATAATGGCTTGATGGAACCTGGCATTAGAAGGTAACTTGCTGGAGTCGGGCTGGACGAATGATTCAGTCATAATATTCATCTAAGTCAATTAAATGTTTATTTATATACAATATCCCGATGGTAATGAATGTAAGTCAGTTCGCCACCAGGTCTTCCCGAGGTCTTACCAAGTACAGCGAGGTTTCTGATACAAAACTTTCGTGTTCGGTTACTCTTGGCTAATAAAAGTTCTCTTTGAGTTCCAACGAATTTTTTAGTATTGATAATGATGGTGACTATGGTTAATGTTATGTCTGATGCTAAACTGGATAAACTTTAATATTTCCTACTTATACATTACTTTAACTTAAGATAATAGGGTAATGACAACAAAATGTATACTTTTTGCAACGTCAATTAATGCATGATCTGCAAGTAACTACTTTATAAGAAGTTAATAGCTTCATAAAAACTAATTGATGTGAAAATTTCTTAACGGAAAGTTATTGCGAAAAGCGACATTGCAATTAAAATTCTTTAGTAGTGCGTGATATGTTGTCACGGTATTGAATAATATTCACTCTGCTATTCACTGATCTAGCACTTTCTGTTCGCATTTTTTATATTCGAAAGTGATTTGAATCTACCTTGCCGTAATGAAACAAATATCTTTAACGTTTCACTTTAACTTTTTTAATGATATTCTATTTAAATGCATTACAACATACATGTATCGATTAAATATATTTACACAATAAACTATATTTTATATAATATTAACGATAGATAGGAATTTGTGGCGGAGTGTATATTTTCTGTGAAGGACCCGCTCGTCCCAAATGAGGAAGACTTTTTTCAAATCTATTGTTGAGATCTTTATAGCGATTGGTATTAACTGTAGTACTAAAATCGTCTATTTTTTGCGCATAAGCCTTATTGGAGGTCGGTCTGTTACGTTGAAGTAAGGTGTAAACTTTCTTCCTTGCCTCGTTCACATTTTTTTCATGTGTGTTATTTTCTAATTGATTGTCTTTAGTTTTTTTCCAGTTGGCATTTTTGTGTAAACCTTCATTCATACTGTTTTGAGTTCGATTATTATTTAAATTCGGATCGTATTGAAGTTTACCGTACTCGACATCAGGTTTGTGTTCTAGTTTAGATGATTCAAAATTGCTTTTGACATTTAACAAAGCAATGATTTGAGCTAGATTATTTTTATTTGAATTTATTTCGTCAGCGAGTTTCATATGTTTATGGTTCTCTTTATTATCTAACTGTTTTTGCTTGCTAATAATTTGTTCTTTGGGTTTATCAAACTGTTTGCTTGTAATGTCATTCTTGGATGGTAGTTTCTCTTCTTTCTTCTCGAATATTGGTTTTAGAAATAAATTTTGCTTTATAGCTTCCATCATATTGAGCTCTGGTTCGGCAATATTTTCTAATTTGCTTTCTTGTTTAAATAAACTCGGTCCTAAATTTTCTTTGTGTTTTAAAACTCTATAGTCATTGGCGTATGTGTCTATATATTTAATTTTGGGTAAAGACAGCTTATTGATTTCTTCAACGGTTTCATAACTGCCGTCATTTTTATTCTGTGTTTGTATTTTGTTATTATAATTTATTTTGCTATTGTAGTTTAGATAATTGTTAATTTCCGATTCGCGCGGTTTAAAAACAGCAGATTCGCTGTTTTTGATTTGATTCGATTTTAGAGTATTCAACATATTTTCAGGTGTATTCTGCCTGTAGTTTTGTGGAATTTTATCTTGTACAACAATACTATTAATATTTATTTCATTGCTTCTACTTGGTTCAAATGTTTTGTCTTGTTGTTGATTTTGTTGGAAATTGTAGGAGGTGTTAACTATTTGGGGTTCTGGTAAAAATGTTTTAGCTGTGATGATTGAACTTCTGACGTTATTGTCTTTAACACCATTTGTTGGTAGCAGAAATACATTTCGTTTGTAATCATGAATAATATCATTATTTATAAACTCGGAATCTTGAGTTGCGTAGTTATTGAAGTAAGCTTTTGCATAATCTTCCGGAGACATATCTTCGAAATTTATTAGTATTTCATCATCCTCAACGTAATCTTCAGATCTAGAAATTGAACTTTTATTTAGAATATTTCTTTCGGTTGGAACGTAAGTCCTTTGATACTGCCAAAAATTGGACGAATGTTCAGTCTCAGTATGAGGAGCAATGTAGTTTCGGGATGTGCTTGATTGCACAATACCAGACTTATTTGGGCTTTCGATGCTGGATGGAGTGTAAGTTCTTGTTATTGCCTCGATGGGTCTTGAAGGTACATATGCACCTTGCGAAGCGGGAAACGTCAGTTGTGGAGATATACTGTAAAGTCTCGACGAAGTTTGTGTTTGGGAAATGTGTGGTGCGAACGAAGCTGGAGCTTGCTGATACTTAATATATTGATTTGAACTACTGGTCTGTAAGGCGTTATTCTGGGAAGTGGTAGTATCTACTTTATTGACGGAGAATGCAGCCGGTGGTTTTGTTTCAATAAAAGTGTGTTGTGAAGGCACTGGGACTGATTTGGAATTGGTGTCTTCGCTGTTAGCGAAATTGTGGTAGTCCTTAGTTGCATGTGTATCCTTTGCTTCTTTTGCCATGTTGTACTCGACCGACCTATTTTGAACATTTAAAATATATTGATTAAAGCCGTCTAGAACACACATTAAAATTGTTTCTTTTTTCTGAATAATTTATTATTTTTTGCTAAATCTAATATAACCCGTTGCCCAGGGTCTTATTATTTGTTTATGAATACTGTGAAAAAATTGAATTTTTAACTCGATTATTAATTCATGATATATTTCATAATAAATATTGATTATATTTTTCTAGTACCAAGATATTACTGAGTCCAAGCGAAAGGAGACATATTTTCAAAATTTAAATTAAATATTACTTTTGAATGATTTCTGGGATCGGCGGCGCAACCGGAAGATGATCTCCACTAGCTCTGAAACCATTCCCATCGGCGATATAGTGCACAGTGTAAGTCTGCCCATCATCGCTTACAAACGAGTATGATCCCTGAACTACTTGCTCTTCATTTTCAGTTCCTAGGTTTTCAACATACCCGTGCTGGACGACATGTGTTTGGTCTCCTGTTAAAGATCTGAAAATTGATAGTTTTGTTTTGTGTCTTAGTTGGTGACTATGAATCATTATGAGATATTTTGATAATCGATTATAAGATTAGTAATGAAATGATACTCTACCGAATGATTGGTAATAGTCATTACTAATTCCGGCAGTCCATTCCAACTTTGAGTGAAATAACATTTATTCAATCGAAATAGATTTCCAAGATTGCGTAAAAGTTTTAGGACCGTGCATATGCGCTTTTTGCAGCCAAATAGCATATAAACAAATTTAAAGCCAAAACTGAACACGATATTTTGTTAAAAGTTATTTAGATATTATTGAAAACTGGAAGATGTTACTAGCACTACTGCCACTAGTTATTAGTCTAACAACTAAAAATGTTTAATGCCACAATACTCTTTATTAATTCCAGTGAGCTTAAATCAAAAACGTTATCATCTCGAGTTTATGCACGTAATTACTAAAGGTCGTAATTGATATATCTCCAGATACTTTCATAATTATTAATCGGTCGCCGCTATCATTTACAGAATACTATAAAATCTAATAAATAAAAAAATATGCCAATTAATAGATCCTATTATTACCGTAAAATTAATAAAAGAAGAGAAATAGAAAAGGAGATAATTAGAGATATTTCATTTGAAATTTAATTATTTACTTTTAACATTCATAGTCGAATAGTTTTGGTATTCAGAATAGTTCTTAATTGTATAACAAAATGGAATTTTTTAATATCTATCTGTGAGATAGCTGTCCTTTATAGCACTTAAACAAATAAAAAATTATCAGGTGTAAGTCGGACCATCGTCAATTTAAGTAGCATTAGTCGATTTCCTAATCATGTAGCGAAGTTACAATTAAAAAAAAAATGCTACGTTGAATATGATGTGGAAATATCAGAGACATTACAAATTTATTATATTATTGCCTATAATGTAGTAATGGAGAAACATAGTATGTAATCTACTCTATATTTGAAGAAATAATACTAGTTTTACTCGAAATTTTGTTAAGTAAATATAAGATATATTTGCTATGACGATTTTTTTATATCACGTAAAACTAATATCGCATGTTGTATTAATATTATATTGTAATGAAATATAAAGTTTCGAATTTTCTCTATTTTTTCTGTATTTTTTAAAAAGTTTCATTTTTCTGGAAAAAAGCAAATGATTAAAGTATCATTAAGTCGAGATGTATAAACGTGTCGATAGTAAGCGTTTGATTCCTATCGACACGTTTATAATTCGATAATCTGTTATATCTTCTTAAAAAACTTTTAAAATAAATGTAATAGCTTACTCATAACTGAAGCTGCCTTCTAAATCCATTTCACTTATTTGTCTCAATATCGGCACTACGGGCAATGGAATTTCGTAGTTACTGTGTTGCGAACTATCTGTATGATACTGATCTGGAATTTGTTCCTCAGTCTTCGCTTGTGGGCGGAATTCTACGCCACTCTGTTGTATAAGGGTTCTTCGTATATTACCTACTGGCTCAGAAGGGAAAATGGGTCTTGTCGTTGTTAAGTCGGGTAGATAATCTATGCGATCTGCTATCACCGGCTTAGGTATAGGCCTCGTGCTAGTAAGATAAGGATTTTCAGTGATTAATTCTGTTAAAGGCTTGTGTGGATCTCGATTATTAAGGTTAAATTTTGATTTGAAGTTTAACTCATTTTTTCCGTCATCTTTAGTTTTTAATGTCATGTTTGTTTGAGCGTGGGTATGGAAAGGTTCTGGTGTTTGAACAAACATTCCATTTAGTTGATGGGGCCAATCAGAAGTCCGGTCAGCTATATTTTGCATGGTTTGGTCTTTGAACGGTAGAAATTGTAGTGTTGGTTCTCCGTTTTTGAAGAATGGAAGTTGAGATTGGGTTTGTGTGTCGGGTGGTAAGTAAAGTTTATTGTCGAATATAAAGGGTTTGTTTGAGAATTTTGGAGGAAATTCCATCACCGGTGAAGACATATATGTAAGTTCGGAGTTAGATTGAAAATTGGAGTCCTCGATTTTCGTTGCCGCTATCATATTAATAAGAAGCAGCTGGAACAAAAAAAAAATAAACACGTATTTTGAAAAGCAGTTCCAAAACTAAAATAATTTGACCGATGAATACTATTATTTTCAGTATCGTTTTTATAAGCATGCTTCAGTTTTAATAACAACCCTTTCAGTTTCTTTTACTTCCTTCAATAATATTAAGTACCGAATATACTTAGACTGACATCCTTAATTCAATCTTACTAAATCTTTCGTTATCAAGAATCTTAACACTCTTTATGATCTATTTTTCCAAATAGTAATTTTATTAATTTATGTTCAAAATATTTTGTAGTAAATTTATTTATGTATTTAGTTATACTTTAAATTCCTTCCAAGTTATGTAAGCACGGAACGCCACGTTTTATGTAGTTGTTAGCCACATGTAGTTGTTGGTCGCTTCATCATCTCATGAGGACCCCACTTTTGTCAAACGGGGCACTGATCGTGGCCAATCTCAACACTACTTTTAGGTCACACTTCGTTTATATTAATTGTATCCCATCTCCTATTTCCATGGTCAACGTAGTACTGTAGGAGTCGTAATATCGATGTTATATTTAGTGAACTAAAAATGATATAGAAGACTAACAATTTTTGATTTGAGTGAAAATATATCCTTCCGATAGATACGATAATTTAGTGTTTGCTTATTGTTCAATTATGTAGATTTTAGAATAAATCATACCTTTATTAACATGGCGTTTCCGTTGAAAATCCTTAAACAGTCATAATATATAAAAACCTTCCACAGATGTTCGTTATCATTTTGCACTATTCAACATGCTTTCATTTCCTTTTTCTCATTCTCTAAGACTATTTCTTGCACGATGCACACGCAACTCTCCCCTTTTTTTCGCATACAAATTAATTCCATTTTCACTCGATAAAATCACTTATTCACTTTTAATACACTGTATTCCAATCTTACCAGTTTTGTCGTTACACAAATAAAAAAGTAATGTAAAATAGACATCTTATCCACTTTCCTTCTAAATGCGAACTATTTAATAATGAGAGTTTCATTGCGGTATTTATACTCACGCGGAGATATTCTTATGCATAACGGTATTTGTGAAACGGATGCTGTAAATTATAGTATCTCGAAACGACAGATGTTCAGCTAGGTCTTCACTTTTCTCGTACAACGCTACAGTTGACTTTATAGATGTACAGTGTATAAAAATAACAGTGAATAAAGTTATAAGTTGAAACAGTAACCTATAAAATAGTGTTTGGAAGAAAAATCTAGGCGAGTAATCATAAAAATAGTCCATATATTAATTGAAAGGGTAGCCTAAAATAGGAAGTATTCTCTACTATTACTATTTATACGCATTTTTTCATACGCTGCATCAGTTTTTCAAAAACCGTTGATCGTAACGAGCTGGGACTGGTGCTGTGTGGTGCAGGTGGTGCTGGTTCAAGTATTACTTTGCACCTGAGCAAGACTGCTTAAGTTATGAATTTTTACCAAATTTGCAAAGCAAAGTCAGATACTTGAGTTTGCCCGATTTTTTAGGAAAATTGTGATCTCTATCGTCGGCGAAAATTTCGTCCATATATAATTAAACGCACAGAGACACACATATACATACATGCACTCGTACGCCCATACGTACACGCATTTTACAATTCCTGAGATATAAAGTCCTATAATAATTTGGCAGTGACTGGATTACTCGTAATCAAAACCTTTGGCCAAATTCCAGTCAACTCGGAAACTTGAAATTTTGTTATAGTTATGTCGAGTCAGAAATTTAACAAAGGCGAGTTAGATTTATTTATTTGGTAGTGAAGTTAAGTATGGAATACTTTATGTGTAGCTTCATAAAATTTGAATTATTTTCATTTGGGCTTACGTATTTCGGGTTCTCTTATGATAGCATAAGGTTTACACTTATTTCTACACCTTACATAATTGTAATTAGTGAATGTTAATTCATTTTGTGATATACCCATATCTACAAAACATTTGCGATACCTTGCAAATGAATACATTTTATATCATTGGTAAGATCAATTATATTATATGCGAGGTTGCATGCGATGCGATATTAAAAAATACTTTAAAGGTGGTCATTAAAGTTGAAGTTAGTTGTGTTATGCAATTTATCTTCAATAGACGACGTGACTGGTATTTTACAAAGCGGTAATGTTTTATTACTTAAAATCTACATAGACGATGTGCTCATTCTGTGGGTGCATGTCATTTTATGAGTTTCCAATATTTTGATATTGTTTTGTGATGATGGTAAAATTCGATAATGTTGGCTTATTGCCTTACCAGCATCATTAATTTTATTAATTTACATATTTATTTACGTAAACTAAAGTAGCCAATAAATATATACCAGCCAACCAGAACACAAGTTCAGCTTCGCTCGATGTGCGGCCGGGAATGGAACCCGAACCCCGCAATGCGCTGATGCGCCAAAACCGTAGGCATTGTGATCAACCTAATACACTACGATGACTATTTTGCTTACGAATTTGCGATTTTTGGAGGAATTCGCCTATAAATTTTCTTTATACAATTTTCTCTCTATGTGTGGCGTCTTTAATTACAATTCAATACAAGCACTGCCTTTTTACTTGAATCATATTTTATTTTCCTCACATCAAATTAAATTCCTTTTAGTCTACATCGACTTACAACAGATTCACTTTGTTGCTTGAAAAGTGTACGTTCTGGACGATGAAATGATTGACGCTTACGCTTTTTCCGTGATGGCTATGAATGCGATAAATTGACCGTTAAATAGAGAAAGGAATGCGGGTTGCACTAATTGGAATTTTCCGATTGGTGGAAAAATTCGGCGTCTTATCAATGGAGAAAGTTCATAGGAAAATGTATTTGAAATTATTTTCGGTTCAAGATACACATTCTTGTTATTTCGTCCAGAAACTAGAATAAGTCTATTTTGAATAAACTCACTCAACGAAGTGGTTATTCTTTTGGGATAGAAGGACATTGTCATTCAACATTATTGATCTTATGTAAAATATTTCAATTCTTACCGTTATATAGTTTACTTATTTTAAGTGTTTCGTAATAAAAAATAGACCTCATAATTTTCATTTTGAGATCTACATGCATCACTTTTAGAAGTATCTTCTTTCTTCATATGGAGAGATCTTAGTATGATATTTAAAACTAGTTTTTAAATCTATGTCCTTGACTTCGTTCGCATGTGGATCTTTAAAAAAATATTATTAAGTTAACTTTAAGATAAATTCCCATGTTAATCTTAAAGTTAACTTAATAATATAATACACCGCCTATTAAATGTCAAATTGACATATCTTATTTTTTTCATGGTCAAGTGCGATGAACTATATAGCCTCAACAGAATTCACCAATAAAACATAATCGCAATCATTTTAGCTGCTTTTGCGCGTTGCACGGAAAACTAAATAGGCTCACAAACACACAAATATTTCATAAAAAAATATTTTTGTGTTCTGTTACTTTTATTATGTTCCTTTAAATAAGTCTCTAAATAACACATCAATTCTATAATTTTATTAAATGAGCAGACAAAATAGTCCGTAACATTCAAATTAATACTGTCTAATATTAAACCTACCAAAGTAATTAAATTTTAAATAAAAAATAATTACATTTTAAATCTATTGTCTAATCTCAAAGTAATTACATTTTAAATCTATTGTGCAAGAAGACCAAAAACAATATCTCTCTCATGCATCTGTCTGCCCGCATTCGATTTACTTATCCAAGCACCTACCTTTGCCTTATCATTTCACATTCCACTAACCTTTGTGGAAAACTTCATTGTGCGATTGAAAATATACCTAGCATACTCTATTGACATACATATGTATACGTTACAATAGGGCCATTAATGCACAGCAGGCAAGCACTCCTCTGTTGTAATAATGCGAATTTTTAAAAATTTTCAATTCGTATGTCTTCTGGTGGAATGAATTAATTACGTTGAAATAAAAACTCATTTAGTTTTTATTAAGTTCGAGTTAGACCCTATATTTTAAAAAAAAACTTGACTGGAACTTACGTTTTTTTTATGTGATGCGTTGTCAAAGAGATACACAATGAGACTAACAAAATTTCTAAAAACAATTTTTAAAACTTTTTTTTATGTGCTCATATGTATTTTTTTGTAAGTATCTTTAATATACAGACAGGCCAGTTCTACAGTTTTATATGTACAGATAGAAAAGTTTTGCAATATGTTAATTTTCTTAACCATAGGTTTGATTAGTTGGAGAGAGAGAAAGAGAGAAATAACATAACGAAAATACGGGGAAGATATATTTTTTAGCAGTTTAAATCCATCTTTTATAAAAATAGGGAAGGAGGTATAAAAGAAGGTTTACAATACCGTTTAAGAGATATACATACACACGCACACACACACACATACACTGCGCTGCAGCATGGGAAGAAAAGAAATCATTGCATCAATGAGAAGTTCAAGTTTAATCCTTAATGAAAGCCCTGCGCATCTAACATGAATTTCGTTGTAATGTGACAAACATCAATTTCGTCTCTCCTTGTTCAATACGTTCATATTAAGTATATAAAAGGAAAAAATTAAGTTTGAGCAATATGGGTGTTTGAAAAAATTACCAAATGAAGGGTATAACTTGCGTTTTTCGTAAATATTATTTTGAAATATACATCAGTTAAAAGCTTTCAAAAGCAAAGTTGTTCAAACTCTTCCTTCGAAGCTTATCGTTTTCGCAAGTCACTTGGAAGATTACTGCATCTTTGCGATGTGGTATCTGGCCTTGTTCATAAAGCTAGCTATCTCCTCTGGTTTATCGTGGCCGAAATCATTATATTCCTTGAAGCACGCACCGCTTGCCTCTCATCCGCCCTCGTGCGTGCGCGGGTCAAGTTTGCACCGCTCGACTATACGAGCTTCGTTTACGATCCTTGTTGATGGTGTGAAACGTTGAAACTTTGTAAAAACATGGTCGATAGTCAGGGCAAATGGTCTTACTCATTTTAAAATACTTAATATTGTTAGCAATTGATGTCTGGTTTCGCCAACATGTATTTTTCTTTCACAAATCTATTGTTTATGCCATTTCGTGCAGTCTTCCGATAAATATTTATCGCCGGTTATTGGCACGTATGTAATGATCGATTTGTACTAGTGTAAGTTCGAGACTTTTCTTATTTTATGAAATCTTGATCTCTAATTCTTCTAAAATATGTACATCATTTGTTCTTTTAGGTTGTCGTATCGAAATGGGAGGGACGGAGATCCTTTAACGATACGTCTTTATCTTTCATTTGCTATCTATATATCACTGTTGCTTTTTTTAGAAATTCGACTTACTATCGACTTAAAAATTTACTCGTCAAGAAATAGTCCTCAAAATTTTCAAATCCTAAT
Source organism: Druceiella hillmani (assembly GCA_039881145.1). NCBI lineage: Eukaryota > Metazoa > Arthropoda > Insecta > Lepidoptera > Hepialidae > Druceiella > Druceiella hillmani. The sequence goes on along the minus strand of JAYKKI010000032.1, from coordinate 2,330,195 downwards.
GGACTTCATACTTTTTTCGGCGAGTCAATAATGGGTGAAAGTGATGATGGTAAATAATTTGATTTTTCAACCAAGTTGAATGGGGTGACAACTAAATAGGTCCTTCTTAACAAATTCTTAAACTGTTTTAATATTACATTTATCTTTGTAAATTTTTTGTATATTAACAAAAATACTCTAAAAAATATGCTCTTTGTACTTTGAGTGGTGGCCAATGTCAAAGTTTTTTATCTATTGAATTGACAGCTTCATTGTCATATATAATATCTGGGTATTTCATAATAATCGATCATTGTCGATCAACCAAAAAATTATTATTGTTAAATATTTTTTCTTGGTATTTCATCTGTTTGCTTTTTATTTCTTGTTTTTTGTACTATTGAGATATATAAGAATGTATCTTTAAGAAAACACACAAACAAACTGTATGGAATGTAATGCTCAATTATATTTATTGGGGACGAAAATTGCAGGAAATAAATGAAATAAATTTATTAATTTATACGAGTGGAGTCACTGAAACGTTAGTTCTTACTAATATATTAATGGAAAAACCACCTCACCTTTCACTTCAGTTTTTCCTGTCAACCATCGATGTTGAATAAACATAAATAACATTTGTTTTTCAAAATGTCCTTGAAATTTAATTTTTTATTATTAGTGTGTCGAAATGCCGAGGGAGGATATTCGTATAATTTTCCCTTATTTATATTGGCTTACAATAACCCTAGTGTACATAATGTGCTGTGTTGTGTAATGAATGATCAATATGTTCATAAGTTAGATTTTAAGACGATCTTCACAATGATTATAAAAATTGCTAAAACAATTTTAACAAAATTAGAAAAATCTTGGTAATAAAGTTATAAATGTTAGAATTTTAAAGATACACATGATATTTTGTCTTAATGATGTTTTAATATCAAACCATGTTATATGGAATACAATAGACTATAATTTTCTTTTCTGAAGAAAACTGAAGGATTCACTTATATATGTAAATTCAAATAAAAGTTTGATGCGTTGAGCGAGTTAATAAAGTCTAAATTAAATATGGTTATAACAATCTAATTGTTACCAGGTAAAATTTTGTAGAACAAAAATACAGAAAAATTAATAAAGCGTATTTGAAATTTATGAAAAACTCACTGGTGTCGTTACACGTACATTAATTTTTTTTACACATTCGAACTTTCTATGACATATTTTAACTTAAATTTTTGTGTAATTTTAACACTTGCCCATTGTCAACTATTCGCCCGCTAAATTTGAACGTGTTGACATAAAAATGCTACTCTTCATTATGTAAACCGAAAACAAGACAACTGTTCACCTTATTAACATTTCAACTTGTCGCAATTGAGACGTTTTATGCCACAAGAATCTGTACATAAAGAATTTCCTTGTTACAAGATGTACCTTAAGATGAATTTGTCTTGTACATGAATATTTGCAAATAGCAGAGCTCTCTCTAATCATCATCATGTGCATATGCGCATAGTACGTGTGCCGCAGTCTTAGATCTGGTACGATGATTAGCAGATTGCATTGTCAACGTATCTGATTTATGTATTATTCTGAATTTTAAACTTAAAAACTCACTTATATTGGGTTGTAGAATAAGCATTTATTTTTTATATAAAGCGGGGCTGACTCAGGCTGAATTGTATACCAGTAAGTCTCTGACTAATGAGCCATTATATTCGAATATTTATAAAGCAATTTTAAATTCCAAACAATTATAACTTATTACAAAAATATTTTTCTGGTCCGAGTGCTCTTTAATCTCTTGCTTATGTTTATCGTTCTATCGCTATCGATATTAAAACCGTGGATAATTTGTTATTACTTATTAAAACAAGTATTGAATTAATAATTTTTTTATTTATACGACACTTTTGATGAATTATCAGCGTAAACTAAAACGTTTGACAGGTAAGTTATATATCATAGACATAGAATATTACAAGAGTTAAACCTTAAGTTTTACACTATTCTCGTGGATGTACATACATATGCATTCACACGCGGACTCACTCGTATACACATACGTGTACCATATACGGTAAGGAATAGAGGAGGGAAACTGGAAATGAAAGAAAAATGGGAGGTAAGTTTAATATGAAATTATGGGAGGTATAGGATTTTTAAACGACTCTTTGAGATGTATATTTACTAAGAGTTCGGTATCTCAGGGTGAGCTTGATGCCTTGACAGAATGAGCTTTTATGAAAGGTATTAGGATGTTTGAAAATTAGGAGGATGTGGAGACTTTTGAAATATATTTTAAGTTCCGAATCTGGCCTTGAGATGTAACGGACTACTGAAGTGAACAAAATCGTATAAATTTCACAATGATCTTTCGGACATTTCCCAAAATATCGTACAAGACACCCGGGTTTGATTTTGGCTTATCTAAAGACATTATCGTTATTATACAAAGATATTGTTTATTACCCTTGTTAAAAGAAAACTCGACATAAACATGGGGATATATGTTTCTGAAAAGGTAATATGTATTAGAGAAAATCGAAAGCAATTTGTTTCACATTTCCTTGACCACGTGTCTCTTAAATGGTACAAAAATTCTACTTACAATCTAATTTAGGATTCATGTTTGGATCGGAGGGAATTGATAGTTTTAATACCTTTAGTGGTATATAAATAAATATAAAGTTGCTTTATGAATGGTGGAAGAGTACACGCAGGAATACGTGATTGTCTCACATTTACCAATATTGAAATGCAATGCATTGCTCTGATGCCGTTGATGAACACAATTGATGTTATCCTAATATAGCTCTTAGCAATAAATACAAATAATAACTAATGATCCAAAACCATAGGGGTTTATATCAGTAGCGAAACCAGAAGATACTTCGTTGCGCTCAAGGTTGATGCGCTGAAACTAATCATCGATAAAAGAAATGTAAATGGTACAAAATTACTTCCCTATTTAATAAGGATGTAGTAATCACAGATAGATTCACATACTCGTTGATTACGATATTATAGTGAATGCAAACCTACAGTAATTTTATAAGGATAATATATGTGTTGATACGGTCAAAAGCCTTTTCGAAGACAAAACTGGCAATTTTTGCTCGGCGACTTTAATCTTAGTCATTGATCAGATAACCTATAAAGTTTTTGAAATTAGTGACATTAGAGCATTTTGAATAAATATTGTACTGACTGAGATTTTAATATCAGAACATTTGTGATATCATTTTTACATTTACAAACACACCTCAAGTGCCAACACCGCGAAATTTTTGTATATTAGCTGATATTGAAATATAGATTCAAACCAAAGGAGGAAAAAAATTAACGCTGGTTCAGTAAAGTAAGATAAGTAATTGAAAATAATACGTTAGATGATGATGAAGAAAATGTTTTCACAAATCGGAATAATTTCTTTGGTGCCAATTGAATAATTATTATGAAAATTGCTGGCAACCATGTCTAAACGCTGTCATAAAATCTTTTTTATATACACAAATTTCCATATACCTTATAGATAAAATTAATATATTGCAGAAGTTTCAATAAGTTTAAGGAGTTGAAAGGTTTATATAGTTTAACGTATTGAATATATTAGCGTTAATTTTGTAGAAATTCATTATTCACAATTAAATGAAACTACGTGAAGTATTATTCTACTTTATCTTAGTATTATTTCTACTTTCTTTAAATTCTTTACCACAACCTAGGTTCCGTTGTATTACAACATCTTCAGGTGATATTATATATTAAATTAACATATACATGATATTAAATTAACATTAAGCCGACGGGCGTTAAATTTAATCTGTCACAATTACAAATATGGTAGTTATTTCTCTGGTTCATCAAATGAATATTTTATTCGTCAGGTTTTCTCGATCACTTATCGTATTATTTTTACAATATTCAAACATACCTAAAATAAAAATAAGTTACATAAACCGAATGTTAGTTCTGCGTCATGTTCCGTTTTTATCAAAGTTCAATTTATAAGCCAAGGATTTCTGTATAAGCTTCGATGAAACGATACTGTCAAAAAAATTGACCCTTCTCAATTACTGATTAATATACGTCCGCCGGAAGCCACCAAATTTATTGAATTCTTGTTTTTTTACGTTGTTTTTCACTTATTTTTTCAGTCCGATGATTGGAAGTTGATAGCGCGTATTAATTTTTTACGTTTGTTTTTTGCTTATTTATTCGTTCTGATGATTGGAAGGTGATAAGACGTGAGAAATGATATATGGGTCGTTATAATTTGTTTCGAATTTTTAAAAATGTTTATCAGTAAACGAAACATTTACTGATATCTTTTCTGTTTGATGTTTTCGTAAGTGCAAAGTTACTTTTGGAAATGTATATACATTCATTTATATTGTCGCAAAGTTTATTGATTTAAACTTAAAATATATTGGAAACAGTTTCTTTTGAATGTTACATGACTGCATGGTCAGAATGATTAATTTTTTGGTTCGTCGACGCACAACGTTGGTCTTTTTAGGTAATTTTGTGTATAATATTTTTAATTTCGGCATTAAATTTAATTTCGGAATTAAAACAATAATTTCACTAGGGGCAAACAATTGCTCTTTTCTGTTTTTTATTATATTTTAATATGTTATTAACGAGATTTTTATTCGAAATAATATTTAAAGTAACCGAAGAGTTAAGAATGTTATATATATATATATATATATATATATATATATATATATATATATATATATATATATATATATATATGTATATATATATATATATATATATATATATATAACATTCTTAACTCTTCGGTTACTTTAAATATTATTTCGAATAAAAATCTCGTTAATACTATTTTATTCTTTGCTTTTCTAACAAAATATTATTATTTGGATAAGTAAAGTCCAGATTATATTATGTAAAATTTTAAGTATCTACGGAATATATTGTGCGTCGTCGCCGTGGTGTGTTGGGTTGATCATAAGGCATACGGCCTTTGACGATGCGACGCACCGCGGCGACCCGGGTTCGATTCCCGGCCGTTCGTAGAACGGGGCTGGACTGGTGTTGCGGTTGGCTGTAAGAGATTGCTCTTGTAGCAATAAGTCCGCCATATGTATCAATTAGATACATTAAAGTAGATAAATAAATAAATAAATAAATATATAAATAAAATTGCATATCCCGAAATTTAAAGAAATTTGGAATCAACATTATAGTTTTCTTGAAAACTTTTAATAACGCTATTTTTTTCTAAATTTTGAGTTTACCAATTCCTTGGATAGAAACAGACAGAAAATATGTGCTCCTTGCACATAATTTTTGTGAATATTTTTTAAAAATAACTTTACATAATTTTCTATATGGAAAAAAAAATAGTTTTGTATTCCTTATGAATTGCTCTTACAATTGATATCAAACGTAAAGAAAGTGAAAGAAAAAAATATTGAAATTGATACATATTTGCCATAGTTTTTAAACGCCAAAAAAATGAGAACGTAAATATTCAAATTACAGAAACTTGTTTCAGGAGCAACCAACTTTAATACGAATTCTACATATAATAATTGTTTTTGGGAATTTTCCATTCTGTAACTTAAAAAAAAAATTACTTCTGGAAAAAGTGTAAATCTGATTTCATATTATGCAGTTTTCACTGGAGATGAGTTTATAATTTGCTATTTAAATTGATATTTGATACAAATTAATTAATAAGTGTGATGCCTAATCGGGAGAAAATTAGTGAAAAGAAGTATACTAATTTATACCTTCATAAATTAAGTCAGGTAACGAAAGAATCTATGAACTTAATATATAAGCTAAGTAAAGGTAAAAAAGGTTAGTAAACAATAGCTAAAAAGTTTAAAATATTTTTATGTTATTAAATTTGTCAATATTTTAAAATGTATTGACCCTAATCAGAGGATTGACATATTGTTAAACTAATTTTTGAACCGATTTCAAATAACCACTGAATAAGCATGCAATAAAAGTATAAAATGATAAAAATACGAGTACTTAGTTGTTAATTTTACGATATAATATTGTTTTCGAACATAAGCCAATCGCATTTTCATTATTCTATAGTTTTCAGTGCGCTTGTTACTCGGTAGTTATTTTAAGTGGATTTAATTTTCTTGCAAAAATGTTTATTTTTCCATTTTGAAAGACTACGATATTATATGTTACTTGGAAAGTCATGAACTTGCCACGGTTTCAGTAACAGGAATATCTCATTTATTGAAAACGGAACAGACGTTTGCAGCCTTTAATGAACCTAATCAAATTCATATATATGATCTGTGGTTTAGTGTTAAATTATATTCCTTTTGTGGGTACACCCTACTTAGTGCTTCACGCCTTTATGTACTTACGAACACATCCATTTACTAATGGTTAGCTGCTTCATACATTTGTTTTTACATGTACTAGCTTACTTATTAACCTACCTACTACTATTTTAGTTGCTTCATGCCTTTGTGTATAACTATAAATAATTACCTACCTATTTAATTGTTACTTTCTTGCTCCTTCCGAGTTAACTCCTCATCACTGAAGGGTTCCTGTCACTATCTATTTACTTGTTAGTTTCTTGTTGCTCTCGAGTTAACTCCTTATCGTTGAAGGGTTCCTATTACTACCTTCTCCATTACTCTACACTAATTTTATTAAAAAAATCTATATCGACCTTAGTAACATATTATTAGATTTTCATTAGGTCTGTAACTTCCAAACACGATCATGGTCCTTTGGTATTCCGTGTTAGGATATTCTATGGTGTACCTTCAATTTCCATAGTTAAATTCTAACCATTTTCATGGGTTCACACTGGAGTATACTCTTCGAAATAAAAAGAGAATCATTCAAATCGGTTGATAAAGCAGATTTTGCGGGAGATATAAGGTAATATATACAAAACTTACGGTCGAATTTATAACCACCTCTTTTTTGATGTCGGTTAAAAAGACCAATACTTGGACTAAATTGAATCTAATATATAATATAGGAAAATGTATAGGTACTCATACGTGACTACTAGCTAGTCGGGTTTGAACGAATGTTTTGTGTGAATTATTTAGCGTGTCCGATTCGAAATATCTAGCGAGACGAATCACATTAACTTTATTATCATACCAGTACATACGTAAGAATTGTTTTGTTAATTATGTGATTAACACATTAAAGGTAGTTTTAATTGCGGATAGCTTTAATTACTGAGGATGTTATCAAGTGTTGATGCAAAAAGAGCTGGTTAATGTTTATTTAATTAGAGCGTTTGTGTAAACTTATTTGCTGCTTTTGGCAAATACTCTTTTTATAATAATCTCTATAGTCCTTATATTTATTTATATAACTATTATCATATGAGACAAAATCATATTTTCTTATTAACGGATTTAGATTCTCATCAGAATCCTTATTGGACGTGTGTTTTTATTGGTGATTATTTATTTGGTCATTTAAATAATATTAGGCGCCTGTTAATTTATATTGTGCTTTGTAGTTTGCGACTGTGTAGATTTATTAAAGTTTTGTAGATGTCCTAGATTTTCTGTCATAATGTTGACAAAATTTATTGGCTAGAACGACTATGAAGACAACTACGGAAAAATAAGCGGTGGTCAACATTAAATTAAGGATATAATGATGATGTTTTCGTGGAAAAGGTGAATGAATTTGTGTTTTTTTTATTCAAGGGCAGGTGGGTTTTAGGTGTACGCTGAGGTTATAATTTTCGTGAATAGAAGATTAAAAACAAAATTAAACAAGCGTCGTGTGAAAATAAACACTAGGATGTTGATGCAGGATGCCATAAATCTCGGAAATTTATGGAGATGATTTAAAATGATGGAAATGTGATGAATGTAAGTATGGAGTTTGAAAAAAGGAAGAGATTTTAGCGTAAGATTATTTAATATAATTAGGATAGGGATTTTATGAGCCATGTTGCGGTGGTAATAAAAAATATTGTTGAACTTATACTTTTTATATCACGGTAATGCAAGTCTGCATGTTTTGAAATAAGGGAGTAACAAAAAGTGAAACACTTATTAAGAAGGTTTTGTGATGTGTAGATTAAAAATACTACAGACGAAAAGAAATTTTGAACGTTTATATTTGACATTCACCTCGACAAACTTAAGAGAGTGATAGAAACATACCAGTTATCTATTCCTTATAAAGTATTACTATTTTCTACTAGTAAAATTAATCTACTACATCGTAGAAAATTAATAGATAAGCGAGGATATAATGTCTCTTTTTTTGTTATTCAATATAAAAATAAATTTTTTGTTCAATGCTGAAAGTTATTCAATATTAGTACCGACGAATATTACATTAAATTTTCATTAAAGGTAATATTTCTCATTTTAAAAAAAATAAAAAAATAAACTTCAACTAATATCCTAAAGGAACCTTAATTATTATATATTTATTGTATATCATACAGAACATGTATAAATTAATTAAATAATGGTACATTTAACAATGTTCCAAGTACCCTTTTACTAGGAATTATTGAAGAAATCCAAGACAATGGATGAACGAGCGGAATATATCAGTGAAACTATCACAAAGGGATGAAATTGACCTGAAGATGCAAAAAGCCAAGGTCTATACATAACTACAGAGTTAGCAGCAATCTAACTGAATTGGTCCACTCAAACATAGCATATATGATTATATTCATTGTGAGTTCAGATAGTTGGAGAAGCACATATCTCTAGAATAAAGCTTAAGAGCAACTGCGATCAAAAGGCAGCGTATCTCTTTAAATATACTGCCCGGCGCTTTTATTAAGATATCAATCTGACAGTGTATTTACTAAGTAAGATACGCTCTTCCTCTATATAATATATGCTGCTAGAATGAGTGGAAAATTTTGCGTTAAATTAGCAAAAATATTAATATGTCTTTTTTCTCATTGTTTCAGGTAAGTCATAAGGAGCATAGTGGAAGGACCATTAATGAGGATTTTAAGACCAGCAAATCTAAGCAATGGTTTCTTTTCGAAACATCACATGTAAGTACAACTGAATCTTAACGTCTTCACCCATTACATAAAAGTAACACTCATTACGTTCTACCAGAAAATTAATTATCAATTTTTACAGTAGTTCTAGCCTACAACTGTGTCCTAATTATTAATAAAGACAGTAAGGTTATGGAAATTATCATTAACGCAAAATAAAATATTACTTTTTGTACTCGTACTTAACAGTGACACTAAAATTAAAATTAAACCGCTCTCTTTAAACACCGTCATATTGTTAATCCTTTCTTTAATAAATACTTTAATTTTGTAACATTTAAATGCTATAAAATTAAAGGACTTTTCCAATTTCAATATTGAATAGTGATTGTTATTTAAGTTGATTTGACTGATATTAAATTTTGGTTTTAAAAATTCTATGTTACAAAAATATTGTTTTAAAATTTATGGGTTTCATTCGATGGACTTCAAAATAAATAAATTTTGTTTTTTGCTGTAAAAATGGAAATTCTTCAAATCATCCGTTGTTCGGACGAACGATACTTGTGCTAAAATTGTCTAAATTGATAGAAAATATTTCCCTATTCAATAAAATTATTTGGGCTATACACCACGGTTTCACTTATCTGAAATTCCGAATAACAATTGTTTTTCTTTTATATATTGCTCTTGGTTATTATCTATTACCATACTAAATTTCATCAAAATCCGTCCAGTAGACTGCGTGACTGACGCACAAAATAATACACAGACAGACAGAAAACAATTCTAAAAGAAGGTTTTCGGCTTCTATTATCATTCTGTATCCTAAAGCAATCAATATTTTTAAAATACTATGTACAGAATTTACTCGGTTACAATTATATTATATGTGTAGATAATGTAACAATCCGGTTGTACTTTGATTTGCTTACATTTGGTGAATACTTCAATTAACATAGTGTCCTTGTAAGAGAAACATGTATTTGTACATCCGCTTAGATATTATTCTTCAAAATGTTTGGTATTTATACCAAATTAAATTGCAATAAAGCTACTTTGGAGAGTCGAATAAAATAAACTCTAATTATTTTCATTGTTTTATTACAAACTTATTATAAAACACTTCACAGTTTACACTTAGGATTTTAAAAAGCTTAAAAATTAAAAAGCACAATATTGATTTCTAAACATCAGTCGTCAGCACAATAGTTAAGTGCTTAACAATCATGTCAACAATTGTATTGTTTCATATTAGTTTCAAATGATATCGCGAAAAATCGCTTCTAGGCAAGCAAAATATTTTGAATATTCTGATATCATTTAAATCTAACCTTTGTGTCGTCCAATTTAAAACTTAATGCTTTTTTTATGTAATTATATACAAAATTCGTATTTTTTGCTTTACTTAGTTATAACATTGACGATTTCATCTTGAATGTATTTTGTTCAAACCTACCTATTACTGTAATATTTACAAAATATGAATTTTGTTTCAAACTGGGTTTTAATTGAAAGCTATAAAGTACTATCACATGTATGTAGATCGTATCAATGCCTCGTCTCGTTTTTTAATATATCATTATTTCGCTATAACATGATCTTTCGCTTAACAAATCACGCTTCATTTTTTTTTTCATTTGCTTTAATACGGGTTGTTATTATATCCATGCTGTTGGTAGTTCTGATTGTTCTGCGGAGGATATACGTAGTTAGGGTTGTAGTTGTTGTTCGGCGGTATGTATTGTCCAGGGTTGTAACCTTGATTAGGGTAGTTCGACTGGGAGCCGCTCCACGAACCACCACCCTGTTGCGCAGCCGCAGCTGCCGCTGCCGCCTCCTCTGCTGCATTTTTGTCGAGAGCACTGTAAAGGGAAAAATATTAATGTAAGCTATTAGCTGGGGTCAGGGAAGTTGCTCTGAAAATGAATAAAAGGAAACTTTGCTAATGATCCTTAAATTAATAACGCAATATATAAAGCATATTATACACAGTAAAACAGATGATATAATGGTTGGTGACAGATAAAGACTATTAGTAAAAAAAAATTACATTTCAGTGTGATCGTCTCACTACCATATAAAGCGAGATTGGGAAGATATAGACAAAAAATTGCAACATAGTAGTGAGGTTGGAAACAATATTTCTAAAAGAAATTAAATCGAATTAAATTGATGATCAATGGTTAAGTTTATAACTTATTGGGAATTACGGAAATAATAACAAATTTTACCAAGGTTGTATTAATTTTGGGTAGGCTGAGTTTTTGATTTTTATTTGCATCATGAAGTTCTATTCTGGAACGATTTATTGAACGTTCATGAATCTTATTCGTTGTTTTAAGCGCAATGTGGGAATTGGATTATCTAAGAAAAAAGAGATATTTTCTTAAACAAATTTATAAAATTTGAAAGGATTGCACTAAAAGTATAATTCGATGCAATATTTTATCTATGCTCGACTACATCTTATGCGGGAATGAGATGATGTACATATAAAAGAATTAACTACGTGTTCACCTACGTTAACTAATGACTCACGTTAATTTGTGACACCTTACGGTATTTAATGAGGTGTTGTGAGAGTTAAAATTAACTAGCGTCTTAATGAAATTACGGAACATAACTTAGTTATGCCACTTCCTTTGACCTGGTTTAGTTGAAAAGATGTAGTTTGTTAATCTGAATATTCTCGGCGAGTTAGTCAATAAAGTGAATTTGAAATCATTGGCAAAGTGAAAACATAGAAAATTGTCTAAATATGGTCACAATTAAAATTTTGAAATTTTTAGGTTATTTTTACGTTTTTCCGTGCTTTTTTCTTTCGTATTTTCCAATATTTAACAAATAAAAATCTGTTTCTGATGCTTTTATTAGTCTAATTCTAAAAAATGAAAAAATTATTAAACTTATATTAAATGATTTATTAGACTTATTAATAAGAGTTATGAGTTGGTTCCTTTTGAGTCTGAATTTTCCGTTATTAATCTTTGAATTTATCGTTTTGTGTTTTAGATAGCGATTGTACATCTGCCTATCATCATGTTACTGTTAAAAACTCTTTATATCGTCTGTCAAAATATTTATCCTATTGAGAGATTTTCTTATTTCATGTTAAAGAGGTTAATATTCTTATTAGGGATTCATGGCCACAGCAAAATAATTAGTGCAAAAAATAATCTACTTGCAATGATTCTAATTCATATGTAATCCACGATATTAAGGAATTATTTAAATGAGTTGGTTTTAACCTTGATTATTGTCTTAAGCTTTACGTATTTGTTTTTTTTTGTCTTTTCGTATCATAAACTTTGCAAAAAATGTGTGCGAGAAATCTGTGTTTGAAGTTAAACTTTTTTAATATGAACTGTTTAATTATGACTAATTTTATTACACATATATTCATTGTATACTCTATGTAAACATTATGAATATTATTAATATTATGTGATGTTTATTTGAAAGGCCTTGTAATTAAATACGATGATTATTTTAATGAATGTACAAAAAAATATTTTCAATTATTTCAGAATATTAGATTTGGTGATTGTAATAAAATGTATGAACTATATATTTAACGTACTCTGTATACATTTTCTGAATAATTAATTTCATTTATATATTTAGAGGAATAATCTGTACTGTCATCATACGAGTTTCAATGGTCAATCAACTTTTAAATATCATGCGTTAGCATACTGGCTCCGTTACATTATTGTACGAATTTATTAACTTTTCTAAAAGGAACAGGTTTTCACGAATTTAACGGTACTACCTCAATTCGACATTTGCTGTCATTGTTTACGAGTACAGCTGATCACGGTTATTGATCTGGGTTAATATTATGCTGGAAACAACATTAGGTGTGACTGATTATAATGTGTTATTGGGTTTCATACGGTGAAGTGTTTTACAAATTAGTTATTAAATGTTATCAGTTGTTGGGAAGATAGAAAATGTAATAACGAGTGTAGTCCGATTAAAAATGAAAATGACGAATAAAGGAAAACGTTCGGGATGTTTTACTGAAAGTTATCGCTTAAATAAACATTTTTTTATTTTAAATGAATGCTCGAATTTCCAATTTTCTTTCGAGAAGCTTTGAAGAAATCTACTTTTTAATTTTTTATAAGTATGAAAATTATCATAATAATAGGAAATTTATGAGAATATTTTTGGAACCTTGTCATAAGGTTATAATAAAAAAGATAGCTGTATAAAATGTTCAATGCCTGAAATTGGTGTTTAAGAAAGTAATATTAATATTGCTATATATATATATATATATATATATATATATATATATATATATATATATATCTATATATTTATTTTTCTTTATTACTATTGAAAATATAAACGTATCCACTATTAGGCTATTATTTTTTTTTCTAAGCGTAACATGGACGTGTTTAAAATAAATTAAATATTTATTTTAGCAACAGTACAAATTATTCAAAATAAGCATGTTTTCTCAACATTATACATTTTATCATGCAATAGAGCGATGCAAATGTAACACAGAACCCTGAAATTGGTTTCCAAATTGTTTCTAGAAAATTATACGAAGTATGTAAATATTTAAGTTTTTTTATTGATGTTCATTTGCGATATTGGAATCGTATAGGATCCTAATTTGGAATCGCTTATAAAACGATTTAATTAATCTAATACTGGCTTAAATAGATTGGGACCTGATATGAATCTTATTTTCGGAAGATAGTGCTGAAGGTAAATGATGAAAATTTGGATGTGTTCTTAATATTTTCTTTAGTTTTTGTTTTAACCTTCTCGAGATTTTGTATCTTCTTACATTAATGTATGCAATAACCCTTTTATAGAAAGTTTATTAAGGTTCCAGTCAAGGATTTTAGGGTCGTTGTCCTTCTACCTGCGCGGAGTATCGAAAAGTTTGCCGTCGGTATCCTTTATAAAGCCGGGATTGGACGGATGGCGGATAACAGTAGAACGGTCTGTGCTTGTATGAAGATTTTCTGCATGGAATATTCTGATATGTATATTTTTGGAAATAATTTAGGATAATATGACAGTATGTTAAATTCGCTTACATAGTGCGTTTTATATGACGCGTTAAAGAAATAAGGGGATAGTTTTAGTGATCGGTTCTAAAGTTGGAAAACCGATATATTTGTAGAATTCTGTTTGAAAATTTCTTCATGTTTTTGACTGCTTAGGAATTTGTCTTTTTGTTATTTACTTGGATTATGAGAAAATATATATTTTTAATTTATATCATATTTGTTATAATCATGGAAATAAGACTGTTTCGGGGGCACGCTGCGAGCTTACTGCAGACGCCGTCGAAAATTATTTATATGGATACCGCGACTGCAGTTCAGAGGGGATGTGAAGTCAGCAGGGAACGGAAAGGATAAACATCTGTTTCAACCTTGATCGTCGTATTTGTATATGATTCTCCATTAGAGGGGTATTCGCCTTGAAACAGTTTATTTTAGGGTTTTCATGGAATATTAAAATGTTGTAAAAAAGATGTAAAATATTAATACTTGTGTAACGAAAAGCTATATTACACACAGGGTTTATAATTGCCAAATAATTGATGTTCCTAATCATATTTTATAGAAAATTTTAACGAAATAAAATCAGGAAATTAGAAGATAAACAGAAGTTTCACTTTAAAAAATAATATACTATATTAAAACAGTATGTTCTTTAGTTTTGCAAAGTCATAACCTCTCTGTAAATTACTTTGCTAAATATGTTAGGTTATATTTACAAATTGCCCATCTAAAGATGTTGTCATACAACGATCCCTAGGTCGTGGTTCAGAATTTAAATAAAGTAGAAATAATACTATATCACGTAGTTTGATTTAGTTGTGAATAAAAATCAAGCAAATATATTCAAATATGTTAGGGATATCAAAATTATTACACTTTAGAAATATAAGCTGTGACTATAGTTAATCAACTGTTTGATATTTTATATATGATCCATTGTATATGTGTATAATCAAGACTTAATTTGTGTGGTCCAATAATTAATTTTCGATAGGTATTCGATTTAGATTTAAAGTTCAAAAATTTATAAGGATAAGCTTAAAGTTTACACTTGTGATAATTAGAAAAATATAAACTTACTCTTGAATGGCTTTGGGAATTGGTGGAGGTGTGGGCAAGTGGTCACCGGATGCGCGGAAACCATTTCCGTCGGCGATATAGGTCACTTTGTAGGTTTTACCATCAGCCCCGACATATGAATATGAGCCAGTGACCACCTGGACTTCATTTTCGGTGCCCGCATTCTCGATGTGGCCTTCCTGCTCAACGTAAGTGTTGTCGCCCGTTAGGTACCTGTTGGCAATATTGTGGGTTAAGTTATTTCTTTTTTAAAACCTTTTGTAAGATAGGTCTGTTAAAGGCATAAACGAAATGTACCTTAAATTTCTTGAATCCTGCCTCAGTTATCGTATATAATATATGTTGTGAGAATTTTGATATCATCGAGTTTGTTATCTTTATATAACTAGTTTTAGTCATTTGGGGTAGGTTTATAAAACTTTGACACAATGCTATGAATTATTCGGCATGGTATGATATATTTCAGTCTGTTAGGTTAAATGGGTTTAATTATTGCATGTAAGGTTTTGTAACCAAGAGAAGAGGAGTTTAAATTTATTTCTCTTAAATTGTAGGTAAAGATAATCTCTTAAATTTGTGTATGCAGCAAAAATGATGGTTCTCAAATAGGATTCTTGTTTAATTTAGTTTAAGATGAACCAAACACAAGCAAATTTCTTAAATTTATGTATGCAACAAAAATTATGGTTATCAGAAAAGTTTCTTGTTTAATTTAGCTTAATATGAACCAAACATTGACTAACACAGTTCTTAGTTTTTTTTTCATTTGAAATTGTGTCGTAATATAAATAAAGGAATTTTTTTGATATTTTAAATTTACAATTTTTTTAATATCATCTGCACCTCTGTAGTTTACATAACTCAAATTTTGTATTAATTTATTAAATTTTTGAGGTATTAATTTTATAAATTATTCTACATTTTTTTAATATTAAGCCTAATTGTAGAGATGTCACGAATACAGAATTTTGAAAGAAAAGACATTAATTTTTAATGAAGGTATTTGAAATTAAAACGATTAACGACCATTTTAATTTATATATGTAAATAAAAGTAAACAAAATAGATATGTTAATGAATAAATTATTCGAATTACTTAAGCATAAACTTTATAGTAAAATTAAAGAAAAACATAAATGCCAAAAAGTCGTACAAATATCCGACACCACATATTTGAATTAGATTTACAGAAGACTGTTTTAAAATGGATAATATAAAAATCTTAATATAAAAAGGTTTGTATATTCGTAAAAAAGTGGAGTATTCTGTTTGGACCACTGGATTCATTGGAGTTATTATGATATTACATATGATTAATAAGTGTAATCTATAAAGTAAATGCGAATTAAAATTATATGTTATACGCAATTATCTATCAATAACTTAATAAATACATTTATCAATTTGCGGAAAAGTGCGATATACAAAATTTTTCTTGTACGGCATCCTATTATTTCACGCAGGCTATACTTCCGCGGAACGAGAGTACGATGATGGATTCCTTACTCACTTTATAGCATATATAATTTACGTCAAATGTATCTATTCCACTTCAATATAATTTTTTATTAAACGGTTGATACATTTTTTATCCTTAAGTTACACTTTCTTGATTTTCCTTGTTCAACTCAATTCAGTTTCTATACAAGGCAAGGAAAAAATAATGTTAGCTATAATTTTAAATTTCGTGTGCAACATTTTTTGCTACTTGTCGTAAAATGAAACGTCTTTTTATATTGTAACTGCTACTAACTAAAATGTCTTATGTCCACATGAAACAGACATCAACAAAATAGAATATTTAAATTTATTTCGTTCTGGATCATCAACATGTTATAATAATGACCATTATTATCACGTCATCTTTGATACATATAAGGTATAATAATCGTAAAATATTTTGATACTTATATGTTTGTATATCTGAGATAAACTAAAAAATTTATGCCATGGTAGGAATTTTTTTGAAGCGCGCGGGAGTTACCGACGTAATATAAACTGTATCTAAAATGTAACGCCTCAAGCCGTGCAAAATTTAAATCGCCGACTGTCTGAATATAAATGACTGGCTAAAAGAAAATATATTTAACTATAGATAAAGCCAATTAACGAAATAGATTTAGTGAAGTGTATTTATTAGTTACACGATTAATATTAATGTGGGAGGAAATGGCTTTTACGTTTTTTTAAATTCTTGTTTAGATGTATTACAATTTAATGCTGAGTGTTAAGAAATGTAAGTGGATCTCTGTTTTATTTTTGTAATTGGTATTTATTCGCATAACATAATGTTAGCTATTGCGACGTAGTGGTATTACTACAATCAAAATTTAACTCATTAGTACAATTGATATTTAACTACTTAAGCCTCAGCGCAATTTTGAGTTGTTTTAATTTAATTTTATGCACTACTTCAAGATGAGAGCTGTTTGCGTTAACTTTGCTACAAGTCCTACGAAAAAAAAGTCTACACGAGTTAGTCTTAATGGGAATTTGACAAAAGGTCGTTCCCCGCAAATATTTCGGTGTCCTTTTTAGTTGTTCTTTTGTTAGCGTATATTTGTACATCGATATTATATGGAAGGTTCTGTTTTGGAAATATACAAAATATAATACGACATTTTTTTAATCAATAATGTGGTAAGAGATTACAAATTCATTGTATTCAAAGTTCATTAGAGGATAACAAAATTCGTCACGTTCGCGCGAATAAATTCGTGAATTGAATTTTATGGCCATGGCAGTGAATTAAAAATGCTGAATTATTGCTTGTTATTATGTGTTAAGTTCGTGTTTTGCTGTTATAAATGGTATAAAAAACGCTGTGATGTATTTTAAGTAATTTGTTATTTATCGAGTTTTGTTGCATATTAAGAATTCACTATATAGCTACAGTTAATTAATATTTTAATTACCTTAGAAATTTTATAAAAAAAATATCCTAATAAGACTTATTACATCAGCAAAAATGCTTGTTTTTTTGGATGGGATATTTATGTTTTATTGTTACTGGATCAATGGATTATATACCGAAAGATGTCACTGATTAATACTTTAATGTATAAAGTATTATAAAGGTGATGGTGTATATTTCCATTATCCACAATATTATAATATTAAGTCGCTTTCTGAGTATTTAATTTCCGTTTAAATAGAAATACTGCCGTAAGTAAAATTCTACACAATATGACAGATAGCCATTATCGGTTTAAACGATGCGAACGACATAATACGCGTTATTGTACCCATTATATTATCATTGTGATGAGAATTGTTATTTATTCTCATTGTTTTGGAGACAAAAGTAAGTTTCTAAGTTAAGTTGAACTTGAAAGCTCTTCAATAGCGTCAAATTCAAACTCTGAATGCGCCTGTCAAATGTATTTGAAGCGAGCTCAAGTACGGCTCGTGCTGGTAATTTAAAATAGGATAAGCGAGAATTGGTAAAGTAAATAATAAAAAGGATGTTAACCCATTCCACCCGTTTATATTCTTACTTAAAGGAGTGCCTCTCGAGTTTTGTCGCTTTCGGTATTTAAGTAAATACTGTCAACGAACGGTTTATCGTTGTAACTGTTTTATCTATTTTACATAAAAATGTAGTTAAAAACGGCGCGTTGAATGTTCGCGGTTTTACTTTTTTTTGCGTTTAAGTAAATCTATATTTAAGGATTATTTATGGCTTTTTTGATATTCTGGTTGCACGTAGATTCCGGTTTGGTTACTAAATATTTTTTAATTATTGTCAAAATAGTATTATTTATTGATTGAGGTTTTAGAGAACAATTTGAATATAAATATCTATTTTCTTAGTTCATTTGGTTTATTTATCTATACTAAATATTAATATTAACTTACCATTCCGAGTCTCTATTTTCTGTATTTTTTTGTAAATAAAATATTTTTGAAACAAAATATACTCACTCATATTTGAAACTTCCATCGATGTTTTGAATGCTGCTAGACTGAAGGATCGGGACAGGCGGAGTGACGGGCTGCTGTGGATACTGTTGAGGATAGTCAGCTTGAGGCTTAGGAGTCACGTAGTCATTTTTGGGTGGGATGTAGTTATTTTTGGGGGGTTTCACTGTCTGGGACGGAAAGTAATTGTTTTGTGGAGGAACATAGTTGTTTCCGGGGGGAACGTAATTGTTCACGGGAGGGACGTAGTTGTTTACGGGAGGGACGTAATTATTCACAGGAGGGACGTAGTTGTTCACGGGAGGGACGTAGTTATTCACGGGAGGGACATAGTTATTCTGCGGCTGAATATAGTTGTTAGAAGGTGGATTTACGTAGTTGGGTGGTTTGTAATTTGAGTATTTAAGCGAGTTGTAGCTCCTCGGTGAGAGGAGAAATTCGTCACCTCCCGCCGACTGGGCCGACTCAGGTGCCGCCTGGTTGTAAGCGAGCTTATCAGCGGTGCAGGCCACCGCCAAGAGTACGAAGAGGAACTGTAAGAAAAAGAAATTTCCACACGTTGTTTTAAAAAATCATTTTCACTTATTATTCCAAATTTTCAGGAGTCGCATTGTCATTATTTTTCCTGATATTATAACATCTATTTCATTTTAGATTAATAAATTATTTTGGTTCCCTATACAATTAGAAAAAATCTGTTCAGATGAGATTATTTAATATAAAAGCCCAATTATTCGTATTATCACTTAGTTACCTTGTTGAAGCTGAATATGAAGAAATTTATTAAATTTGTGACTAGATTTTGATGCAAACTACACACAACCCCAGTACATTGATAATATTAAACATTTCCATAAAAGGTTATTTTCAATTGTATTTGTCGTAAACATAAATGTGACTGAAGTAATAACTTGTTACATTGAAAGAGAATTACTTACACTTATATTTTATTTGCTGATTTTTTGGTTTTTAAATTATTCGTGAAGTATTGAATTCATAATAATTCATTTAGTTATTTCTATTGTGCTTAATTATATAATTGATCTAATATATTTCATAAGTAATTAGTGACATTTTGACGATTTGAAATGGAACCTAAGTAAGTGAATTAATATGCTTCAAAATAAATCACAAAACAAAGATTGAAGTTGAAAATGGCATCACATGAAACAAGCGTCCCTTACCAGCTTCATATCGTCAACGACGCGTGTAGCTCCTCTGCTGCAGCGTTCCGGTGCGATGAATCTCGTGCGGGTGATGTAACAAGAGAGAGGTCAGGTAACGAGTTCGCTCTCGAACGGAGCAGGTCGACGTTGTATCACTGAGGACCGAGCAATGACTGATGCTGGTCACAGAGGCTATCCGCTATTTATACCGGAGTGTCCTGGGGTCGCGTCCTGCCGCAAAGTTTCCTTGGTAAGGTGCGTGAGATACGCGCGAGTTGCCGTCGGCTCGTGGGTGGCGTTGTTAGATTTGGCTGTGTGTTTGGCATTTTGCAGTGATTCGGGCTTGATCAGTTTATGTACGATGTGTCTAGTATCGATTTAAATGATTAAGATAGATAATATAACTCAATAAAATCATATGAAAATTATTACTAAATATTTATTTTTAAAATTGTTTGTCCGCTTTTTGGATTGGCAGATGATTTCCCGGACATTTCAAATATTGATCCATAAGCATAGAATAAAGTTCTTTGGCTCAATTTATTTCTTGTTTGACTTGTACTAAGTTGTAAATTAGTTGTATATATATATATATATATATATATATATATATATAGTAGAATACGTACATATATATATATATATATATATATATATATATATGTATATATATACTCAGCTTTGTAGTAGTTATTAGGGCAGATGAAAAAGAAAACGCAATAATAATTTTTTTTAAAGTAAAAAAAAATGAATTCTCAGTGCGGAGATGTAAAATAAAGGGATGGAAGAAATGAGTATAAAAAGAAAGAAGAGATAAGTGAAAGCCAGTATTTATTGTGTGGGCAGATATCTAGTTATCTGGTGTTGCCCCATAAATGTATAAATTTGTTTAATTTCAATTCTTTGGGTTTGTCCAGAACCTACGTCTGTATCGACGATTACAGACATTCAAGATTTGTATCATAGTAAACAATATTACCACTTTAAATATAAATTATACAAATGAAGGGCTAATTATTTTTATACCAATTTTACACAAATTATTATTATAACACCAAGAGTGAACAACAAATTTAAAACATGCGTTGTTTACTGATTAAATTTGTGCAACAATTATTAAACAACGGAAAAGGAGGTAAATATTTGAAGTGACTTTCCAATGTGGATTGTGACTCTATTAGTTCAAGTATTCTTGAAAATTTGACTCTCATGTAAATGAGACAATCGTACAAATATGCAAATGCACAAACGTAGATTATGAAAGACATCTCATTTGGATATTGTATCTAGTTTTGTTTTTATACATTAAGTGAAAATTATTAAAATATAAAAAGTTTGTTAAGTATTAACAGAATTGCGATTGTAATATTTTGAGTAAAGGTAGGAAAGTGGCTGAAAACACGCAAACCCATTGTCACAGAACGATGAATATTTATAACTACCATTTCGTATCCCTTTATATCATTTTTAATATTAATATTTAAAATCCTAAATGTATTATCAAGTGAAAGTGAGTTTGTTTGTGATTTCTTTCTATTTTGCACTTCAACTACTTAACCAATATTCGTTAAATTTTGTATACATATAACCTGTATTACTGATATGAATATATGATAAAACATTTATCCCTAAATTGAATTAATTTTTTTGTAATTAAAATATTTTCCCTTCAGGGTAAACTACCTCCTGCAGGCTTTTCCTTTTCATGCCATTACTTCGATTCTATTCATCTTAAGCTGCTTAGCCATTTCTTTTTTCATCTGTGCAACATTTTTTCAGTTTCGCCACATTTTTTCGTTTCTCACGCCAATGAAGCCAAGGGTCAAAGTCAGCTAATATTTATAACAAAATATTAAAATGTTTATCAAACGGAAAATGTTGTGTTTTTTTCTTTGATTTGCTCAAAATGTTATACCATTCTTGAGGATATTAATTGGTTTTTAGAATAGTTTTCATTGCTTATAATAATTATAATCTTCAAACGAATACGTAAGTGAAAATACTGTTTCCAAAATATTGTTCTTATGGAATTTTTTGCCGTAACTTTAACTTGGCTGAATACTGTTTTCTTGAAAAAAAGAAGATAATTAGTCTTGATTATGCGATTAACTCTACGCTATTTTATATAATTTATTAAGAGTTACATAATTCATATGTTCAAAAAGAAAATTTTAAATGTTGAAACAACTGTAAACCCAATTTTTAAATGTTTGAACATATGACTTTTCTATTGAATGCTAATGTGGTGATTTCGAAAAAATAACAATAATAACGCAAATGTAATGGTTGAAGTTGTATTTGTTTGTAACATATTATTTCTACGTCTTACCTTAAGTATTAGTATTATGACAAGATACATAAAGAGATACAGTGTGTCGGATTATGCTCTTAATGTATTGTTCGCTTAAATTCTTTCAAATGACTTATTATTTTAAAAGTGAAACTAGAACATAAACATAGAAAATAGGAAATTTTTGTGTTGAATTATAAATATACCTTCGATTATGGATATTATTTAGTTAACTTATGGTATAGTCTTTTTTATTTCTCGCGTCATGAGTTTTCAGAAAAGTTTAGCTTAAAGCAGTCAAAACGTGGAGGAAACCACTTTTTCAACCCTGAAAGATTTTATTTGTATATGCTTTTATTTGTCACCCTGCAATATATTATTCCAAGCGACGATGGCAGGCTATGTCGCCGGATATGCGGATAAATGTCATTATAAATCTGCACGTTCTTCGAGCCTCGTTATTGAGTCTCTTTAGGGCAATTTTCAAATGTAAAAAATTTAATAAAATTACACTGTTGAATATCACTATACAAAAGGGTCTTCCATTTTGTATTTAATACTTGTACAATCATTTTAGGTAACCACAGACCATACTTGTTCAGGTAATTTAACGTTAAACCTCCTGATATAATTGCAACAATTATAAAAGTGATGCATGAAATGAGTCATATACTCGGTGACTGGAACTTTAGTGATAAAGAGAAAAAATATTAAAGTAATAAATGTAGATCGGTGGCTCGAATAAAATATATAACAATAACATATTGCAAGAATTGTTGCTCGAGTGTATGTCATCAGTGCAGTCTCGTTATTTTGCATCTTAGCCATTTGTTTTCATGCAATTTTTTTGTCACCGACACCGCCTTTGAATTTATTACACATTGATAAATTAATTTATGTGGCTTGATAGTGAGTCAACATGCAGACTTATTACATACAACGAAGAACACAATAATATTGCATTTATAAAAATTATATTTTTAAAAATGTTTTGGTGCCAAACGGATCGCATTCGTGGAAGCGTGGGAAAGCGGAGGATTCTGGTATAATTGGGTTACAACCGGTAGCATTGTCGCGTGACTTATGATCATAGAACACATATAAAGCACAATGGTGTTTCTATAACGTAACTGTACAATTTTTGTTTAACAAACCCAGAATCTTCTAATAGAAGACTCGTTTACCATATCTTATTCGTGGCTATAATACTACTCGGTCGTATTAAATGCCAAACTTATTTGATTACAAAAATAAAGTATATCGTAGTGAATGGTAGCAAAACTGAGCTATATATTTAATTATTATTGTTACATTTTGTAACCAGTAATAACTTACTTGCTAAGTAGATAACGAAAAAAACGCGGTAACTTCGCTAGAAGTCACTATTTACTAAATGTCTTTGCAGCGGTTTTGGTTATAGCTTTTTTGTGATTACTGTTTATGTTAGTTGTTGCAATTATCATAGAGATAAAGTCGGGTATATCGTTTAGTTAAAGAATAAACAGATACTTAATAACGTGTCTCTTCGAGCTTTGCGAACATTTTTAATACATGGTGGTACCATTGTCTTTAGAATTCTTTCACTCGATCTCGCTATTAACCCAGTATGTGACCTATTTTCTTTAAGTTGGTACAATTTTTTGTTTTCTTTATTTATTTTGGTAAATGAAAAACGTAGCTTTTCTTTACACGATTGTTATTTTTGTTGCGAATTTCTTAGATAAGATTATTTTGAATTTATCTAAGAATTTTTCAAACTATTTTTTATTTGTTTGTCTTGATATAGCACATCAGCAACGTATGGTTTTTCTTAGTATTATTGATATGTTGGTAAAGGAATTTTTCGTTATTTTCTGCTGATACGTAACGTGAACATTTTGAATTCTTCTTTATTTCGTCGTTAAAACGATCTTTGACGTAAATGTGTTATGAAACAAAATGGAATGCGTATAATAATTTTTTTTAATTTATTGACTTTATGTGATATTTTAATAAAATAATCGTATATGGATTTGTTACTGGTTTACAGTTAAAATTAAAAGATCTTAAATGAAAAACTTCAAGTTACTCCTTGCAAATTAAATAAAAAAATAGTAAAATAAAAAAAAATAAAGGATTAAGATGAGATATTTGGAAATATACCAAAATTCTTATCAAAAAGAAGGAATTGCCAGTTATTTTATTGTAATATATTCATATAATCAATCTGAAGTTATCTTAGATGAACTTTAAATTTTTCTAGTTAATCAAAGTAACATTACAAACAGTATTGTGTTAGTTGGTAATTAACATGAAATTAATTTGTTAAGTGTTGTATCGATTGCAAGTAACGTATTGAAGGGAACATGATACAAAAGGAATGCATAACGTAACACGAAATAATATTTACGCAGCACTTCGCACGTCAGGATTTTATTTATTCCATAACTTAGCAAGGAAAACCGTTATTCTCAGAAAGGGCTATTTAACTAAGGAATGTGGAAGTAAGTTAAGGTGGTTTCTTAAATATACGAGTAATCCGTGGTGGTCATTAGTAGATACGGTTAAAACTCTGCATAGCTATGTGCGTGCGTTGACCTTATTCAGTTCTTTGTAGGATATGCCTCCGTGTATTGACCTGTTTTTATGTTCAATTCACGATTTTAGAAACGGTTAACTATGAAATTTGTGTTATAGTGTTTTGGTTTTTTTTGTTCATTTTCTATTGTTCGTGAAGTGTTTTTTTCTTCTTTTTCACGTACTTGCTGCTTTCCGGTGCTTTAGTGTGTTAGTTGTAAATTCAATAAACTTTATAAATGATAACATAAATAAAATTTAAAAACACAGTTTTTTTATGTTTATATAACATATGGTTTGAGAGCGGTCACGTACACCCAGCTGTGCTGCGATCGGAATACAAAATTGTATCGCAGTCGTCATTGTCCACGATATAGCGGATATTTATTATTTTATTAACATTATACGTTAAAAGACAAATTATAAGTAATTGACCTCATCGTGATCGTGGTGATGGACTAGTACTTTTTACAATTACAATTTAGAATGTTGGTCCGCAGTCATAATTGACGTATAGTTTTAAGTTTTCCATCCTTTATAATTCTAAAATGTTTGTCATTTCATCTGTACCGTACATATAATAGAATACCCATTTCTTTTAATATAAACCGATTGTATTGAATTAAGTTAATAAAGAAAAAAATATATTAATTTTTTTAGGTATTTCAAAACGAACCCGGGAACGAAACATTTTTTTTCGATCCTATAGAGTGGTATATTATTTAAGAGGTCTTTAATAATGTAATTGAAAATGTTTAGTAATATTTTTTAATTTAGAGTCTCCTTCGCGAGAACTTAAGTCTCGAGAAATAAGAAATATCTTATGTCTTGCTCTCTAGTTTTCCATCACGCATATAAAAAATCTGAGTGTTTCAATGCTAAATCATGTCTGTCAAATTCTATTAATGAATTAAATGGATATAGGCAACTAAGTTATAGTGTAATGTTTGATGGTGTAATATATGTACATAACAAAAAATAATATTATTATTTTACATTAAAATATTAAAATCAGTATTTATAATAGTTAGTTCTTTAAACTATTACATTCAAATAATTTTTTATTTAAGAGCTGTATTTTATCTATAGCATCGTGCACCCACCCAGTATATAACATAGCTATTTGAATGAATTGTCTTACAAAGCTTTTTTTCCATCTGGAGGATTTACCTTACTTGAAGTCTACATATGCGTTGTTATGCATATTCTGACCGCATCGTCTTGTAAAAGTTTGTTAAACCCAAAGGAAGACGAAAGTAAATTTAATTTTGTAGAAGAGATTGTTATGGAATGTCTGAGGAAAACGTGGTTTCATTGTATTTAAAAAAATGGGATTTTTGATGAGAATATATTTTCTAAGAATGACGATTATCAAGGAAAGGAGACGGATATAGCTTATTTATGTGGTTCATAAGGTAGTTAAAAACTGACAAACATATTTTAAGAAAACGGAGTGCAACTGTAGATATTAAGAGACATTTTTAAGTATATGTTAAAAATTATGTATTTTTTTAAAAAAATAAATATAAATAGGTTTAACAATTTATATTAGATGAATGCAATGAATGAAATTGTTACTACAAATTTTGACAAGCCTAAAATGGATGGGGGTATGCAGTGTTCCATTGGCAGTGATCTTGTATAATTTTATATTATCAGGTATAAGGAAACGTAAAAATAAAAAGACCCCACCCTTATAGGGTAACTCACGTGTCCGTCACGTCACGTTTTTCATCAGTAACCGCTTGACGTATTAAAATGTCTCAATAGTTAATACTCAGAAATATTCATAGTATTTTAAAGAGGGAATAAGTAAATTTTTCTTTAGTTCCACGAATCGTGAGGAGTTTCATTCGACTATTAATGTTCTAAAACCATTGCTAAAAATATCCATAAAAAATATGCTTCCCTTCCCATCTCAAAAGCGGCTAGTCGAAATTATGAATAAAATAAAAAAAAAACAGATATATGTTTTCTGAAGAAATGATGATATTTTTACGTCTATAAAAGCTAACCTAGCCAATAGTTTAACAGAGTTACTATGTATCCTTAAATGTTAAAACGTATATAAATGTGTAAGGAACCTTCGTAGTATGAGTTTTACTAGTACTTAATAGGTTTTTTAGAGGTAAGCAATCGGTAGTGGGCTATCCTATAAGGGTTTATTGCTTAAATCCTGTGAAAAATCAAGAGACACCAGAATATGTTTTTATGGCGTTCTACCGTTTGGAGCTCGAAACAATTATCCTTCTAGACAGCTTGGAAAAAAGTCTATTCATTTTTATACCATGCATCCATGTAGGTATATAGTGTACATTAATAGTAAAACATTTAAGTAAAAATACCATTAAACAAAAATTAGTATCCACACCCAGTAGTGATATAGATAAACTTTCGACAAATCTTTTACTGCGTCATAAAACCTGTCTTTGTCGCAGCCACTGGAATGTCGATTGCACCCGATTACGAGACTTAAATTCTGCGAAGATCTTCGAAAACTGGATCAAGATAGCATTTCGCACTTGCTGTCCTCGGATGTAACTATTGACCTTGATATTTTTCTAATTCTTCTTTTCGATACCTGCTATTTCCTACTTCTTTTTTTATCATACTTCTAATTCTCTTTCTATACTTATTAACAGTAAAAGTAACAGCCATCTCCTTATACTCTGTTTTGACCTTTTTTCGAAGATATTTAAATTCCTTAATGATATTATTATTGACGTATTTATCTGTTGGCATATTCTACATCCTTTTTGGTTGTGCAAGTTTTTTCTTTTTACTTTATACATCTTTTACTGTCCACACATTTGACGTGGTCATATCATCCAAACATTCTTCTTTTATTACTAATGTCATTCATATTTCTCGCCTGTAATTGTTTTGTCATATAACTTTATCGCATTGCTAAGAGTTTTCTTAATGAAATATGAGGCCTATGGAGGAAAGCACGTAAATAATGAATACATTCTGTATATAACTTTGTATTTTGTGAAGCAAAAGTTAAAACAATCGTCTTGTTTTTCAAATCGCGTTCCTTATCAATAATACATTTTATCACGATTTTTTGCCAGTTTACGTTTTAATGTTTAATTTTATAAGGAATTTAATAAAGTAGTACAACGAGAGATCGTTAAGAGAATATAACAAAGCAGACAGATGGGCAAGCCTGGTGAAATTTTGTAGGTTAATATGAAAACAAAACTTGTAAACGAGGTGTAAATTAAATATTAGGAAATTTTAAATAAGCGCTTGTAAAATAAAACTTGCATATGAAAATTACACTAAAATTTCATAAAAATGTTACCAATTTGTTATACATATGTATGTGTATCAGATTGATACACGGATCTTAATTTGGATATTACTATGTAGAAATTATTCCGGATGACTTCTAACTTTTCGCTTCGGTTTAGGTTTTTTCCTGACAAATGTATGCGAAAAATTAAGAGGTCAGTATAGATCATAAATTGTGACATTAACAGTAAAAGTACTATCTACAAGACTTTTCTTGTTATTTAGCATGACGAAAAAAGTGCATTAAAATATAGAATTTCCTGTAGTAAAGATTTTCCTGTGGTATAAATATATGGTGACCACGATCACTTCTAACTTTTCGCTTCGGTTTAGGTTTTTTCCTGACAAATGTGTGCAAAAAATTAAGAGGTCAGTATAGATCATAAATTGTGACATTAACAGTAAAAGTACTATCTACAAGATTTGTCTTGTTATTTAGCATGACGAAAAAAGTGCATTAAAATATAGAATTTCCTGTGCTAAAGATTTTCCTGTGGTATAAATATATGGTGACCACGATCAAAACATAAATATTCCCGTAAATATAATTAAGATAAGCTAATGCTTTAAGTCATGACCCATTACGTATATCACTGTATCGTCTGAATTTATGTTACCGAAGGAGCTTTCCAAAAGTTCATTCAAAACGTGGGGTTTGTTGAAAAATAACAAATACGATGGTGCGGTTTTTTTTGCATTCCGCTTACCATTTTTTTTACAAATATTTCTTCTGATTTTAGGATTTTGAGTGTGTTTGCGATTAGTCATCAGGAAGACTTGAAAGTACAGTCAAGATGAAAGTTAGGCGGATTAATTGCGTCATGTCCTGTTATATCGAAAAGTGCTTTATACCTTTATGATTGTGGACCCTGGTTAACAAATTTTAACAAACTTTAGAGTTAATCGAGTTTTATTTGGGCTAAAGGGGGAAAGATGCTCTGTACTTAAGGAAATAGAAAAAAAAATTATTTCTATGTGTCCATTTGTTTTATACTGCCAAAAGAGCTTCAAATTTTAAGAAAATTACCATTTTTGCAGTCACATTCAATTTGTCACTAAATTAATTAAAACCAATTAAAATTATTTAAATAAAGTTTTAATAATAATATAAGTCTTAACAGTTAGAATTAATAAACGAATATATACGTATGCATATTTAAATCTCCTCAAACCATATTATATATTAGAATCCTGCGTAATATTAAAAATTTACTTTTGTTAATAATGAAAGTAGATATTTTTAGTTTTTTTTCCACGCAGCAGCTGCTTCAGTAGTTTTTACACATTTTTATCTAGCCTGGGGATGACTTCATATTTGCGGAGAAGTGATTTCTGTCGCTACATACATAATCAAAGGAAGGTTTGCTATGCTTATTTGATCTCACTTTGCCAGGTTATTATAGCACTTGGTGACCATGTGAAATGTTTGTCGATATATGTAAATGACCGGATGTATGAAATAGTTTGACCGTTCCATTCCTTAATCAGAGCACTTTTTGCGAAGCTAGACTTCTCACCTATTCTAGACTTCTTACTATTATCGATGATAAAATATTTTTAGGATGCTCAAAATACTCGTTTCTTGGTATAATAGTGTATTATTTTTTGTAACTATATTTTTTGTAACAGGGTTCGAAGCGATAATTATCACCGATAATTATCTTGATAAATATAATCTAAAATATTTAATTTACCACTGTTAAATTTTTTAATGATAGTTAGAAGTCCGTGCGCCACTTAATATTTATGACGGAGGTTTTCCCGTGTCATGTTTCGTATCCGTCAAACTGCCGGTTATTTTTCATTTTTGTTGGTTATTTCTGTAACTGTCAGTTTTTCTTCATTTGAACCTGAAAAAAGATTTAAGTCTTATTTTAAATTCGGAATCTGCAGATTCTTACAATCCCCAAACATGTCATGTAGTTGTGTTATTTTATTAATTAATATGTTTAATTTTTGCCTATTTTTGTTTGAAAGTTTTGTTTTATAAGTTTTTAATCGCGAAATCATGGCCAAAATAAACAAAAGAAAATCTTGTATGTTTAATGTGTATAATTTAACTAAACTACTTGTTTCTAACGTAAAAGTTGATAAATAATACCCGGTAAATAACGACAGATAGATTTATTTCGAGGCACATTTATCTTGATAATTTCGAACCCTGGTTTCATAGAAGAGGTTTATTTATACTCGGCACTGAAAATTAACGGGTTTCGAGTTTTTTTAGTAAATCATATGTTAACATAATCTTTGATTACAAAGTTTGTTAGAATCACATTTTACATACAATACATATAACGTTTGTAAATCAATGCTGTTCCAGCACAACATTTTTTTTTTATTTCATGCTCAAATTATCAGCTCTGCTATTTGTAACGAGTATTTTAATATTGGTTCTTTTCAATAAATTGTTGAAAGTATTTTCAGAACAATGTATGCAAACCGATAAGTTCCTATAAAATTACTTTTTATTATGAAAATAATAACATTCGATAATTACCTCAAATAGCTGGAAGAATTGATGACAACAATGTTTTTAGTAAGTATTTATCAAAATAAAAAAAAAACAATAAATCAAAAGCAATTTTTAAAATTCCCGAGATTAAAAAAAAACAAAAAGTTAACGAATTTATCGTTACTCAACACTAATGGTACGGAGAATATTGTTAATATTCATTTCAATATTATGCAGGGTTTTATTGAATTATGTTGTTTTTTTTAATTATAAGATAGAACATGCAAAATTTGCTAATGGCGTAATACTAGCATGATCAACATGACAGTATACATATTATTATCGTGTCAAAAACAAATATGTGTCAACTTTACCATTGAAGTTTAAAATTTATGCAAGGGGCATTATGAGCTCAAGGAACATTCTCACATTTTAGCAAGGTAGTATCATGATTCAAAATTTCCTTCTAATGTTTACTGCTGTACACTTGCCAATATACATAACATATATCCACTTCTGCTTCAAAGGCAAGAGTAAAATTTAAAAGGAACGAAATGCCCCGGGCGTTTCTTTACTTTTTTTTGGGACCTTATTTGTCGTTGGAGTTTTATGCAAAACATGCGATCCGTGGGCCTCTTCACAGGTCAGAATCATTTTAAGAGGATGATTCGGCAGACGGGGCAAGTCTCTTCAACTTTCCTGTTTTTGAATTAAACTTTTTAATTTGATGACAACGACTTACGTCACCGGATGGTCAATCATAGGTCTAATGTTGGTTGCATAAGATCGAGAGTTTTGTTCGTGTTTTATGTGACCTGTTTTTTAGATTGGGTTAGGTTCATCGTTTTTTATTCGTTCTGGTGTCGTGTGCCTTTTGGTTATCATAGTTATTGGAGGGTCAAATTGCAATGAAATAATATTGTGCAATTTTTTTGAAGCCTTGTATAAATTTTTTGCTCAATTTTATGTTAGCTTTGTACTTTGTTTTCTGATAAATGCAATTATTTTTCCATGAAGGGCCATGTATTTGTGATAATGTGACAAATTTTAGCTCCTTGGCTAGCTTTAGCCATTACGAAAAACTGAGTTTTGCTTATTACTCTTTCCTTCATATTGTGTTTATTTCTTTATTGATTAGTTTATGCTTTTACTATCACTAAATGTTTTATATAATTATTCCTCACGTTCACTAATTACAAATAACAATATATGAGATGATGGTAAAGATTTCTACATTAAATAAGTGTACGTCATACTTGTGTTTAGAGTAAACGAAAATGTAATAATTTCTGTACATTCTGACTTCGCTCGTAAAAACGAATTTCATTCATTGACTCAAAGGGTAATTGAAACATTGTTACACCGGCTAAGGTTAACTTGAATTCAGACCGGTCAAGTACGCGTGGGAACAATTTTAAGTAAAGTCCTTACTCTTCAGTTCTTCTGGTTCAGCCTGCTTTACTTGATTTTGATGCATGTGATGTTTTTTTAATCTAGACTAAGTTGAGAAATAGATATGTGAGATTCTCCGTAAAATAAAGAAATATAGAATTTTTTCAACACCCTAAATGAGACTGGGAAGATATGAAATGTTGGAATGATATACATGTTTCACTAGCCACACCGTAATCTAATGATTCATTAAGGTTTTTTTTTATTTTGAGGCAACATTAATTGGATCCCATGAAAACTTACTGCCATTCAGGTGAATAACTTGTACATGACATAGACATTACGTCAGTAATATTAATATATTAGTCTAAATAACAATAAAATATTAATCTAAATAACCGAATAAAAGAGGATGTGAAATGGATTGTAAAAAAAAACATTTTGTTATTCAATTTATATTTCTCGATAATAACATGATCCAATATAAACAAACTTGTAGCATGTGAAATAAGTTTGGTGAGATTTCTCAAATAGGATAACTAGCGTGAAATATTTCAAAGTTATATGTTGTATCACATTTCTAACCATTGTTTTTCAGAACTTGAAACTATATTTAATTTTTATGTATCTTAATATATGACTGGCGAGATTCATGGCTAGATACAATCAAAAATATAATGGAAGAAAACTTGACAAAAATATCTCTTATTGTCTAATTACAGTTTAATGCCAAAAAAATTTCATGACATCAGCATTTCTCAACAAAAAAACTAAAATACTCGTTGCAAAAATGTGTGATGCAGCAATCGATACGATGCAATGACTCATTGGATTAAACCGCAAATTTACATTAAAATTGAATCAGAACTTTGTTGAAACATTCACCTTGACCCGGCTCACTGATTATCCTGAATCATCAAATTTACTTCGCACAACAACCTTAAAGTTTAATTTGATGCGGCGGTAAAAGCTCACTAATAAGGATGTAATTAATACTGGTTTATTGTTTTTGGAATAAATATGCGTTTCAGATATGTCATTGAGGATGTTTGTTGTTGATTATATTTAGAATGATGTTCCATTTATGTATAAACTGAATTTATCAACACTGTAATTTCGGTATACATTACGTGATGCGAGAAGATGTTCACTTTTTTACTTAAGCACCGATTTTAGTTGAATGAATTGGTCTTTACATTAATGTAAAGCGTATAGAGAGACATAATGAAGGAAATTTTAAAAATATTTATTTATTTATAAAATTCCATATTCAATTTGCTGAACATGTGCAAACACTCAAAGTACACAGTTTACAGTAGATAAAAAAGATGAAAATACACATTAATTCAAATTAAACATAAAACTAACTAATTATCAAACGTGATATACCAAGCAACTCCATAATCGCATTCCTAAAGCGGCCAATTGAGCAAAAGAAAATATCAAGATCTTACAATACCTCAAAATATATTGATAAACTAAGTGCGTGAAAGATTGGTGAGCGCTGTAGAATGTTTGCGTACACTCCAGGTGGATAAAATAAAGCATGATTCCGTCCTTTTACGAAACAGTCAGGAGTATAAAGCTTTATCAAACCCGAGGTTATCAACGCAATTATTTAAAAATTAAAAAAATGGATGGTTAAAATTAATTCCCGTCGGAGTTAAAGAGAATTACATTTGATGATGCCCATTTTAAAATCTGAAGGAAATAAATGGTGGTTGACCCTGACCCTTCTGAAGGAAACAAATGTGGATATTATTTTATATAATGTACCCGTATATTAGTAGTTAGTATATTTCCCGCATATTTATTGATATAAATATGTATTAAACTTTTTCAATATTTTCTCCAACATGAGTACATAAGTTACAATATTCGAAGACTAGATGACTGTATTGGTTTCAAGAATGTTATGGACTAAAGAGATGAATAAAGTCACAGTACTTTTACTGTCATGGAAGTCGTGGTAATGTCGCATGAAAGATTCTAGCACCTTTAGGCCTTTTGACAGGTTTCAATGGTAAGATCGCGGAATGTTAAATGGCTATCCATAATCATACCGAGATCCCGCATGGATGATACCTCTTCGAGCCCTGTTCCGACGTGCTATAATATATAGTAGATGGCTTAGGAAGATAACCATATTGGCAGTCCGTCAGCTGGCATTAAATTTGGGCAGCGAAGTAAAACGGTTTCAAATACTGTAGCGATTGTGGATAAAACTGCTACAGGGCTATAATTTTTTACATCAGGTTTGGAACCAGATTTGAGAACGGATACCATCTGGGAAATCTTTCAAAGGGATGGAATATTGAAGAACAATAGAACTCCAATACATATCTCCAAAACATATCTTTTTTTATAAAATATATTTTCATATCAATAAGCAAATAGAAAAAAAATATTTAATTTCAATATACAGACATTTTAAGTTTCATTGGAGATAATTAACTATATTTTTTTAACTAAAATTTTAAGAATTTTGGGAAGTGTTATTGAAATGCAGTGATTTCATAGCTGTATAATTTTGCCTTGGCTATTATTTCCCAATTACCTGAAATAAATCAAAATCAACAAGACAAATCCAATACAGGTAACCTTTAAAAGATTTAATCGGTTGAATTCTTTCGATAAACTCACGATAAGAATGTCGATCAAATATATTTTATTTATTCACGACGCTAATTTTTCGCTCAGTTGATTTTTATAGTTAAATGTGACTGGGTTTTTTAGTTCAGATTAAAGTGTATTTGCTTACCTTCATCACTCATTTCTAAGTCAAACGTCAGATTTATCTTACAATACGGGATATTAACCAACGGAGACTGTGTTAAAAATATTTTAAATAAGAATTATCTTCCATTAATTATCTAACGAGCAACGATGGTATATTTTGATTTTATGTGCGTTTTTAAAATTAAGTAGTCGATCGAGATATCTTTATAACTACGTCATGTCCGTGAGTCTGTTTCTTACATCGGTACAGTTTTTATAGTTTTTGACTTATATACATTTGAAAATAAGTGTAAGTTGTGCTAGTAGATACTTCGTAGGGGGATCTCAGTTAATTTGCTATAAAATCCCCGTAAATGTAAGGCGGAAGCAAAAATATTTTTTCGATTTCATCGAATGAAATGTCACTAGACATGTATTTCAAGATGAAAACGAGGTTCTATTCACCATTTTTCAAGTGCTGCTTCCGAAAAATTGAATTTTCCAAAGATTATATGTGCCTTCCTCTATTTGGAAACGTGGGTTTAAACAAAATGGAAAAAATATCTAGATACTGGCAGTAAAATTGGAAAAATTTACATCGATAATTTTTATATATATGGATGACTACAGAACTCTATTTATTACATGCTTTATGGATAAACTATCATTTTTTTATTATTAATAATTATATTATCTTATTAAGTTATTTTGTTATTTTAGGGACGGCAAGATAAAAAAGATAGGTTAGATAAAAAACACCAATAAACGTCAATGTGCACATTCAATAATTGTGTACTTTTTATAACAATGTTCAATTTTGTTTTTTTTATAAATCAAGTTATTTTTGTACACAAAATTATATCTTAAGTCAATATATCGTCCTCTAATAGACATAATATATCGTAGAATTAATATTTTCGGTAAGTGTTTAATTATAGTTGTTTAAGACTCTGATTTGTGTAGTAAATACATTGATCACACGATTCCAAAAATCTCGACCCTCAAAAGATGCAGTCGCTATATGCGTTAGGCGCAGTTTATACATGTCCCCCTACGTAATAACCTTGACTTCCATTGACTCACACACGTCGCAAACAGGTTATACAAATCTATCGAATAAAATTTCGATATCCGGTAATAATAGCGAGTGTTGAGAGAGAAGCTGCAATCATTGTTATGCGACTTGACCATTCCCAGAAAGTTGCGTACTTGCTCAATTGCGCTCATTATTATGCCGTTGTGTACTTTTGTATTGTTTTATTTAATAAATGTAAAGAAAAAGATGAAACATATAAATATAACTTTAATTATTAGAAAGTTATAACTTCCTTTCGTAATGAACTACATGGAGGGCAATAAATTTGGAGGTTTTAAGCGGATGCATTCTCGTAATATTAAGTGGATTTTATAATAAGGAGTGACAGTCTGAAGCTTGGCATTATTTGGATGCGTATTTAGAAATTATATTTTTAATTTACTGTTTGAATTAGTTTATTAAATGGTTTTGATTTTATCGTTTTATTTTAATATTGTGTCTGAACATATGTATACTTTCGTCGGGGTGCGTCGTTTGGGGCGGAGCTGTTGCGAGGAAAAGGTTGACGTATCGGTAAAATACGATGTGTTTACGCGTCTTTGCTGCCTACCTAAAAGGATGCTATGGAGGTTTACATATATATATATATATATATATATATATATATATATATATCGATATGTTATGAGAAGTATAATCTAAAGCATTTACGATTTACATCACATTTAAGTCAGGATATTTTTTTGTTTTCGAGATTTATCTGCACTCATTAACAAAATTATCTTTAAATAGATTACATGAAAAACGACGCTTAAAGTATACAAATGTTAGCTCCGCCCGCGATTTCCTTTTTGCGGAAAATTGTAACAACAATGCTTACTTATAAAGACACGTTAGCAACGTAATAAACATGGATAAAACCCTTATCAAAATTCCATTCGACGTTTTTGTTCGAATATATATACACACACATACATACATATATATGCACACACGTGTTGTTATTTCTTATTTAGATTTTAAAATATATTTTCTATTACGCAAAAGCATTGCTATAAAATCAGAAATATATAGTTCTTAGGAAAGAAACGGGCGTTGCTCGGTATTTTCCGATATTCTACCCGTGATATGAGGGCAAGGCCCTTAGGTAAGGATTGCAACCCCTTAAGATTTGTTCTTGGGTGTAAATAGAAAGCGTGGAAAGTTTCAGAGAAATCGGTTGAATATTGTAGAAGCCAATAAAGAATAAAAATACATTGAATTTTAAATATTTCACGTTGCAAAGTCAAAGAGTAAAGTGAAAAAACAAGTTGTTTCTTTTGAACTCCAGATTTAAATAATAAGGATTAACATAAAAGAAATACACATTTATTTTACAGATTAAGTGTTTAAATGTTAATTTTTCCCCAGGGCATGCAGTATTTTGTTTGTATGGTTATTTTTGCTTTCAGTTTAATATTTGTCACTGCAACCCACCTTAAGTAAATTCTTCGTTTATTTGTTTTTACTTCCTATAAAATACGTTTAAAGATACTATATTTTCGATAAAACACGGTAAATCTACTATATTTCCGAATTTCACATGTAATATGTCTTGATTTGTTTACCCCATTAATCCATAAATCGTTGACAACATTTCACATAAGTACTTCGGCGTTTCAAAAAATGTTGAAAAAATGAAACTATTATCGTCAAAATTAGAAAAAAAAAATCAAATTGACAATTTTTTATTCAGAATGTTAATAACACATGCTTTTATAAAATAGAACAAAGTATGCCATTAAATTTAAGGATATCATGTCGGAAGTAATTAAAAAAAGTTTAACGTTTTTGCCACAAACTTTCCATGCTTTACTTGTGGATTAGCGTATCCACAATATCAAAATTCACCTTCAGTAAATGAAACGGTTTTTTATTTTTTCCTTAAAATCTTTCATATTTCTTTATTAAGAACACTACATATGTTTTATAATGTTTCAATTGCAGCTAAGATGACAGTAGACGAAATTAGATTTTGTTAATTATTTTCTTATTAAATGTAGGGGACCAGATTGGTTTGATTTCATCATTATCGAGTAATAGTTAAATTAATATGATATATGAAGTATAAAAAAAAGTGAATTGCCACTTGAAATATATATATATATATATATATATATATATATATATATATATATATATATATATATATATAAATTAGAATTACTTTATATTTCTCGTTAAAGTTTACAATCTAATTAAAAATTAGTATTAGTTAAAACGCTTGCTCCGCATTAAGTCTCTGCGAGTCGCCATCGCCATCGGATTTTATGAATCCGAAGCATATCTTATATCTAATCCATGTGAATTTTAATAATTTAATTTTTATGATATTCCATTATAAACTTTAATGCTACAAAGCAACGTATTAAGATGCACGTTCGATGAAAGTCTATTGAAGATATGTCTACATGCGAATATGAAATGTATTTTATTTGAGGCGAAGATTTTTTTTAATACAACTTGGACAAAGTAAATTTGGCCATATTAAATTTCATAACATGGGTTTGCAAAAAATCTTTCGAGTCATGGTATATTTTGACGCTCAAATATTGACTCTTTTGTATAGTAATTATAGTATTTTTTTCAGCCGTACTCGGCGTTATGTCCTCAGTGCTTTTTTTCCCCCATTTTTATGCATCATTGTTTGTTCAGGTTAAAAGCATCACGCTCCAGCATCACTATACAATAGAGGAATGAGCACTGAGTTGGTTTTGGGACTTTAGTTTTTTGTGGGTTTTTAATATTCTGTCATTCGGAATATTTAGTTTGACATACCGCATATATTGTATGTTCAAAAATCAGACTTGATGCCTCGTATGCTTTTTGTAATTGAAATGATGAATTGGTTGAGTTAATAATTGATTTATTATCACAAATTCACTTTGATTGATTGAGGTACACCTCAAATGAATGCTCCAGTTACTGAATTTTTTTGAAAATATAATGTGTCTTATGTATGTACTATACGACACGTAAATATGCTATTGTATACGACGTAACGTAAATATGCTATTGTGCTCAGTGAAATTTAATTTTTTGCTAGGTTTGACCCAGTAGGTTTATTTTCTATTATTGCTACATAAAGTTTTACAAATTTTGCACATAACGAAATGATGAATCACAAATATTATTTATGTGGAATTTTCTGACACGATGTAACAGAAAATTATAAGTGAATAGTTGTATTTCTCAAAACGAATGGTCAAACATTACAATAATGAGGGCATCGTATTATAATTTTATTAATTTCATTTAATTTTAAAATGGCTTCGTAAGGAAGTGAAAGCGTGGAAAATTAATGCGAAAAAAATACGAGTTTGCGTGAAAAAAATACGAGTTTGCATGAAAAAAATACGAGTTTGCGTGAAAAAATACGAGTTTGTGTGAAAAAAATACGAGTTTGCCTGAAAAAATACGAGTTTGCATAGAAGACGAAAAAAAAAGTAAAGAAAAAGATGTGTTATGGAAATAGAAGTATGGAATATTAAAAGTAAAAATAAAAATTGTCAAGATGGAGATCGTTGTCAGATATAATTTTCTTAACACTTTTTTAGTTGTTACTTAGTTTATAGAATATATTAATACATGTGGAGAATATAAATACAACTATTGCCATTGGTATCGTTACTGTACAATCCAGATAGTTCGAAATTGGGAAAAAAGGACTTCTATTTTATATTGCCACTTCATCCCTTAGTCCCTTATCCCATTAAGGTTATGTAGGGTTACTGGAAGAACCATGTACGTTGGTTCTTTCTCAAAATATTTTTTTCTAAGTGTTAGTTTCTAAATAACTTACTGAAATAATATGCACTTCGACAAAGTTTTCTGATGATCTTTCTGTGTAATTTTATTCTATTAACGGGTTGGTGTTTAATAGTTTACACTTTAATATCAGTTTAATAGTTGGCACAAACATGGTTTCGCTCGACGACATAATTTCTGTCATATTGGCTGTAAGATATTGACAAAGACAATAATTATGTATTAATGTCTACATGTTTTGTGTAAAGTACCCGTATCTACGTATTTGTTATGTACATATATCGATATTGAACCTTTTAATACTCGATTCTCTGTATTGTTCTCAAATATTCTCTTTACTGTTGTTATTTAGAGAAAAGCAAAAATGTATATTTCTCTTTTATGCCAAAACAAATTAGTTCTTTGCATGTCTTATCTTTTCTCTTGTCATAAAACAATTTTTTGCCAGAAGTCTAACTTACTAAGAAGTCTAACATAATTTATATTATTGGTTATAAAATATAATGTCTTTTAATACTCGAAACGTCTTGAATAAAGATGTTATAAAGTATTATTTGTGATTTAAAGAGGTCTTTCTTTTGCTAAGAAACTTCTTTCCGATTATTACCTTGTGAAATCCGGTATTACTCCAAATACGACTT
This sequence comes from Druceiella hillmani, assembly GCA_039881145.1. Classification (NCBI taxonomy): domain Eukaryota; kingdom Metazoa; phylum Arthropoda; class Insecta; order Lepidoptera; family Hepialidae; genus Druceiella; species Druceiella hillmani. Next base: position 2,289,832 of record JAYKKI010000032.1, on the reverse strand, counting down.
TGATTAGTGGTTTAGATTACGTTTATTAAATATTGTTGTTTGTTTGTGTTCGTTATATTTTAAAGGTGACATTTAATGAAATCGACATCGGTGTCAACAATTTTTATTGGGTACATGCCGTTGTGAAACATTTGTTTTATATCACCTTGAGCAATGGGTTTTATTCGATTTTGACGTGCATGTTTTTATTGAGTTTGTTCTAATACCACTCATCTTTACACTCATAAAAATGACAGATACATTCACCTTATAATGAGCCGTCTATTCATTGTAAAGTGAATTTTATACATTTCTATGTTGAATATTGAATATATTTGGCTTTACTATTGTATAATATATATATATATATATATATATATATATATATATATATATATATATATATATATATATATATACATATATATATATAGCGACAATTAGCGGCGTAAACAATACTTGAAACTGTGTAGTAATGATGTAATAAAAATCGTTTCGAAAATTTGTATTCATGTTGTATAATTCAAAGGATTTTCAATCCATGTCATCAATTCGTCCACTGCACACTTCATTAATATAGAGCTGATTAGAATCCGAATTTGGAGCCCACATGAAGCCAAGTACAGCTTAATGATTGAACGTGTGCCAAAAGACGTTCCTTCGATATCTTTATGAGTATGGTGACTTTCCCTTTTTATTTTCTACCAATGTCCTCTTGGGTATGTTAGGTTTACATTCTTCGCAATTTAGAAGAGACCTTGCGCTTATGATATTTGTCTTCCAGCTATTGCAAAGAAAAATTCTATGCCATGTATTATTGAATAAACTTTCATTCTTTTTACCTGATAATTTCATGCGCTCACGTAATTATCATCTATTTACTATATCACCCTCTAAAACCGAATTATATCGGTCTTTTCCAGTTTCTCACGGTATTCAACTGCTTAACCACCTGATAGCGGTCGCATTAGAGTGTGATGTGTTTATGATGAGTTAAAGTAATTTGTCGAAATGTGTCGTCGTTACCTTTTATAGTTCTTATGTAATTTCTTTGGTTTAAAAAAATGTTTAAACTTTTAGTTAAATACGAATAATGCAATATTCTCCTATCTCCTAGGAGAATATTGTATTACTCATATTTAACTACAAGTTTAAACATTTTTTTAAACAATTAACTTCGAATCGTCACAAATAGGTTATCTGTAAATGTATGTACAGTTGATAAATGTATGCGTGTAATTAAATAAATTAATTAATTATCCCAGTTCATAAAAATAAAAATTCGTTTGTTTTCTTTGGGTCTCTTTTTACACTTAACTTGGGGATGAGAATTCGCCTATTTCATCGGGTGATATATGACAAGAAAGGTTTACCAAAATGCAATCGAAATTATATTTTCTATTTTTTTTATGATACGTTACCTGATTTCGGAGATAGCGGCCTTCAAAGTGTAAAAAAGTGAACAAAATATAGGTAATCAAGCTATTTTTATTACGTCTGTAACATAAACTAGGAAAGATAATTACATAGTGAAGAATGGTATTAATATACGTAATAGTTTACTAAAAATACTACGTACTATTTATTATATACATATATATATATATATATATATATATATATATATATATATATATATATATATACATAAATACTACTTATATATGTTAAGTGTTTGAACTTTTGTATATACCTGAATGGGTAATGAAGCCTCCTAGTTCGAGTTCCACACATACTTAACCTTACAACTTTTTGATTTTAAAACATCTGTGTCATATGAAGAGATGAATAGAGGCATTTATTAATTTTTTTACACAACTCTTCCCATGTAATTTAAATCCAGACACTGCATAACTTGAATGTGGTTACAATTTTTGTGTTACCTATGTCTTCCACTATTGGATATTTCTTGTAAGATTATAATTATATACTTTAATCAAAGTTGTAAGATGACCTTGCTGTATTATTACATTGGTTTAATGGTTTGTCAATACTTTTGTGTAGAAATTGTCGTCGTTATCTTGATTAAAATCTTCAAAAAATCCTTAACCTAGTATTACTACACTAATGTTGGAATTTCACCCAGTTTCGGTTTTAATTATTGTTGCTTGGAGGCAATAAAAGTGCTAACGGAAATAAAGTTGCTTACAATTTGCGCTAAATTTCGTCAACTTTTGAAGAACTTAATAATTAATTAATTAATGTTTGTTTATCGATATACTTTGGATTAATGCTTATTTACATCACTTAGAAAGTAATAATTTAAGGTCAATATGTCATTACCATTTTAAACCTAAATGTAGAAATATTTAATACGTGGAAGGATAAGTGTGGAATACGACATTTTTTCTTCAGTCTGGAAGAAGGAAAATAATTATATTGGTATTTATTAAAGAATTACCAAAATATTTGAGTACTTGGAAGCATAATCATATATTTAGGTTCCTTATTATGAGGATATAAATGACCTCATTATCCCTTTGAAAATTACCGAGACTGGTTTGTGTTTCAAGCCTCTTATATTAAATTGAGACCCAGCGGCCATAGATTAAAATATGTTAATACCCATTACACGAGTTATACTCGTAGTAAGTAACGTGTTAAATTGACATGCTTATATGTGTGATTGCAAATTGTAAGCTGTTTTTATACGACTGTGGCACTCCTAGGAGAATATTGGATTTATTAATCTATGTATGTATATATGTATGAATATGGGTGTGTCCAGATGTTACTTTCTAGGCTGGAGCAGATAATCTAATTTGTACAAATGAGGTATCATTAGCATTGTTTTAACTTTTCAGGTGTATTTAGGTAGGTGATGCCATAATACATGTAATATGGCGGCGGGGAGTACCCATTTTAAGGAAAGTGAAAAAATAAAAATTCGAAAAGGCCATCAAGTGGATATCAAATCAAAGATCTTGATGAGGTTTCCAAAATATATATTTTTGAAACATGTTGTATTAATAAATGTGGTATTAAATATTTGTTTATTACATATTTGAAATTTTACAATAATATGTGGTATTAATAAATACGGTATTAAATAATAAAAAAAAAGTTTCGAATTAAAATCTGCTTTTCAGCCTTAAATTATTAGTTACCATTTTATAACAAATTATGAAAAAATAATTGTTTATTCCACATACATCGCGAACTCAATATTGAATAATAAATTTCAGTTTTTTTTGTTCCATTTATTTTTTGCTTTTGGATCTTTTTTATTTCTTCCTAACTTTTTCGATGGTCTACAATATTATACTAATAATTATTTTTCCAACTCTTTTTGAATTATAGGCGACTAAACTGATTGTAATATTGTGTTTAGGACAACCTTCTATACACACAAACCTTGTTCTCGTCGCACTAACGACATATTTAAGGAAATATTAATACTGACCTTTTTGGAATTTAGTGAAAATAAACTAAGCAAAGTATTAGTTTCGTAGGAAAATTTCGTAGGGCATGTCCTTTAAATATATCGTACGTATATCTCTTCATATTAAATTTTCCTTAGTTCTTTGTATCCCCAGCAATTAATTGAACAGTTTTTTGCAATATTTTATGATTAAGTTAATTTATAAAGGTCTTGTTGTCTATGAAAATTATATTATTATTATTTAAAATAACGTTATATGCGCCCTTAGATAGTTTGTGAGAGAACATATAGAATCGTTACTTTGAACAGAAAATTACCAACACACCTGGTCACATATAATTGTATGATTGGTATGACGTACAATGCAATGTATTAAGTTATAACTATCAAAATAATTATAGCTGTTTCTTTTATGCGTGAAAAGCAAAATATCATATTCAATCAGATTAAAGTAGTTATTAATTTATGTAATAGTAATGAAATTAGGGAAAGATGTTAATATTAAAATTTTTCATATTAATATGTATACACATTGCGAATAAATCGAAATTACATTGTAATGAATCATATGGACATGACTATAAGTAAGACCACAACCGCAATATCCCGTATTAATATTTTCTTTATGATAATCCTACAATTTCTTTGGAATCTATCGTTCGGTAAACCCCCGAGTACCTGCTTAGTTCGATAATTGATTCGGAAAAGTTATGTTGTGGAATCATTCATTAAAACCTGTTTAGCATTAATAAACATCGATATGTCGAGATTTATGTTATCATATAAATTGTTTCATTTATCTCGTGTCAACTTTTTGAAAGTTGCCTAAAAATATCATCTTTTCTTTCGTCCGAATTAGCGTTTGCGTTTTAATTATTCGCATGTGTGGGATCAGCTTCTCCATTTTTGGAAATACAAATAAAAAATTATTTACGCACTATTGCCGCCAGTTTGTCGATTCAAATGACAAATTTAGGTATAATTGTAACGGATTCACAAGGTCGTTGATTCATTAAATCAACAATACGTAGTTTTGGGAAGTTATTAGATATATTCAGGTGGGTGAATAAAATTAATAATCTTAAAGGTGGATAATTGAGAGTTAATAAGGAAGTAGGAAGACTTATATTGTTCAGTTTTTTGAGGAAAGTTATAATTTTGTTATTTTTGGGTATTTCAATACCTGCTAAAGAAGAACTTAATATATGGTATTGACATTTTCCATCATTGCTCTAATTATAAGTGTGCTTGTACTGTTGTATATAATATTAAGCCGGTTTATCATTAAGTGTTGATATTTTTTCTGTTGAAATCTGCATAATCAAAAGCGTTGATGAGGGCGGAGAAAACTTTAAGCTTATTAACAGACTAACTGTCTAATTATCCTGTATTATAAAGCTATGTACACCAATTCATAATTTACTAAAGTGAGCTATACTGATCTGATGTTTGAAGACGGGAGGTTAATAAAGGACATTTTTTTTAGCAACTGGATGTAAGCTAAAATATAAAATTTGTTTTTCAATTTCCGTTCTCAAAAATAGTTACAATTATCGACGCGTTTGTCATGATATTCTTTGAATATAATTATTTCCTGTTTTCGTCTTGAACAATTTTTTTGTCGTTGTTCTACCTGACGTGACCAAATTTTATTTTTATTTTTGGCCAAATGACCTACAGCTGACAGTTGGAAAACGACACTTAAGATAATTAACGAGTTGGAAACTCCGTAATTATCTTAAGTTAAAAAAATATTATATATACTAAAATATTAATACACTTTTATACATTTATATATTCAACTAATTCTATACCGAAGTAAGGGGTAAGCAGTGATGACGAAGAACGCAAATATTCACACTTCGGCATTTTGCATGAAACACAGCATTTGTCCACAACACGACATACCTTGTTTTTATTTTTGAGTAAAATTAAAAGTTTTTTAAAGAAAAAAAGTTGACCTCCAGATTTTGAGCTTTTCCCATATTTTATTGCTTATAAAAAAAATAATTAAAAGTTAAATAAGTCTTCTTTCATGTCATTTAGTTTCATTTTTGTTTGGTACACGGGGTCGCTTAACGGATTGAATAATTAAAAATTTTGAGTTGATTTTATCTTCATTGTGATTTATTCGGTTGATCACAGGTTTACGGCCTCGATGATGCGGCGTATTGGAAGGCTCCGGGTTCAATTCTTGGCCACACGTCGACCGTTGTTGAAGTGATGTTTGTAATTGCGTAGCTGGAATGTCACAGACCAGTGACGGGTAGTAGCGCTGTTGGTATGAGAAGCTACGTACTGCGACTGCCACGCCGCCTACCCAGAGTGGTGATTATGGATATTGCTTCTATTGATACGCGCATTGGGGGAGGTTTATGTCTAGCAGTAGATGGAGACAGGATAAGGATTGATGAAGTTTTGTGGAAAGAGTTTTTTGGGAATTTCGAACACTTTTTTTATTTACCCCTTTTTTCGTTCGTTTTTTAATGAGAAATAAAAAAGCAGTTTTCTTAAAAAAATATCAGTAAATTGATGCCTGATTACATATTTTCCCTCGAAATTATATGGTCAGCTCATAAAAATAATTCAGTGGAAAATCAGCGTAATAACTTTAATAATTTTCCTCGTTACTTAAAAATGAGAGTACGCAATTGATTTCATTTATTTTTATTGACATATTTTAATAATAAAGATTATTCATTTTAAATAATTTTTGCAAATAAAATATTTGGGAAAAAACCATTTTGAATACCAAAATGTAATTAAACGATAATTAAAAAAAAAACGAGTGTGCTTTAGACCATACGACTGAAGTAAAAATTCAAATTCACAAAATATGAACTTTAAAATGAATTTACAATTTTATTCACTTTAAACGTAGAATATTTAATGCATTGAACAAAATAATAATTTATAAAACTGTTCAAGAACGAAATTAAATTACAAAATAATCAAAAAATCACTGTTCGCGTAACGCTAGTAAACTCGCATATACATATATTTCATGCACTGGCTGTGAGAGGAAGAGAGAAAGAAAATGTGCGCGCGCACTGGTCTCTCTTGCTCCTACAGTGTGATATAGACAATAGGCTTGCATTGTGTCTTAGATATACGAAACATAACTGGCTATGAGAGAAAGAGAGAAAGAAAATGTGTGCTCGCACCTCTCTCTCTTGTCCCTAGAGTAATATACGAAACGTAACTCTCTGTCTTCACTAACATATCTCCCTCTCAACTTCCGTTTGCCTCGCCCGATCACACTTTTCGTAACGCTCTCGTCACGCATTCACGAGCTTACTCCCCAAGTCAAGCGTGCGTAAAGGAGTTTTACTTCAAAAATTGGAGAAACATATGACACAATTAAACATCTGAAAAAAAATCATTTTGCCGAAATCAAATTGTGAACAAGGCAAATAAAACGAGATTTTCATCAGTATCAATAAATCTATAAATTAAAACATCGGCACGACTTACAAACTTGAGTAGCGCGGTGAAACAGCGCCTTTTTAAAGAACTTAATAAGACAATTGTACCGTCGATTTGTAACTTTAACTAAAGCTATTTACATATTAAGACTGCATACCTCGCAACTGACTGCCAACTGTAACTAGAACGCGTAGGAACACTTGCATCCTTTCATCTTGCAACCCACGCACCTTGCATCACTTTCGGACGACCTCATCGGTGACCCGCGAATGGGCTCGCTCACAAAGCCGCCGCTTTGTTCCTGCGGAATGGGCCAGACGGCGGTTCCGTGGATGAAGGCAACCGCAACGAGGTAAACAATGCTAAGTAGAACGCTCTCTTTATGGTTGTTTAGAATAGTTTAAGGTGGCCGTTTAAGTACCACAGACAGTCTGCTGAAGAAGGGCAGTATTTGAAGACAGGGTTGATGATATTTTTGTTTAATATATCGTATAACTAGTTGTGTCATTTTGTTAGTGGTTAAGTCGAATTTGAAGATTGAATACATACAGAATATTTAGTCATTCCCTATATAATTTAGCTCAAAAGTGAATCAAATAAAATTAAGGGCAGGAATCCAATTGCATTCAAAAGGAACTACAAGACAACATGTTAAATTTTCCATGAGTCAATTGGCCACAAATAGGTACTTAGGAGTCAAATTTTGTAATATGTAAAGATTTAAAATTTAAGTGGTTTTGTATATAAGAATTTTTTATTCTTTTCGTATGTAAGTCCATGCGAAATAGCCTCACCCGTCACTTATATCGCATTAAATTTATAACCGTATTGATATATTTATTTATGTGTAATCCACGAACACTACATATTTGAGATTGAAAATAACGAAATTATCCAGGTAAATGATCTATCATAATAAAAAAAAACTATCATACTTTACATTCAATTGATTCAACTGCGGTTATAAAAGTCCTTTGTCTCCAATCGTTACAAAGTGGTTCTATTGATTAGAAGAAAATATCGCAATATGATATAGCACCATGGCTGAAAAGAAAGTGGTCTCGGCATCTGTTATAGCAGAGTATTGCAGAATATTGGATCATGATTGGGGATATAAAACAATAACAATCTCAAAGTAATTTTAAATGTGGATGTGTGTTTGTTTGTTTCCTAATAATTTTGTAACCAAGCAATGAAACCCTATCGAATTTGGCTTTCGTACATTCGTGTGATGGACTTGTATATATCCGCAATTTTGTTTGCTATTTTATTAGTACCATAAGGTGCGTTTGAATGTTTGTTACTTAATTAATCCTAAATAGCTGCACAACATTTTATTGAAATTTGAATATAGATTAAGTCATATGTTTTGAACACGACACGTAATATAATTTCTGTATGATAAAACTGGGCGTTTCGTTCTATAATAAACAGTTAGTGCTACAACATATCAATAGATGGCTCAACATGTACATTCAATTTATTGACTACGCGCCTCTAGAGACAAAAGTTGTATTCATGTTCAGGTCTGTCGTGTTAAAAAATCCACGAGCGCGAAGCCGTTGGCAAAGACTATTAGAATAAAAGTGAAGCGAAATCAATTCCATCTAATTATGGAAAATAAGTACAGTGTAATTCCATTATTTACGTAAATTTTATGCAAGTATACCATAATAGACAGATTAAAATAAAAAAAAAAGTGTAAATTGCTGTATATTAAAGCTTTTGCGTATTTTCAACGGTGTAACTAAATTTAATATATAATTAAAGAAAAATAAAAAAAATCATAATTCAAGGACTTTAGGCATTTCATTGTGTAGTTGGTCGAAACACATTAAACAATATTAACGCGATCTCGATAGCCATACCGGATATTTAATTAATAAAAAGATTCGCACGCTGCGGATCTAAGGCTGGTCTCTCTCTTATGACTAACATTATTCAACTTCTGCCTATCAAAATCGTTTGTCTTGCACACACTCACACACACTAATTCCACGAATCACTGATCTGAATCAAGTAAATAATTAAGTTTTTGTTTATTTATTGCACATTGATAGAGAGTGGATTGATAATACATATTTACGCCATAAATTTGGATTCACCTCACTCGAATTTATACCAACTGATACGATATCGCCGTATACCAATTAAGTTCAAATATTTCTTAAGCCAGTGGTTTTCCAAAGTTTTTCGATGTATATATAAAATATTTTACAATGAAATTGACGTTCGCGTGCTTAAGTTAATTAATTTAAAACTAACGTCATTTAGATCATTAACGTCAGGTTTGATCGTTTGATAACTCAACTCAGCGGGGAGTTGACGCTTAATTAAATTACAATTGGAAAGTTCGATAAGTATCTGGGGTAATAAAAAAATCGACATCTATTTAACAAAATTAATATATCAATTTTAATTTTATTTCTTATAAGTGCTTTATAAACTGCAAATGATTAATTCTTTAAGGTCATGGATACAAGCAATATTCGGAGTCTCGGGAGATACGATCGTTATTTTAGTAGAAAAAACAAAGTTTTTATGTCCATGTTACATTGTCTTCATTTTTACAACTCATCGTGTTTGTTATGTCATAAATTACGTATAAATTAAAAAAAATGTTTCTATCGGTATTTTTTCTTAGAAGTTTTACTTTTATGATTTATTTCGCTATGTGTGGACTTACCTAAAACGTGGATTAGGATTATCAATTTGAATAGTCTGGACTATCAAAAATTAAATAAAGAGATATAAAGAATTCAAAATACTAGTAAATTTGATTTACAATATCTTGATGTTAATAATAGTTCATTACATATCTATTAAACATGTATCTAAGAAATTATACCTGTATTTTTAGCCACTTGTTTGTCAGACTTTTAATACGTTTAAAAAAGGATGACCCTAAAAATAGCCCGTTTGGGGAACCAAATATTTTATTGGTCCCAAACGGGGGACTCTCACTTTCGAACTTTTCTAGAAAGATTGTCAGAAATTCTATAATTTGTTATATTACAAGATATAATGAAGTCAATGTACGCTGCGTTAATGACAATATAGTCTTTAAATGCATTGCATGAAAGAAACGAGGTTTAAGTCCACACTACTTGTACGGACTGTTCCATTTATGAGTTAATGTTTGTCGACAAATATTAACAGTATAATGTAACTTCATTTGGCTGAATGTCACTTCAATTGATTATAGTAAGTTGGTGATTTACCGTGAATATAGGGATTTATAGTCAACAATAATATGGAGTAGCTAATAAACCAAGTAGTTAACAGGATCAAGTTTATTTATGTCATTATGATGCCAGACCAAGTTACGGTTGTTGTGCTGGATATCTAGATGAATTGTGCCGTCTGATTATCGCTTGTTCAGAACTCTAAGCAATCATTTAAATGTCTCTGAACAATCATTATATATTCTATAGCATTGAACACTTTTGGATAGACCTTGTTATTAGATTTTTAAATGAAGTTCATAATCATTGCCTGAAGATGGTGTACATATAATTGGATTTCTTATTGACACTTGCGTTATAATAAAATATTTTTGCAAGAACAAATTGGGATTAAAAACTCGTAATCTAATATAAATATTAAATCGTTGTCTTATGATGGCAACTTATCTTAAAAAAACAAATTGAGGATGGGAAAGTTTTCGAGGATATGACCACTTAAAGTAGTCCGTAATGTAAACCATGGACATAAATAGCATATGCATAAGTAAAGTTAATATATAAATCTTCTCTGCATCTCTAATCTTTAAATTAAAGTTTTTTTGGTATTGTAAATTTTGTAAATTTTGATTAATATCCAAAATTCAATACGGTGGATCTAATATGACCACCCAAAATTGGTATGAAATCGATCATCAGTTCTTTTCTCCTCTAAGAATGGAAATATAAGTTTTATTTGATAATCTTTGAGTAGATCTGGAATATAATTTATAATTTAAGTTAGAAATGAGGGTACATTTTATCCTCATTTCTAACTTAAATTATAAATTATATTCCAGAAATATAAATTATAATATAAATTATATACATTAAAAAATAGATAGTCCGCTGTTTTCTCGACGTAAAATTTGTATCTGGTCAAGTCACATTGAAAAATGTTACGAATCAAATCTTAAAATCTATTCCAATGCTTAATGAAATTTTTTGTGGCGTTAGTGTATAAATATATGATAATTGCTTTGTAAAACGCCTGAAATTCTTGGACCTACAACATTTATTTTTGATCATTCTGCTGAATTGAGAAAGATCAAAAAGGTGTACCCACCATCACCAATGTTTTAAAAATTATTATAATTCTATTTAACATCAATATTATATTTGAGTTAATCTCGTCAATGATTACTTCGTAATAGTAATATATTCATAATATTACTATTATGAAATAACTAAGAATTACTTCATGATAGTAAAAATAAAGAAATTCAATAATTAATCATTACTATTACGTATTGACGGTATTCCGTTATTTGTAATGCCTGTGGAATAGGCAAAATACCAATCCAAAGGTTCTGAAAAAGTGAACTGTTCGATTGCGAGTATGATCATTGAAAGAGAAATTCACCGAATGGAAGTCGATGTCACGTATTATTTGTAAGATATTTCCCGTAAAAGAATTGAGCATCCCTTACAATTCTTTCATAACTTAAGCAAAGTAAATCAGACAATAAATTGCATTTTGGCAGGCACGTATCACATTTTCTTTCTCTTAAATGTCACATTTTATTTTCAATTTTGGAACATCGTTCATCACAAAAATGTAATAAAAATCATGATATTAAAATCTATTCCAGCCAAAGTCACGCTGTCACCGGTGCTAAAAATTTACTTTCACATACCGTTGGTAATTATTAAAATATTTTAAAAATGAACGTTTCGTTTATTACGACGCGAATGGGAAGCTAATTATCAATTTTGATAACGACTTGCAATCCAATCTCACAGGGACAGAGCGTAGTGCACGCAGATATTTTGGAGTTTTGTAATTGAGGTTCATTTACTTGAGAGGCGTGTGAATGAATGCTGCAGAACAGGTTAGGCGTTCCTGGAAAGAGACTGTTTTTGTTTTAAAGCCGTTTTTCGGTATATCATTTGAGTTGATGCGCTGAGATAAGTTTTAGGTAGGTTTGTAGTTAAGTATTTTTATGGTTTCTTAAAGGAGTTTGCGTGCTAGTGGATTAGGCCAAATTCCTGAGAAAAATAAATATATAGTATATATTACTCTTCTCTATGTTTTCAAAATGTATCGTAGTTGTACGTTCGTAAGAATGAAACCTTAATACTCGAACTCTATATTATATACAAGGTTTTCCTGATATAAAGTCAGTTGATTAGGTTCAAAATTTGTTTTATTTTTGGGAAAAATATTTTATATTTAATATTTACAGCATATGTGTTCTGAATATTCCATAATAATACCTATAGAAAATAAGGTTTATCTAGATGTAGATAAAGATTGTTCAAATTTTAAGCCAGAGAAGCGTACTAAATAGGTAATGAAATTAAATAGTATAAAAGTTCTATACAGGTTACCATTAAATGCATTCAGGATAATCTGTACATTTTTTTATTGAATTGAGTAGTTTTCTTCACGAGTGAAATGTTTTACTATTTTTTTTGTTAATTTTAATAATCATAATATGAAAAGAAAGTATTTTCATTTCTATGAAAATAAAATATTCGAAAATTATTATTAAAATTTGAGACTTTATTGTGATATCTAAGTAAAATGTTAAGCATTTTCTTTACTTAATATAATGATTGAGAAGCAAAATCATTTATTTTTGACAAAAAGTGCTCCACGCTTTTACATTAGAATATTATTCGCAAAAACAGACATGGCTAAAGCCTTTACTGAGAAAACAGAGACGATAGGTTCAATACTATTTATTGCGTTTTAGTGCAGTAATTTGTAGAATCATGTTTTTGTTTTAATTTTTAGATTACTCATTTGTTTTTACATTATTTAGTCATTTATTTTTGTTTTAAAGCTGTGAATTTTTTTGTTAATTTCATGCTATAATTATATTGTCATCGATTCTAAATACGTGCGCAAAATTTTGAATAATTCGGATGTCTGGAAGTGGGTTAAAATTTCATTTAAATATTCCGCTATTTTTGAAGCTTTTTTTGTTTCAAGACTAAAAAAATTTGTTTTAATTTTATGCAATTATTGTATTGTCACTAGAACTACACATAATTGCCAATTTAACACAGAATTAGAAGAGCATGAAATTTAGATTCTTAAATTTTACTACATAACTTTTAGTTACATTTAAGTCGACCTAATAAAAACCGTTAATAAGTAAGAGATTAGTTGCTATTGTTGACAAAATATACACATTGGTTTAAATTGCTTCCGAGATGGTAAAAATCAAACTGGGTTAGGTTAATTTCTAACATCTAATATATTTTATGCAATGCTAAAAAATAGAATAAAAATATACAGTGCATATATTGATAAAAACGATAAAATGACACTTTCCGCCATACCGAGGTTTCATATAATATCCTGATCATGGACTGGTCTAACGATGACGCAGCATCTACTGGTCACTTATCTTTAATGCCATCCAAAACCGCGGTGCAATGAACTAATAATGGTTAGAAATAAATGCATTATTTAATTAATTTATTAAATTTATAAATTAAATTCATCCCGGATGCGTGGGTAGAATCTGATTTAGGACGTAACGTATAGCGTCTGTAAATTCATTAAAAGACCGGAAATAAACGAGTCTTGACTGTTAAGTTTAAACTTTTGACTACAATTTCTAGCAACCTGCACGATTTGTGTGTGCTAATTAGAATATTTTGTAATTGTGAGTCAAGGACGACTTTAGATTTATTAATAATGTATGAATATGTTCATAACAATGAAAATTGAGTCATTTTATTTTGAAAACGGTGAGCATAGTGGGGGTATTATGCTTGTTCTTGCTACGGCTACTAAAATTATGGATATTTCAATTATGTAACCAGTAAAGAATTTATGGTTTAAATAACGTAATTACGTGCCTAACTAACTTGATATTATAAAAATGTATTTCTAGCTTTAGGAAACAAATCAGAAATAAAAAAGTCAGATTATAATATTGAGGTATATTCGTATTTTTATTAAAGGAACAAGTAGTATTTATGAAATCAAAAAAATAAATCATAATAAAAAAAATGGAATGAAGTACTAAATATAATTTATACTTTTTTGTTCGTGAAAATGTAATCGCATAAATTATAAGGCGTTCAGTGGTTTATCATTTAAGGAGATTCTCAGTTTATTGAATCAAACATATCTGGCGGAGAAAAAACCTCGCTTAGCTTCCACACTTGTGGGTGGTGTAGACAATGAATAATTGTACTCAACTGTTAGGTATACTTCGTGTCCACCGCCAGCAGCACTACCATAAATGCACATTTCGACTAGAATTATAGATTCTATTTATATATGTGTTTTCTCTAGAGGAATCTTTTTTCCTGTTATAGCTTTGTATATTTCTTTTTCCAACTGTTGTGCTATGGTTAAATGCTCGTCTTTATCATCTCTAGTCTATTTGGGTTTGTTGTAGACGTCATCGTAGACTCTCTTGTGTTTGCTTAAATTTCAGTTTTTTTTCTAATTCTACAATAAATGTTCTACTTTCATCTGATCATCTTTTATCGAGTGTTTCCCTAGCTGTGGTCGTGACAAACTCTTAATTGTTAATTATAATTATGATATAAATTATAATTATATTCTTAATTGATAATTTCTAATATTGTTAAATACCAGATGCGATTGTTCGTCTTTCTTTTATTCTCTTTCTTGGATATAAATAAAGTTGTTCACTGAGTTTTTTAAAATTTGAAGATTTAATTTATTGAGCGTAAACCGTAATGCAGCGTCCACTGTTAATGAATTTGTATCACGGCGATACAAAGGTATCGCTATTGTTTTTATTACTTCTAAACTATGATTAACGTTTTAAAAGTCTTTAATTTCTTTATTAGTAAACCTCACGATTGATTTCAATTCAAGTAACGCCTTCACAACGCATGTTTTTAATTTAAGAAATCGGCCAACCATATCTGACAATCTACTCCATTTCGTTTAAGCGCCTAATGTAAATCCAAGTTTCCTTATGTCATTTTTCAAGGGCGATTTATGAAAATATTTAACTACTCTTCCTACTTTTTAATTATATCTTTATATAAAAAGACTGGCTCTGGAGATTTAGATTCATCTATAAAGAACCATTATTCATTTCTTCATTTTTTTCCGTAGAATCAGTATCTTTGAGTTCGAGATTAGATCGCAGATCTGAAGTTTTCTGGGTTATATACAGTACAGCAAGTTGCATTCCATGATTATAACACAGTTGTTAGTGGTTATTAAAATTCTTACCCATTTTAACCATTACACTGGCTCCGTCTGTAGTGAAAGAAATTATGTCGTCGGATTGCTCTCAAGTGCACTCAAAAGCTGTTCTAACAATTGAGTAGCAACATCAGCAATCATTGAGCTTTTTATCTTCAATAATATTTCATCTAGTGCTGCCATTCTGGTCACGACTACGAACTTCCATAGAAAACTCACTTGAATAATAATTTGTAAGTTTAATTTTCTTTATTGGAGGTTCTTTCGTAGTATTTCTGACTTGATCTTGAGCATTTTTATCAGTAGTTGAAGTACTGGCTCTTTAGGAGCTTTGCTCTGATATTTCACCAATAGACCAAGAGAACCTTGTGGTTCAAGTGGGGATTTACGAACCAGCAAGAAATGTTCTCAAATAGAAGTTTGTTTAAAAACTCCTTGTGCATGATTTTCTTTAGCGATAACCTGATAAAATAATTATATAATACTTATATTCATTGAAAGAAAAATATATCATATTAAAGGAATATAAATTATGAAATTTAATTCAAGTTAGTAACTAATTAATAAAACAACAGTTTATTTTATAGAAATCTTTCTTTTATTATTGCAACATTTATAACATTATCGTACTTAATTAAAATTATAAACAAGTTTTCTTTATTTTATCACTACACTCAACACGCAAAAAATCGTAACTTCTATAGATATAAATTTAATAATTTGCCTAGTTGGTACTTATAAAATTTCTGTACAAAGTAAATAGGGCAGTAGATGAACAAAAAAAAAATGTAAATTTTCTCATTGACGTTTCACGTATGCGTAATTTATGATCCACATGAAGAGTCGATTTATAATTTCGGGACAATTGCCAATAACTTCATAATGACAAATCACAATACACACTAAAAAAATCTTTAACTAGACTAGAATACGTTAATTGAGTCAATGTGAATTGAATGACTAACGATCGAGCAATGAATAAAACTTTCTTTTATTTTTTAAAGCAGTACTCACGGAATTCCCCAAAGGATTCCCCATCCGCACTGCGTCTCAATTTTTGGGGGTTCCCTTAAGTTAAGTCATTTGATAATATTGAATTCTAATGTTTATTTAAAAGGCCTAATCTTCACCCAATATTCCTTGTGTCGCGTGAACTATCCAAATTTATATAAATCACTGGGAAATACCGCAAAGTAACTATTTAGTGCAGTGTTGTCCGCGATTTTCAAAGATCTGACATAACAATTGGTATGTAATTTTACTCTTCTTTAGCAGGTAGTGTAATGTAAATCAGTATGTTATTTTTATTGTTTAATTCAAGATACATACTTCAGTAATTACAGAATTGTACCTTTGAGTTATGGATTTTTAAAAAGTTTAAAATCAATGCATTGCGTAATTTTGCAATGGGAGCCTGAGTTCTTGCGCAGGTCTACAAAAACAGGACCCGAAAATCTAAGAATTTGAACGAAAAGTTCCATATTAGCATTATTGTTAGTAAGTTTTTTTTCTAATAAAACTGTTTACTTTTTGTCTTTATTGTTATTTTTAGAAACAGTCCACACAGTCATTTAGAAATTATATTTGCAACGTAAATAACAAAACGTGAAAGTGGTTTGAAATTTGTGGTGAACTTTAAATTTTTAAAATGTTCTATAGAACCGATGGCACAAACGTCAAAATAACCTTTTCACTTTGGTGGGGTTACACGTTTGAGTAATATGCAGACAAATATATAATGAATACGGTGGTCCGTTCCAAAGTATATGCGTCGTTTATAAGGTTTTAGGATTTTTTATATCTTAATTTATATTTTTCTGAGATAGACATGTGATAAAGAACATTCATATATTTGAACCCCATTAGGATAGACTGGTATATCTTTTTTAAAATATGCACTTAAAGTTATGACTATGATTCTAAATTCAGTAAACGAGGCCAATGGATGTAGTTAAATATATAACAAATATACCAGATACCTGTTTGTATGGACCTTTTTAAGTTATGTTTCTGAATATTGAATTCATTTTATTTTGACCGAGTTTAGTAATATGAAGTTAAATTTACTCGATACTTTAAATTTTTGGTACAGCGGTAGATTTAGAATTTCTGATTTCTTCAAAAATTTGCCGTTTAAATTAAAATACACCGATAATTTTGCAATCATATGTCATTTTGATCTGATTGGCGATTTTTTTTAATTTTTGTGTTTAAACATATAAAAGTAATGGTAGAGAATTGTTTAACAAGTGAAAGTAAATGTGGAAACCAATTTGTGAAAGGACAATTTCGTTTCTAATTAATTTAATTTCTTTCCCATGTCATACGTTTATTGGTAATAGCTGGAAGTATTTAGAATTCTAAAGTATTTTCGTACCAAATTCTACGTCTTAAATTTAAAAGTAGGTCAGCTGGAAACATCTTATTAATTTTATTTCCACAGTGTGACGTGGGTTTTGATACGTTAAGAAAAAACAAAAAAACTAAATTTGAAGACATATTTTCAAGTTTATTTTATAATGTTACGTTTCTATTATATATATATATATATATATATATATATATATATATATATATATATATATATATATATATATATATATATATAGTGTCAAACATGGAAATTCAACAACCATATAAAAAGTAGGATAATCACATGCCAGAGAGGAATAGAGTGTAGTATGCTATAGATAAGGAAATTCCAAAAAATTAGACAAACTACCAAAGCAACTGACGCACTAGTACAAGCTTACAAAGCAAAATGGAAATGGGTTGGACATGTAGCACGCCTTCAAGACCAGAGATGGACGAAAAAAGTAACAACATGGAAAGGCCCTCAAGGAAAAAGGAAGAGGGGAAGACCTCATATTAGATGGGAAGAAGACATTACAAGAATAGCAGGCTCAAACTGGATTAGTTTGGCCCAATCTAGAGACGATTGGTTATTTTGGAGGAGGCCTTTAGTAGGCCTGTAGAGGGGTTCTTGCAAATATATAAATAACGCATACTTAAATTACATTATATGTATTAATTAATTTACGATGTACATAATATCCACATTTATGTAAAAAATTTATTTTGTAAACTTAGTTATTTGTGAGAAATTAAAAGGCTTTTTTATTATATCTATATGTATATATATATATATATATATATATATATATATATATATGTATATATATATATATATATATATATATATATATATATATATATATTGTTATGTTATTAACATTTTGTTTATTTAGTAAATGCCTGTTTGGTATAGCTTTAAACTGTCTAAGATAAGTTAAATTACGAGGTTTTGTTCCTACGAAAAAAAAAACAAAAAAATGGAAAACATAAAAAGAAAGGCGAAACTTATCATTTAAATATCTTAGTTAATAGAGTTTGCATTTGCTTACTGCTTAGATGAAGTTGTTACACACTGTCGAGTTGTTGTGATGTCCTATAAATAATCATATTATATTGATTACTGTTTCGTATTCAGATTATTGTCGATATTTGCCTAGTTGGCAGGCTTTATAGTTTATTAATTATTTGATCGTCGAATTGTCAACTTAAAGTTGTTTGAATGTGTAATTTGAAATTTCTTCGAGTATTGTGTATCAACGGATGTAGTTTATATTTTGCCAGCTTGAACTTGGTGGAATTATATGATTGATTATTTAATATTATTCCGGCAGATTTAAAGGGTACATAAAATGAGAATATAGAGGAGTAAAGTGGTTTTAAAAATAGAGTGGTTATATATATATATATATATATATATATATGTATATATATATATATATATAAATATATATAAATATATATAAATATATATATATATATATATATATATATATATATATATATATATATATATATATATATACATAATCCGATTACGATAATAGTCATTAAAATAAATATAAGACAATTCTAGACTATGCAAGGAAGAATATGATATTGTTTTATATTATTTCGATTTTACATTTTATACTTCTAAGTAATCGTATCGATGAAATGGTAAAACATAAAATAAAATATTAACATATTTTAATTTCAAATGTAACGAACTATCAAAGTCCATTTAAATTCCTTCTACGTGATAACAAATATAGACCATTTGAATTACGAAAAAAATAACATTATATTACAGGAGTACTGAAGTATTTAATTATGTTTAAAATATTTAGGCCACCGGTTTTTATTGTTTTTTGTGATAATTTTTTATTCTCTATAATATCGAGTTTCATATGACATACGTTTAAATGAAAGTACAGTTGTTTTGTATGACGTGATAATGTCTCTACACTATATAGACCATAGTATTACTGCGTAGCTAGTAGCGTGTGGTGCTCGCAGGATTTTTTTCTTTAAATAAATTAATAAAAAAACTTAGAAGGAAATCATTACCTCATATACTCTCGATAAATGATACGATAACTTTGATTTATTTGCAACAATGATTTATTTCTAAAATATACTTGGTAATTAATTTCAATCGCCACATAAAATTTTAAAGATATAGTCAAACGATTTGAAATCTAAATTTAATTTAAAGAGAGTAAGTTCAAAGTTTCTGATCTTTTAGATTAGTGTAAAAATGACAAAACATTTCCAGTACTGGTTATCCGAGAGATAAGTCTTAATTTGCAAGTGTTTTATTTGTAACTGATGTGTCTCTGCATCTGAGGTACGAAAAAATATCCCAGCGCGGATTCTAGTACATGCGATGCATAACTTATGATAATATTGCAAAATATAAATAGACAAAAACCTATTGTCGTTTAAAGTACATAACGGTTGCACTAAATTTAAGAGGTAAACAATTCAAAAACTAACGTCAAACAAGCGTCTAAATAAAGCCACATGCGACACAATCAATTATGATAACGCGCTTTATAAAATATTTAATGGCGACTTGCCATAATTTTGCGGTTAGCGCATTCGAATACGAATATTCGCCGGCAAAATGTTGTTCTCGATGAGTCAAAAAAGGTTTCGAGTTCACTAACACGTTAATGTCGGGTGCGGGGGGCGCCAAACCGGAATTGGCTATTATTGACGACGTACGTATGTAGACGCGGTCGAGTCGCACTGTTTGCGTGTTTGAACACTGCAGTGTTTCGTTGTTTCCGCGAATAACTCTAGTGAGCGATATCCGGGATTGTTGAGACGTTCTTTTTACTTTATTCCGGACGGAATAAATTGGACTGGTAAATTATATGGTAATAATGGAATTTCGCAGTTTTATTTGAATTTTTTCAGAACTACGTCGTAATGCGTATTACTGATTAATATTTCAAAAATATATATTGTTATTTGCAGAGTGGTTTTAAGTTACCAGAATGTTGTTTAGGTATATACGACACATGACAATTCTTACGAAAGTGGCATTTGACATGTTTTTTTTCGTCTCTTAGCAACCAAAACATTTGATTGCAATTTTTTTCTTTTTTATTTTCGTCACAAAGAGTTTTGTGTCGAACTAAGATCCATGGAGGGCATCAATAATTTATATACCACTGTATATTACATATGTATTAATGCTATGCATATATATTAACAAGAGACACATTTTAACTTGTAAGAGTATATGCATTTATAGAATATAAATAGTCAAAATTTTATTTTTTTTTTCAAAACCGGCTTTTCATCAAAGTTTTATATTATGGATACTAAGTATGCGTAGGGTTTAGAATCCATAATATTACAGAAAAATATATTATAAATCACCTACCCAGTAGAGTGTATTATAAAATTGTACAGGTAGGGCACAAAGTTAGCAGAATACTGTTTACGTAGCGCACATAGCAATTCTTGGCGTTTGACATGTTTATTTCGTCTCTTAGCAACCAAAACGTTTTATTGCAATTTTTTTCTTTTTTATTTTCGAGCTTGAGAGAGATTAAAGAGCTTCGTGTCGAAGTGAGATCCACGGTGGGCATCAATAATTATAATAAGTATATTATATATATATATATATATATATATATATATATATATATATATATGTATATGTATATATATATATATATATATATATATATATATATATATATATTAATGCTATGCACATATATTAACATATTCCATAGTAACTGGGGTATAGTATAGTATACGTACATACAGTATCTCTTTTATATGATTACTCGGAAATTGAAAAGGTTTGTTCATCCTGTGTGATTTATAAAGAAGCAAATTAATGCCGAAATGATCGAAATAACTTTGTTCTGTCTGATATTTGTTGTTTCGAATGGAAAGATTTATTAAACTCTGTATATGAACTGGAATTGCATCTTAATATTGTATTTCGTTTTTAGGATTCCTTATTTAAAAAAAAACGAATTGTTTATAAGATTACTCAAGTGTCTGTTCATTTGTTCGCTTCTCTGTCTGTCATAGCCATTTTCCTCAGAAAGTATTTGACGTTAAAGTTTGTTTAGATAGGGATAAAGCATATTAATCAGCATAGATTAAATACACCAAAATATTTATGTAGAAATTTTAGAGACACTTGAAATTTTTTTAAATTTCATCAGTCGCATGGGATATCAATTGGAAGAGTAAGGGATGGTTATGGGGATTGTAAAATGATTTTAGTTCAGAATTTTATGTGAGGTACTTTTAGAATTGAGAACTTTGGTAAAATTGTTTTTGTTAAAAATATCTATACCGATTTTCTCAGACTGTTCGATGTAGAAACTTTAAAACTAGCACAATGGTAAATTATATTATCCCGCGTGCACTTCGGTAATTTGTATTGAAAAATATTTACATTTCAATTTTATACAGGGTAAGTAAGGCAATAACATTTTATTTTACTTTGTATGTCGTTTGGAGTATCAATTGAAAGGGTGACTAATCAGATTTCCAAAACTATTTTTTTTAGAACTATATATAAGATCTACAAAAAATAGACATATACAGAGTTTAATAATTCTTTCTCCTCGTATCGGAAATTATCGAAGTCATATTTATGAAAAAAAGTAGCGTTAGTAGAGGTTTGCTAAAATTTTCTGAAAATTATAGCGATGATTCTAAGTTTCATAGTTTTTGAGAAATCCACGATAACTTTACGCCTGTCAAAGCGACACTGGGCATTATATTTATATGGTAAAAATAATATTAATATTTATAAATCGTTTAATAGGAATACTAAGTTCTCGTAGTGCGAGTTCCACACGTGCTTGATAAGTGTGCTATATCAATTGACACAATGACAAATTTAATAGTCAAAAACAATTTCTTTATCTATATGTAGTGAGAAATATCATTTGAAAGGGTTAATAACGAGAACATATACACTATTCAACCTAAAATTATTAAAAAAAATTGAGTTTTTAGAAGTCTACGCCAAGGTTGTAGGAGAACTATAGCGATTATTCTGGACCCAGCGCTTGTAAAACATATGGTAGGGAAAATATTTATGTTATGAATATTAATATTCGTAAATAGTTTAATAGAAATACTATGTACCCTGAAATTTTTGTTAGTGCCTAAATGTATACGGAACCTATGTAGTGGGAGCTCTACTTGTACTTGATATATTTTTTAAATTTGTTTCATAAGATTCTATCGGATTATTCCTTTCCCTCTTCAGGTTTTATTAATATATGTACAACATATATGTTGTACTCAAATACGCTTCATATTAATGATTGTGGTCATAAAATAATCTTAGGATCATTGTTATTAAGAAAATGCCATCATTTCATACATTATGTCAACGAGCGTTGAAACCGTATTATTAGATTTCTTTGACCTACTTATTTCTATAATTTGTGCCTTTAATTAATTATTAATAAATTAATTTTTAAGTCATAATGTATAACTTCAACTTAAATTTTGCATGTAATTTCTTTCGTGTCTTAGAATATCGTCCGAAATACATGAATTCTCTTAAAAAGTAAATTATCACAGAAACACGCTCTGTTAATTTTCTGTATTTGACATTAAATAAACTTTTGTAATGTTTAAGCAATTAATTGTTTATAGCAATTTTTTATTGGAGATTCATTGCTAAAAGGGTTATATTTTGCAGTTAACAATGGCAACAAATTCAAAAGAACTTTTCCAAGGTGGTCTGCAACACAAATTTTGATGGTTATAAAATGTACCATAATAATGAACTATGTCGACACTAAGTTCTATTAAAATTTATTTAACCGTCTAGACATGCCTGAGTACCAAACAACTAAAGACGTTTTCAATGTTGTTAGCATTTCAAGTTACTTCGCCACATGCAGTATATGCAAGTCTAATTATCTATCAGGCAACAAACTATCAAATATACCACCTTTAGGATTTATAATATTAGTTAGGATTTGATTGGACCAAATACATTGTATAATTTTGTTAGTATATTTTTGGGGTCTTATGGCATATTTTAGGGTATTAGCCAGAGCTAAGTGGGTTGCGGTTGGGCCTGCGGCCTCGGAGTTGTACGTTGCGTCAAAGCAAGGGGTTTGGGATTTTACCACCGGTCACAGGCTGATGACTGTGCGAGGAGGGTTTTTCACAGACCCGGTTGATTTAATATCATGTTAAGGTCATATCCCTGGGTTCATAATCCAGGTATTTTTTTGGAAACTTTATAGATGGCACTCAAATGAAAAAAAACGAATTTTGTTCTCGTAATTGTATTCAATATCACAATTTAGACTGAAGCCTTTTTTGTTTTAATTTACCTTGAAAAAATTAATTTTATACGAGATTCACACTCAGTACTGCAGAGTTCAGACTTAAGTAGTTTGCCGCCGCATCAACGAGACCGACGATACGAAATAAAGATATATTTCCTGTGTGCTATTTTAATAATTAAGTAAAAAATAATCCAGTGTTTCGATTTTTACAGCTATCTACAATACATATACTATATAAATGCCAAGTTTAAATTTCATAGTTCCGTTAGAAGTATTTAAATAATATGATCACATAATCGGGTATTTTTAATCTTAAAGTTTCCTAAAATAAAAAAAAAATTAAAAAATAGTTATAATACAATTTTAAAAAAGTTTAAATGTTGTGAGGAAAAAAGAAAAGGATAAGGTGCGAAAGAAACTATATATTAATGTAGGGCAAATTAAGCGAAGTACATTTTAATGAGAGTTTTCCAATCATGTACAGACGATGCCTAAACAGAGAACAAGTATTCATAAAAAGACGAACAATTTTTAGGAATCAAAAACGTGCGTAAATGTCCTGAATGTAGGTCCAGGATGTGAATTGATAAATCCGTGAATCTGGTTCCGAGCTAAGAAGGTATGTGTGGATTGTTTAAAATATTATAAAGCAGCGAAAGAATACAGTCTACGCCATTCGCGAATAATTTTGATTTAGTTGAGCCTAAATCGAGATATATGTAAATACATACTAAGAATACAGATTTATAGAAGACAAGATGTTTGATTTATTAACTTCACTAAGATTAAATGGTATAAACCTCGATTGTCAAGCAAAATTTATCATAAAGTTTTGACAGTGATGGAATTTAGGTCAAAAGGATAATTGTTGAAGAAATGACGAATGACATAATTTAATGGCAATAAATCGGTTACGTTGATCTCGGAGACTTAACATACACTGTTATTTTCCAGCTTCCAATGGTGAATCAGTTGCAGTAACTCGTGAACTTCACCACTCACTAAGGATGATCGTTCATTTTTGCTTGGTTATAAACAAAATAAAAATAAATAATTTTATCCATACTTTTAATGTTGTAGAATTTAATATTCTATATCTGAAATAACTTTATGCTTGTCAGTGTGAAAAAGTGAAATAACTTTATTCTGTGTAATATTGAATTCCCCTAAAAAGGCGGAAAGTAGTTTGGTTATACCTCGCACTAGTCTTCCGATGTAACTTCATATTATTTTATATAGAATCATCAGATAAACTCAAACTTGAAATCTCTATAATCAAGCAAAATGTATCATACATTTTTCACAGAGGTAAGCTTTAGGTTAAAAGAATGAATTTTTGAAGAATTGACGATTGGCATCGTTTAATTTCATTAAATCAGTTACTATGATATTAGAGAGTACACATACACGGTTACTTTCCATCTTCCGGTAGCAGTAATTCGTGAATTTCATCTCTTCCTAAGGACGACCGCTTATTAATGTTTGGTGATAAACACAATCATAAAAAATTATCCTATATATATATTTAATGTTGTAAAACTTAATCTTCTATATCTGAAATAACTTTAAGCTCAGTTGTTTATTCTTTGTAATATAGGATTTTCCTTTAAAAAGGCTGAACGTAATTTAGTTATACCTTGCATTATTCTTCCAATTTTATCCTCATATTCTTTTACGTATAATTATCCGATAACCTCAAACTTTTTAATTTTTACTACGTTGTAGCTTTTTTATTTTTTTTTGTTTTTAAAGGCCATAAATTTTAGTGTATTTTTAATATATTTAATACAGATAGATTTTAAATGAGTTGTAACTGCCAAAATTATGGAAGTAGATAGTAGACATAATATTCTTGTAACATACTCTTCAGTTTATTAGAATTGGAAAATGTTTGGGAGTAAATCGTAGACTATAAAACTATTTTATCACCATTTTCAACAGAGAGCAAATATGTTGAGACGGTACAAACCCTTATAAGTTATATGTTCTGCATTTAAATATGGTTCAAAGTTTTGAGTTAATATCTCATGTTTACCTTAAATATTTACGCTGCGGAGGAAGTAACACTGCATTAGCGGAAACATATTTTAATCCGCCTTTGCTGGACTCTCTGTAGAATATGGCACCATTCAGTTTACCACATTTCTGTTATCTTTTTATTATAACAAGTTTCCCGAACATTATTTAAAAGTTATTTTTGCATAAAATCACTTTTGTCACATTATTAAATCTCGCCAGATTCGGTGGGTGGTAAGATTTGCGACGAGACGAGCAGCAACCCATTCAACAGGTCCGTTCCATGAAGTAATCAATCTTCCCGAAGGTCAGCCTAATGGTATCGTTGACTTCCACCGCCGTTAGAGTTTGAAAGTGAATGACCTATAAACAGTTTTCACGGGTACGGTGACAAAACTTGTTGTAAACAGAGTAGGTATGCGAGTGATGAAATAATTATTAGATGATACTTATAATCATACGTAGGTAGAGTGATGTTGAAGTACCGACGGTTCTTGGCTTATTGTTAGCTATTATTACACAGTAAGCCAATTTTTGGTGTTAATTTCTTAGTTATATTTTCGTCTTTTTTCGTTGCAAGTTGATTTTTTTTATAAATCCCATAGTTTCTATTTAATACAAACTTATTTTATTTTGTTTATGATTAAAGATAATTTTCAACTTGACTTTTCTGACAGAGAGTTTCATTATTTGAAAACAAATAGCATGACGTCTTGGGTTTGTGGAAAATGATATTTATTCTCTATAGATTCAGTGCATGGTATTTAAGTAAATAAATATTTAGATCAGAACTCAGATTTTCTAAATAATTTCTTTCTATTAAATTTGTGTGGATCAGTCATACTTTTTTTTAACATATTTTTTAGATCCAAAGTATGTGAAATTCTGTCTGTTGATACTTTTTGATATAACTGAATGCACTGGTGGCGACATCACGGGAGCGTTCACCCAAAAATCTAGAAATATAATAATGTCTGATTTAAATTCTTGTAATATTTTGATCCTTACTGATTAATCATCTTCATTAAGCACAGTAAGAGTATAGTCCAAATAAGAGTTTTAATAAGCTCTTTCTTTTATCATCTGTGGAAACCGAATCTGTGTCTCCGACATTATATACATCCTATTTTTCATTTCCATGAATAAATATCAGCCTGCAAAAATGGTTATAAATAGTTTTTACTGTAGTTTCACTTAGTAGATTCATCTCGCTCTGATGTATTGGGTTTATCAGAAGGCATACGGCCTTTAACGGGTGCTCTCGAGTTCGATTTCAAACCGTTCATCGAACGAGGTTCTGGTTGGCTGTAAGAGATAGCAATGAGAGTAATGGGTCAACGGCCACATGCATAAATTGTGTACATAAAAGTACGTAAATAAGTAAATACAATAAATAATAAGATATATGAAGAAACTCTCTGAAACTGTATCATAGTTTCAAATATTCGTATGAAAACTTCATTATGTCTAGCACTATAATACATACTTATATAAAAAAGTTTAAAAAGGCATTAAAGGATACCCTTCGACGTATCATAAATCAGTAAATTTTTATCGATGACTAAAACACAGTTTTAATCTTGAAATTCTAATTTCAAATGACAACATGGTACCCTCAGTGTCACTGAGTGAAAAATGATTCGACGGCTTGGGAAAAAATCCAAGGTGTCTCAAAAAGCCTTTTCGTAAATGGACAAGACAAATAAATTACAAGAATCCCCAAAATTTTTGTGTTATGTTTGATTTTTTTAATACCACAAGTCTTTTCCATATTATTTCAGTGAAAATCAGTAGTAGTGTTTAATTTCTTCATTTAGATTAGAACTAATACAATAGATTACTTACTATATAATATATCACATCTAACAATACCATGTGTTACTAGTTTATTTGGGATACCTAGAATAAATTCATAAAAAAATTAGTCATTATAATATTAGGTATTGGATTAATGTAAAGAATAAGGTGATGTTTTGTTTATCGATTTACCTATAATCTTAGATCATCAAAATGAAGTAGAATATGTACCATTTATTGATACTTTCATAACTCTTCACCAATTATTAAGGCTCTTGATCTTGCTAGGTTTTAGAATAGATATAAGTTTTTTTCTATCATGTGTCATATGTTTTTTTACAATACTTTTGTGTGGAAAGTGTAGTACTCATTCGCCATTGAATAAATACTTGTCAAGAATTCACACTACGAGGGCTCCATACATATTTAAGCTTTTATAAACATTTACGGTTACATAGTATTTCTATTAAACTGTACAAATATTTATTCTTTTCAATATAAATATATTGCCTACTATATTTTTCACAGGCGCATAAATATGGTGCATATAGTTTTCCTATAAGCTTTGCATATGTTTCTGAAAACTTTATTTTTATCATAATTTTAGGTTGAGTAGTTTGGGGAATAAGAGGGAATGTATTTTTTAGTTTATGTATGGAAAACTACAAAAAATTGAGAAAAAAAGTTTGAGACTAAGAGTCTCAAATTTTATGCAGTGCTCAGCTAGCTCTTTCGAACGATTCACATCCACACTATGTACGGAAATTAAAAGAAAAAAATTTAAATATTAAATATATCCTCCACCCGCCCCCTAAAATTTTCAAATGAATAGTAGAGTTTTAGATATGCGATAACTTAAATATTTTTGAGTTTTAGATATGATCTGTTAAAATACGTATGGGTTAATATGTTATATTGTTATCCAAATTTTAAGTTTTCACGCTAAGTGGTTTCTAAGAAAGACTGCTATGATAGACAAATCGACAGACACGTGTATTTTTATAAGGGTTCCGTTTTCCTTTTTGAAGCGTGGAACTTTAAAAATTAACGGAGAAAAAATTTAAATAGCAAGTGATCCAGTAGGCTCGAACACGATGGAACAATTTGATTAAATATGTCATACACTCCTTAATTAATCACTATTCGGACAATGTTAAAAATAGAATAAAATGGCAATGGGCAAGAGTAGCTTCTCAGAAATTGGTCTAAACGTGACCATTGGTCTAAACGTGACCCTATTAAAAGTTTACGACTGAGAAGAGAAGAAGATTTGCTAAGCGCGTCTTTATTATAACGAAACTAGACAGTTTGAAAAATAAAAGAGGAAAAAAATACAAATAATATTTTAAGACATAATGCTGAATGCTGTAACTACGGGCTTTCACAACTGATAGCTTATATGAATATGATCCTAATTAATGAAAACGTTTTTTTTATTATTGTCAGCGTACTAACGGTTTCAGATTGGTACACTAATCTTTCTTTAATTTTTAATAAAATCCTTTAATCACTAGTGATATGGTGTTATCTAGGGCCATAACACCATATCCCTTTACAAGATCCTAATTGCAATTTTATTCAATCATTGATTATGAACTGTCATTCATGGAGTAGTCCCGTTATACATCCTTGGAGAGCATTGTCAGATTTTGACTAAATATATATGGGACGATATACGGATAAGTGTCGATAACGTGGGTTAATATACATGCAGGTAATAATAACATATAAATAATCCCATAATCTTATTACTTTTATGAAATCGGTTAAAAATTAACGCACGTTGTTGTCATAAATATCATGTCTTCTGATTTTATAGTATCCATGCTGAATAATACGATAGTCAAAGAAAATTAAAGTCAAACGTTTCTCTTCTATATAGCAACCTTAAATGAGTTCGGTACTAACGATGGTATTAACGACCTAGTATATTGAAAACGACATATTTCTGTCATTACCTAACACCGTCATATCGATTACAATGATGTCAGACTTTCAATGGTAATAACTTATCCATAACTCACGAAATATATCATTATGCTAATTATTTCTTTTAGAACAACCTTTGTTGAACGATAATAATATAAGAAGTCATTGTCTTTTCATCCGAGGTCACCATTAATTGTACTAATTCGTTTATAGTATATATTCACATATAAGTACTACATATAATTGGTGCGCTTAAATTGATCGCTTTGAGCCCCGGGATCGACTGGGCTTCTCGAAATCGTAAATAATGACATCAGAGTACGGCTCAACGTCTTTTGGCGTTTCGAGCTTAATGTTGCGAGTAGGCAGACTTAATTTATTAAAGTTCTGTCCTAAGGCGTGGTTTTTTTAATTAGAATGTTGGATGATGACAAATTAACGTTGATTTTTTGCGTCGAATTAGTTGTGAAATAAAAAAAATTATTTATTAGATTCAGTTATACCGGGGCAAAAACTATTGTAATCATAGCGACAGTGATTAGTAAATAAGGGTTATTACTGATCAATGTTTGTAAAAGATTGATATTTGAAAAAAGTTCTTAAAAAAAGACGCATTTATCTATTCTACTTTGCATAGTTTTAAATTTATCAAATTACCATAATTATTTGTTTTATATTGACGTTTGTATTTAAAACTGTGCAATAATTATTTCTTCTAATGTTTTTAATTTTTCTGACGTTATCATTATCGTGTATTGCATTTATTATATGGTTTAAATACTTAATTTTATATACGATATTTCATTAAATTGTTAAATATTTATTTCGAATAATTGGAATGGGTTAGTATTTTTGGATTTCAGATTAATTTACTAATGGTGCGTCGAGAAGTAACAGATTTGCTATCACCATCTGTGGAAGCAAGACTTTTCAAAAGAAAGTCGCTGTCACCCGGTATTTCTTTGTAATCACAAATTGGGGTTGGCCAGGAACAAAACAACTTTTAAACAAATTATTGAAGATTTATTTTTTGCTTAGTTTCCGTTAGTTTTCCATGTTTCTAGTCATGTGATTCATTACTATATATTATAAGCAATATATAGTCATTGATTAATTACTATAAATTACTTATAATTTAAATAGTACAAAAATATAAGGTTCATATTATTTACTTATACAGAGTTCAATAGGTGAATTTTTTAATGGACTCAAGTTGGAGAAACCTTTGCCAGTCGGTAGGCGTTATTGCCATTAGTCTCGGGTGACAATGGTGACAAATGTTTATTGCGGTTTTCAGCCCCTTGGGAGTTTTCTAGCAATATGGAGAGTACTTAGAATGATCTTATTTTATACATTCCTCCCCATATTTGTGTGTCTTTGTAATATATTGAACTAGTTAATGACGCATGAAAGTTCCCTGAAAATTTTAATATTTTGTTGTTACCAATATATTAATTACTACCAATATATTTCACTCTATAAATTTTAAAAGGAAAAGTATGGTGTTAAGAAAATAGATATAACCAAGAAAATAGATATATAAATATTTTAATTTATATTTAAAACATTCTCGCATTAAATGCGTCACAAAACTAAATAATAATTTACGACCGTTATGACATTGTAATTGACAAGATAGGAATGAAAAAAGA
Source organism: Druceiella hillmani (assembly GCA_039881145.1). Lineage (NCBI taxonomy): Eukaryota > Metazoa > Arthropoda > Insecta > Lepidoptera > Hepialidae > Druceiella > Druceiella hillmani. The sequence goes on along the minus strand of JAYKKI010000032.1, from coordinate 2,258,645 downwards.
TTTTGGTTCACTATTCAATTAAGGGTATAAAAAGTTTTGGCCAAAATTAACCATAATACCGTCATCAAATTTGAAATATTGGTAATTATTATATAGTGAAAACGTATACCTTCATGCTAGCTTAGCCTAAAGTTAGAAGGGTTAATTTTTGGAAAAAGTTTATGACTAGTGAAAAAATAATTCAACATGTTTGCTCGCATTTATATTTTCGAAGTGTATCGTTACACGAACCTAAAACGCCAAATAAAGAATAAAAGTACTAACAAAATACCAGAAACAAACCCGTCGCTCGTTCTAAAAGTTTACACTACAGAATTTACAATTACAAGATTTCCTTATATATTCAGTAAATCAGACATCAGCTTTATTTTTGGGGAAACTTTTGGATGGACAAAGTACTTACTACCTATGAAGTTCTTATGACGACCCACAAGTGTTTTGAATCGACGGGTCAGCAAAAATTTCAACGTTCTAAGCCTCGTTCTTTTTGAAAATACTTTTGCAATTGGTAATCACTTGCAAGATTCTAAAGCGATATTTGTTTTATGATTTGATTTAAATTGTCTATAAACAGCATGGACTCCATCTTAAATTTTTAATAACACGCAAATTAAAAGTCCGATAAACAGAGATGGAATTGACCATATAAATTTTATTATAAAGCAAGATATTGTTGAGAGTATCAAAACTTTGCCCGGCAAGTTCGGTTATAAACGAGACTAATAATAGAACAATTGATAAAAAAGAGTTAGCGCTAACTTTATGGCGTTTACCGTAACAAAATGGCACGTTTATGATGCTGCTGTTTATTGCTGATGGGTTGGAATGTTTTGTTCGTTTACGGGCGCAATAACTTTCGATGAGATATGGAATGAGCAAATCGAATTTAAAATTGCGTCGGAGTTGTTTTTGTGGTAATATCAATTAATGCCTTGAGGCGGAAGTAAATTTTTGGAATCGTTTCGGGAACGTTTATTTGTTGTTGCTGCCATCTTATTACATGTTGTAATACATATTACACTTTTAATTACCCGGAAGACATCCATTGCTGAACATAAGCTTCCCCTATAGATTTCCGCGAAGATCGATCCCGTGCTACTTACATCCAACGATTATCTTTACCAGGTCACTTTACCAAGACGTCTTCTAGGGCTGTGTGAAGAGTTGTGAAGATATAATACCTCTTCATTTTACATTTTTCTCTAACTGGGTCTATGATCTTCTGTGCGGGTCCTATTATTTGATTGACATGATGTTACCGTACCAATAATAGGGCATTTGTCTGCATTTTTGTTATTACTAGAATAGAATAAGTAATAATATTAAAAACGGTTAAAATAAACATATGGTACCTGGGACTTGCCATTACAAAGTTATAACGACTTAAAAACTGACGAACTATACGATTCGCACGAAAACGCTCCATACAAATCACTACTGGATTATGACTTCACTCTTATTTAGAATTCATTATAAGGGAGTTTATTAAATATTTTTAGTCTCTCGTTAAATATTACGTTTAAGGTATGTCTTGCATATTATAATATTCTATTTTTTTTTGCATGGAACTAAATTCATAATAACTTTTTCAATTTAATGAATGAAAAGAATTGACACTTTTCCTATTTAGAAGTTTCGATTGTTTGTTATATGCATTATATTTTTCACCACAAGGTTTTTTTAAACCTAGTTTCAATTTAACGGTAACCAATACGACGTTGCTGTAATGATTGAAGCTCGGCCCAGGTTTCGATAGAATCGAAGGTTTTTTTATAGACTTCAAACTTTAGACATAATGGTCCGTTATACTTCTTAGACTTCCCTATAATCTTGCGCAGTGTATGAATGCGGTACTATGGCCTTTTTGGAAATAAGCTTCTTTGGGAGGCTTGATGTCTCCAAATTACCGCGTGGGTCGGTTCGTAATGACTTGAAAACAACATGTTATAATGGCTCAGGAAAATGATGGGTCTATAATACGTCAGAAGGTTATTGCTTTTATTAATGAACGGTACCACTATGCCTCTGGTCTTCGATATGGCGTAATGTCCTCGAGTGTAGTGGAAATGAACATCTTTTGAACGGTTTTCCTTATTGGTGGTTACTATTATTTCATATTATAGTGATTTTCATTACTGATTAAATTACCGGGTTTCATCTTGCAGGTATTATGATATTTCCAGGGTAAAAGCAGTTTATATGTAAATTTGAATCTGGAACTACGTTTGCGCTGAATTTATGTAAATATGTCGTGCCGTTTAGGCGCGCTTGAGTAATAAATAATTTTCATGAAATTCGCACACGTGGAATACTAATTTCACAAAAGTTGTTTAAATCCGTCAATTATAGCCCAAGTGTTACTACAACATATGACCTATATCAAATATTAAATTGCTCTATACCTATATATAGAATTTGATATGTCTGTTTTTTTCCTAATCGCTGCAACCTTTTACTGTTTGTTTGCAGTCATTAGGCCAACAAAACACATAGACAATAGTAATTTCATGTGCATAAATTTACATAATAAAATCTTATATTTTTCTCCTGAAATATTCTTGTTTTGACACGCAATTACTGAAATATAATGAATATGTGCTAATTGAAGATAAATACATATAAAGATCGACCAAAAACACATCTTTTAGTAAGATCCTATTACATATTGGGGGATATTTCTATATCGTCCAATTTGCTGAAAATAGATTAACTTGAATTCTTTACATACCAAAAACTTCTAAGATATTAATGTCCTACACTGTGCTTATTGACGGTGTCAGTTCTAAAACATCCTTTTGCGCTAGTCGGAAATCTGTAATGCTACTTTTTGTTTAAACCGCATTAGTTCAGTATTACTTTTACTAAAATGATAGAATATTATCGTTTCAGTAAATGTTTGAAATACTCGAAACAATGCGGTTTGAATAAAAAAGCTGCTACTAACCTCATAAGTGTTCTTTATGATTTTCTCTTGTTGTTATATATTGTTGTAATACAAGCTAAGGGTTTTTTCTTAATTATATATTTTAAATGAAAAAATAGGTCTTTTCAAATTGTCGCTTGATTACATCCAAACGATCACAACAATACCTTCTAAGTAACAGGCAACATTTTTTGGAAAATTATGAAAATTTTTATATAGTATTTATAATATTTCAGTTTATTTTTACAAGTATATAACGAAATATAAAATCATATATGTAAAATTTAAGGAATTTGTTTCTTTATTCAACTAAGTACAGCAGGTGTCTACTTGGTAACCAAAAGAAACATAATCTGTAATTCCGAAAAGTATACGATGAAAAGGTGGCTATAAACATTTAATCGAATATATTATTTACTTATTTATATTTTTACAGCATCTTTCATTGAGTTGGGGTACCCCATCATACTATGAGAGTTAATTTTCTTTGCATGCTATAGGAGTATGACGGAAATAGACAATTTCCTATTTCATTTTACAGTAGTCATATTAATATAGATTATTATTTATATGTTATTATTTTTCATGTAAAACGAAAAAATATGATACTTGAGACGATTTTGGCTAGGATGAAATTCGAACCACGTCCAAACGATTACATATCAACATAGCAGAATACGTACAGTCATAAAACACACTGGCCAAAAACAATATAACAGACGTAATATTTCATATTACAACTCGTGACCTCAACGAAATCACACTAAATCCTCAAAGCGGCAATCCTGTCACCACGAACATAAAATCGGCGCACACAACTAACGACCGTTTGCCGCAGGCACGCCGCGCCGATGAGAGATTACACATATGCGGAGTGCCGCGCGACCTCGGCCGAGCAGCCTTGACCGGCTGCGACGTCTGCCGTCGGTGATCTAGATGTTGTTGTCGTACAACACCGTACGGTGTTGGAGCTTACGTCGTGAGTACTGGTGAGGCGTTTGTCGACGTGTTATTCTTTGCGTGAAGGAGTGTGCTGTTTCATGATAAAAATTGGGCGCCGAATAAGATAGCAGTAAAAGGCATTTTTGTTAACGTTTTTAATTAAACAGTTATTTTAGAAAAATATTTAATTTAACATTGTCTTGACAGTAATATATAAGTTTACATATTTAAGTGTTTTGCTTATGAGAGATGTATGTGTGATGTGGGATCTGTGGGAGACAAAATCAATGAGGTTTATGGACAGTTGTTTACAAGAGAATAAAGGGATTTCGTGTACCTATTTGTACTAATAATGACGTAAGACTGCATGATGGATTTTGTGTTAGAAAGATGGAGAAATTGGTCATAGATGATAAAGTGATACATTCTATTCTTCTTCAGAGGCGCTACGATATATCCTTCTTCCTTCGTGGAACTATCAAGAGGTACCTTTTTGGTCCATCTGTTCGGTGCCACTGTTTCCTAATTTTGAATTTTAGGCGTTTTGAGATGTTTGAGGTAGCCAGCAAACCTCGGTTCGAGTCTTCCTCTTACACTGGCTCCAGTAGGCTTTGCTAAAAGTAGCCTATTTGTTGGCATGTTTCTAATTGTTATCCAATATGATGCATAGAATATTATAATAATTGGTTCAATATTAATTTATCTCATTATTAATTTGAAGAAATACTTAAAGACTTTTCAAAATTTGTACTAAAACAAATGTGAAATACTCTACAGGACTTTCCTCATGTTTTTAAATTTTAAACGTTAAAAATCAGGAAGAAATATCTGTCTGCTCTAGGAAAGAAATCATTGGAATGAACAAAATTGGTAAATTTGGTGTGTACATAAGACATCGTTCTATTGTTATTATATAGTTATTATATATATCTATATCTATATATATAGATATATATATTTATATATATATATATATATATATATATATATATATATATATATATAAGGTGTCGTCTAGGAAAATGCGTAAGAATACCGATCTAGTAGATACTGAGATATATTAAAAAAATTCCATAACTTAAGAAGGTGAAACTTGTTATACTTCATTTAGTTTTGTGCTTGCAACTAATGTAAAATAATAACAAATTTAAGTCAGTACAACCATTTTGTGCCTAATTTAATTTAGAGGCTTAATCATTTCTGTAGTAACTGACTTTATGGTATACGTTCTTTGATTTTTCCCCGCGACAATTTAAACATGAAAATGAGCAACGGAACTACATCGAGACGGGAGACAATGAATGTTTACCATACTAATAGTCAGGGAAGCCAGAATAAAATACAGGTGGAAAATTATGGAATTATACATGTTACATATCACACAGGTATCAACATTATTTCAAATTTCGGAATAGATACATTTGACATCATACAGGTGATAGTCTTATTATAAATTATGGTATTACAAATTAAATAAATTTTACATATAAAAAAATTTACACTATTTAAAATCGATCATTTATTACTGTACATTTATGCTTGTCTGAGTATAAACCTATAGAATCTGTCGATGAAGTTGAAGTTTAAAAGTTTTTGAGTTCAGACCTATCAATTAACTCATAGTTCAGATTCATGCTTTACGTAGCACATATATGTAAGTATATTTAACTAAAGTCTTGCTAGTTTCGGTGAAACGATGATAAATTCGACCGCAGCTTCGGAATACCTCTTTTTGTCACTTCGTTATAACAACATTAATCACTGACCAAAGCTTTGCGGTCATCGATTACAGATTGCCCACCTGGTCGACCAGAGCTAATCCGTTTTTTTTTCTCAAACAAAATTTCTTATCAAGCAGGCGATCAAAGGAGCAATATGCCACCGCAATTCGGTTTTTATTCCAACGATGCCCTCTAGAGTTAGTGACCCACGCTTGAGATCTTATCATTCGTTCTGCCGACTGGTACTGGAACACAATGTAGGTGGACAGAGCGTATAAGGCGAAAATGATTACAAGTAGGACAAGTCAAGGGAGATACTCCGAGCTTGAGTTTATGGCATCAATTTATATTATGGCAATTAAGACAGACGCTGCATCTAAATGTGAGCAATTTGCAATTTTAAAATTGAGAATTTCACTATGTTTATATTTTGTTCACGTCTGACTCCCGCGGCCTAAGTGGGTGGAATAACGGATTTTGAGGTTCACTGAAAGCACAAGTTTTTTTTATCTTTGGCCAGGCATATTCGGATTCTTCATTATATGAAAATTTTGTGCATTTTTATTGCATTAGGGGTGAAGTGGCTATTATATTTATGAGTCACATAAATGAGAATGATTTAACTTATATTTCGTTTATCGAAAATTGATGGGATTGTGACTTCTCTAATAGTTTATATGCATCATCAACACAATTTTTGTTGTATTTGTGTAATTAAAAGTTGATCACATTAGCTCTTCCCTGGATAATTAGAAATAAATCTGAATTTTTAAATACGCGTTATTTTAATTCAAATAAAAACAGGCAGGCTAATTCTGTTACACATCGTAGAAAATGTTAATGTTTAAGAAATAAATAAAAATGTACAAACAAGATTTGTTTTAATTTTTATGTAATATAAGAGCAAATATTTCTAAAACTTCTATTATTTTAAGAAACATTGTGAGTTCTACTATTGAAAAATAGACGAAATTAAACCTATTAAATTACATATTCAAAATAAATAAATAAAATATTTAAAAAAAAAATATTTAATTATTAAGTATATTTGGTAGCGTGACCATAAATATTATAAAGTAATGGAGGACAAATTAAGTATACATTCGAACAGGCTTTGAAGGAGACAGAAATCCTATAGACATGTTTAATTTTATAAAAAATTAGAAAATAAAGTGGGCTGGATATGAAGATAGGAATGGAAGAGAGGCTAATCTTTGCAAAGCTCATTATTGAAAGTAAATTAAGGGGAGGACACAAACTAAAGTTCACTGACTGCTACGAAGAAGATCTCAATGTGCTTGAAGTTTAGAAATTGAAAGGCAAAGAATTAGAATATGTTGGCCTGTTATACACTTTTCGGAAAGATTGGGGTCCATCACGGACTGTCGTACCACTGACGCGTATAGAGTGGTAGATATTTTCAAAATATATGCCATCGTTATCACATTTGATAGAAATTTAAAACAGAGAAAATATTTTTATATATTCAACTGCCATAAGTTGAAAAAAATTAAATTTTAGTATTTTATGGTATTATTTAGTTATAGTTTAAGCAATTAGTATTGTTACGACTGTTGTCTAACATTTCACTTTACATCGCCGTGTTATACTATTTAAAAATGTGTTAATTAAATGTATGTTTTTGAATTTTGTTATAAGTTTTGTTGGTAATTATGTTAGTTTATAAAGAACGCCAGTTATTTCTTTAATGAGTACTCCTTTGTACATTCTTGTCAAAAACAAAACTGACAATTATATTAATAAAGTCTAGGTATAACATAAATTACTTTTATGTACCCATATTTCACAAATCCACTGCACAATGTCTTTAATTTTCATATAGAAGCTGCAATCTGAATGACTTGAAATATTGGAACTATTAAGGCAGAAAGGGAGTCATATCATTTTACATACTTCTCATGTTTCTTATTCTTTCAAATTGGAAATCTGAGAAACAACTAATCATCATTTTAATCCTACAGTAAAAAAGATCATCTTATGAATTTACTTGATAACCATTTTCTAGCTGAATCTCTCATTTAAGTATGAATGTGAAATTTTGAATGAGTCGTCATATTTTTTTATTTAATTACAGACACTGTTGTCCCAAATATTATTTAAACGGACTTGCGTTTCTGGCACCATTATATAATAAACGCCATTTACTTACAGCACAATAGCTTAACGTCGTGATTTATAGTATTATCTTTACTATCTACAATATTGTCCAGGTCATCTCTTTTCATTGACTCTGTATTATTGATAAATGGTCAGATAAACTGCAAAGCTACGGTGATGTGTTTTTTATTTGAATACATTTTGATCTTGTGTTAATTAGAAGAGAAAAAAAACTTGGGTATTGTATTTATAGCTATAAAACGAAGAAAATATTTTATATGTTTATTCGTATATAATTGGGTAAGTAATTATTTATATTCTTCAAGTAACATAGGTTTACATAAATGTTTTAAAGAAAACATTGCTTAAACTACTATTTTTTTCTTCAAAATTTTAAAATTTTACTTTGGAAGTTCATTTTATTATTTTTAGAGGTTTTTTATTTAAACATATTTTCCTACAACAAACATTTTGATGATATTAATGGAAAAAGACATATTTTTGTACAAGTTTGTTGTTCAAATATTGCACAAAATGCAGCAGATAATTTAGCAGCTAATATTTATTTATATATATCTTCTTATTAATCTGAATTTGAAAGTATAGTAGTACATGAGGATATTTATTTTTAAAGGTTTCATACCTCTGATATTTGTAAATTATACTAAAATTCAATGGAAATACACCAAACTTTGTTTTTCTAAGTTTATTTTAATATTAAAATTACACGACTGCCTTCTGATGCAGATTACTTACATGTAAGTACTTAAATACTGTCAAATAGTTTAGTATAGACAAATATTTATTTATATATGTAGTCTTTAATGCAATACTAATTGTAACTAGAGTATTCGCTTACACTAAACCATAATCAATGAATGCAATTAATTGGTTCCGAGGTGGACTCGGAAAGATTTTATAGTTTTACAATTTTGAGAAAAAACAAACTGTTTTAAATATATTAAAAAAAATAACAATTAATCAAAATAATTATTCATAAGGAAAATATCTAAATTATATATGTCGGTAGGATAAAGAAGAAGGATGAGGCAAGAAGGAAAACAGGATCTGAAAGGAAGGGAACTGGCGCGGGGTAATACAAGGGAGGTATAATTTTTGCAGACGAATTTTGAAAATATATACGAAATTATTTTATATTCGTTTGATTGTACCGAGTATGACCGAAGGCTATTGCGCTTTAATTGTAAAACACAAATGAATATTTTTGTTTAATAACTGAAAACTCTGTTTCATCAAGTCCCGATATTTTCCTCATTTATAATGATCCTCTTTTTATCATTATTTTCTGCATATTGGACTTAGTTGCACCATGTGTAAGTAATTCACTTTTACTCTAGGAGGAGTAGAAATCTGTCATTTTTTCTGATGTAATTAAAATTTCTGCAGTCTATTTTTGAGATCATTATCGAAACATATTTTCTGATTCAATAAAATGTAATTAAAAGAATACATTTTTTTAAATTACAACTAAACATGACCCCTTTAATTAAATTTATTGGTTTGAATTAGAAATAATCTTAATAATCAGTATATGTCGAGAATGTATTAATAAATGGATAAAACATGGTAGAAAATATTTTCTCATCTATGTTTAAATTAAGTGCAAGTTGCGAGCCATTATGTGTCAGTATTATTAAAACCACAATTTAAAAAGAAATTATTTCGATAACTGCGATTGAACTTGACGTCGCTAGATGGCATATTCTCGTGCCACATAATAATGTAAATTTAATATTTATAAATAAGTTTTGACATAACCCGTCACTGTCACACTAAATTGACCTTCAAACTTTAGTTCATCTATTTCCTCTTCCAATATACAATTTTTTTGAGGATCAATTTATAAGGGGAATTCCGTTTTAGCTTCTACTCTATTACTTTCCTCTAGGTCTTGAATGTGATATATAGTTGTTTGATTTAATTAATATGATAACTAAAAACTGTCAATTGCAAAAAAAATGGAAACAAATATTTTTGTATTCGAGACTAAAAACTAGGTTTAAATGTATAAAATTAGATAATTATAATCACTTTTTAGTGTTCAGTTGAGAAATTATCAGAACGGAACCCTAATCAATTCACTTCAGTGTCCGTCCGTCTGTCACTGCCAATTTGGCTTAGAGATAGAGTATTGTGGTCCAATCATATATGTGAAGTATAAAATATGAATTTTGATACTGGGATTAATTTAAAGGGTGGAACGGGAAATAAAAAAATTTGTTAAGAGTATCGTATAAGGTGTTAAAAGAAACCTTATGAATTTCTTAAAGATTTTCAGAACAAAAAATGCTTAAAAATTGTTTACCGCTTCTTTCATCAGATGGAACGCTTAGAAAAATCTGAAAAAAATTGTCATATCTATGACATTGACAATTAGGTATAGATTCAGAAAAAAAATTGATTGAAAAATTACAAGATGATTAATTTTTAAAAACAATTTAATTCTAAATTTCCTTATTACTACTGAATCACTGGTTTTGGAAAAAAAAATTCGACAAAAAAAAACTAGGCTTCACACGTTTTTTAAAATATTTCATTTGACTTAGTCGAAATATCCCTTCGCATGAGCGACGTGATACGGCATTGATGTGGTCGGCTGCGGGTAGCGCAGGAGACGGGTCCCTTTTAAGTACAAAATCGGAGTGCATTACTGTAAATATTTAAGTGGAGGGGTTGATGGCATTGAACACTAATTGTGCAGGTAATTGTGCTTGATAGAATTTTTCATTTTAAATTAATTATATTAGTAGTAGTGCAGTAACGGTATTTTCATATATTTTCCTTATTTAAAATTATGGCCACTATACAATTAAGAATAACAGGATTTTGATGATACATAGGCAACCAATATTAACGACAAAATTTTTTTTCAAATTTAATGGAATGTTTCGGAAGATACATTTTTATAATGTAAGATAAGCAGAAATCAAATTTAGAATTAAATTATTCGGCAATAATTTTAAAATTCTAACAGTATTGACACGAATGCCGGTTGAATATGTATGACGCGGCCGGCGGCGCAGTAATAGGTAGCTCATACTTGGGCTAATATTCATATATCAAGTAGATACCTACGGAATCCTATTAGCATATATCGGCCTATGCCTGGATCGCTTTTCATTTTATGTGCCGATATTTGTATAAAAAAAATCTATTGGTAAAGGTTGTACCTCTCGATAAATCAATTGCTGATTAGCCGTTTAATGAATTTTACATATAAATGTGTCTACGATCTCTTTCATCAGGATGACAAGTAAAACGGTAGTTTCTGGCAATATCTAACGGTTTTTATAAAACATAAGGAAAATGGAGAAATTAAAGGAACCATTCTGGACGGTAATCCGGTAGTGATTGATTAATTTAAACGAATCTATAGTGGTTTCTTTAGCACATGCATAGATAGAAATTCCATATTCAAATATACTGAATCGTAGAGATAGTTTGATATAAACAGGATTAGTTTCATTATAGTATTCTGGTTTAGTACATTATTCGATTTAGCATCTGTATTGTTACAGTTGATTGGTGTCTCCTCCATTTCGAAGCCTACGTAAGTGGGCAATGACGAGGACTCACGGATCTCAGAACAGAGTTCCCCGCTGAAAGCTCTACTGTATTATAATCTTGTCAGTGATACTATAGAGTTTTCCACTCCAGTTCAATTTTCAGTCAAAGATATCGTTATTCTGGGGCCAGTTCGTGTTTAAGACAGTTCCCGTACGAGCGGTAGGATTTCGTACTGCGTTATTCATTTTTATCCGGATAGTTTACAAACTGGTATATTTATATCGAAGAACCTTATTGAAATTTTAAGTTAAACTTCTTTCATGCACTTAGTCATTGTACAAAAATGAAAAAACGCTAAATTCAAAATAAACTCGTGATTATTTTAGCTTAGTGTTATTAGCATTCGAATTTTGTTCCGAAGTGCCATGGTTTAGAAAAATCCTCTACTAGGACGGATATGATATTAAATGTCATATTTTATTATAATTTAAAAATGCTGTATAATAGTGAAACGATATATTTAAATCTATTAAATACTGTACTATAATTCATGATTTTAGGGGGCAATGTAACACTCTATCTTTCACAAATTTTTCTTCGTTCATTTCAAGGCATTTACAAAAAGGTTGTTGTTTAAATTAGTGCTTCCGATTAAGTCAGGGAGAATATCAGGGAATTAAGAACTACTTAGTAATATTATTTGTTGGAACTTTGCGTATCATTGGTATTTGGAAAAGAAGCAAGAAATTGTCACATGGATTCAAATTCTGAATAAACAAATAACTTCTATTTGATAAACTACAACTTTTAGTTTAAATTTTGGGATTTTCGGATCTCCAAATTTATATATAGATGTCGGTAGATTCCATCGCCCCAAAATGTGTTACTTATATTTCTACGTATTTATTCTATTTCATTATCAGGAAGTGGTAATTCGAATATTAAAAAAAGATTGGTTTGGCTAAAAGACTGTGTGAAGCGAGCGATGTTTTTGTCTCAGGTCATTTTGGAATGTGGCGCCCGCTTGTGTAAATTGCCCGGCGCGTACGTAAGAAGCTACACCTATCTACAACGGAAATAAAAATAATTTTACATTTTATCAAGAGAACTTTACAACAAAACTCTAGCCGCAAGTTATTTCGTTATTATGACTCATTAAATAACCGGTAATTATCGACACGCGTACCAGCCGTTGACCCCGCGCCAAACGAAAACTGCTTCACTTATTGAATATGGCCATTAGTCTTAAATAACTTTATTCATTCTTTGTTTAATTTTAAAACTTAAAGCTATTCGTTTTTATGTGACTGTAATTGCAGTTGAATGTACGCAAATCGTAAAAGTAATAATAAAGATTCATTGCACCGTGCTGTAGAATTGATGCAATTTTTTAAGCTTCGCAGGCCTTGATGGATCCAAATGAAACCCGTTCAGGTTACATGGATATAAACAAAATATGAATGAGTGGGACACGTTTATCTGTTTTTCATTTCGTCTAATTTAATGATATAAAAATACTATGGAAATATCGTACCGAGAATATGGTAAAGTTTTCTGTGGCAATAGACCTAGAAGTTTTCTTTCCTTAGTTTCTCTTTGTTTATTTATTTATTTTTCACCACAGGTTTTAAAGACTTAAATGATACTCTATTAAACATTATTTAATTTTGGTTAACATAGCATTCGGCCTTAGAGAAAACAATATTTCCTAGTAGTTCTTAATATTCGGAATAATCTTTCGTTTCACTTATTTTTTTTTCTTGTGCATCCTTTTTATGATTGGTTTCTAAATATTTCCTTTGTACTGTATTTACATCATTTTCACCATCTTGATATCATAACATATCTATAATTCATTCAGATAACTGCTAGCATGTTAGACCAAGCGTATTATCGCTATGTTTAATTTGAATCTTCATATTAATTATACTTAAAAAGAATCTTAAAGAAAAATATCGCATATTACCAAGTTGAATCTGACTTTTTTAAAATTTATTGAAATTTGCGATTTTTCTTGAAATTTGCGACGAGTGTCCAATTTAATACAATAATAGTTAAAAAAGTTATTTAAAAGGATTCGTATAAATTTTGAAGGTTCCATCTATTTAATAGTTGCAAAAATTGAACTTTTAAACTAATAGACGACTAGGACAAAAGATATTTAAGCAAGAATGATAAAATTCAGACTCACAGTTTGTGGAACTTTAAATGTTTTGACTTGGCAAATACGTGGAATTCCATATTATCGCTCCTAATTTTTACGATAGCTGAATTATAAAACTCATTGTGTTGACAACAAACAAGTATGAGCCACATACTTGTGTATTATCAGCGCCCACGCCAAGAAAGATTTATGCGTTCAATTTAGGAACGCCCATGGAGGTAATATTTTTTCACTCTACCCGTTATAACTGTTTGCCTTATACAGGTGTCTGCTCAGTTGCTCTGGTTCAGGGTTCGATTATTTCTACTTGCTTAGCAATGACAAATAGTCTGTGACTGATATTCCGTTTTTTTCCAAATTATTAATAATGTTATCTGTTATACATATTTCATACAGTTAAAACTGAATTTTTATCACGATAACAGTTCATTGTCTAATATATTTTTATTTTCAAGAATTAAATCATATAGACCTAAAAATTAATTGTTTTCGCAACAAGAAAATTTTTGAAAAAATAAATATTGCCATAACGTATTGACTTACTTTCACACAGGTTAGTGATATTTATAGAATGATATTTTGAAACGAAATTGTAAAATGGCCTATAATGCAAGATATTTGTAACGCACTGTCTCTGTCGCAGTAATGAATGAAATTATAGGGTTTACAATACGTTTTTAGTACATAATATTTTAGCTGTCCTTTGTTTTATAGTTATTTGTTTGGCGAAATTGTCATATAATTATTAAATTGTGACTTAAACAAAGTATTTGGTCAGGAAGATATTTGAAATAAAAATTGAAAGTGCTTATTTAAAAATTTATAGATACGTTTATATGAAATACGTATAAAAATAAACTTTATTCGTTTTAATATGTAGAAAATGAATACATTATTACTAATCAGGTTCAGTTAGTGTCATCAGTTGAAAATAACTATACTCGAGGTTGGCGGATTTTAGGTTTCTATAGAAAAGCAAGGAACTCTTACAGCTCGGTTATGTCCATCCGTATGGCCACGTACGCCTATCGGTCACGGCATTAAGTTTTTTAGTTTTGGGTCCTTTAAATTTTTTTCAAATTTTGCAAGTAGATGCTCCAGGTGGGGGTGTTAATTAACATGTATAAAATATTTAGTTGAGTTGAAAATTTTATACGCGTTTCATCGCGTCCAATGTAATCTGGGGTCTTCCAAAATTAAATTGAGGTTATTTTTTAAGCGCAATTTGTGAAATATTATTATTAAAAGTAAAGTGCGATGTGTCGTCTCTATTCTGTCATTTCAGTAATGACAAATGGTTTTCCTTTAATTTTTCAAAAATAGAAAGAAATTCGAAAAATATTAAAAGCTTTCGTTTTTGAATATATCAAATTTATAAAATGTATTGTAATGTATAATTTATAACATATGTATATATATATATATATATATATATATATATATACGCACACATACACATATATGTGTGTGTGTGTGTGTGTGCACGCGTTTGCGTTGGGGTGTACGTACGTTTGCGTGTGAGTGCACGTGCGCGCGCACGCGCGCTTGTATGTGGATGTGGTTGTATGTATTTGTGTGTATATATTATATTACTGGTTTCTAAGTACATTATATGCAATGTAAATATAAAAGAAACAAAACTCTGACAATGTGTAATACGCATACTGTATTTTAAATATTTTGGAAGACAGATGTCGTTGGGCTTAAAATAATCTCCAAAATACATTTCAGTCAACACTAATAAAAAATACAAGTTAACCTTTACCTTACATTTTGGTACGTAAGAAGGAATATGTTAATTTTACATTAAAGTAATATTTTTGTATATTTCGAGTCTTTTTCTAGTCATTCCTCCTTATAGTGTGTTATTTAAACACGTTGAAGAATTTTTGTTTACGTTAGCGTGTCTGCATGTTTATAATTCCATTTTTGTAGTTTTATCCGTTATTGACAGCTTACTATGTTTGGTCAGAAAGCTTTTGCGTATTTGTTAAACATGTTAACACTTAATCATTTGCGCAGTTAGGCGTGACCTTACTGAATAGAGATTCATGATCTGTATAATATATTTATTTTTCTTGTGTTGTTGAAGTGAGGGAAAATTCAGTTAATTAATTTTTCATTTCTTTTATGTTAGTTATTTATACTACTTTTTACTTTACATGATAATATCATTAAACAATTCAGCTGTTTTAATATAGATTTTTACTAAATGATTTTAATATTGCACCCATGTATTAAAATGAATAAAACCCAGCACCATGAAACGCCAAATAAAATACAGCTAATTTTCTTTTAATTAAACAGTTTTATTATACAAGCGATAATGTACTAAACGCTGAAAAATAATTATAGACCACTAGTCTGGAGCTTTGATTAGATGAGAATAAAATCGTAGGGCCTATTTAGTGGAAAGCCTTTATTTTCAGCCTCTATTTCCAGATTGTCTTCTTTGACCGTACTTGTAGTCAAATCCTGTGTAATAACATAATATAATAAACAAACATTAACGTACCTAACGTAGTAATAAATGTGTCCCATAAAAGTCCCAGTTAAGTGATCCATAATTGTTTTTGGTTTTTAGTACATCATCGCTTGTGCAATAACACATTTAAATTTAATTATTTTTAAATTTTATATTATTTATATCTTTTAAGTGTGCTTTATTTGCTTAAACAGATTTTGTGACATTTGTTCAATGATTGGAATTATTTATTGTGACCTATTTTATAAACTGAAACCAGTCGATCCTCAAGTGTCGTAATTTAGACAGGCCCTACCAATGCAGCATCAGGTGAGAGGGAATGGAGCCCGGACAATGACAAATTCTCTGCTTGAGATGTCAAAATAATAAAATAATAATTCAAAACAAGCATATCCTCAAGTTTCACGTTTAGTCAGCATATCCTTCGGGTTTCACTTAAGTCTCAGGTTTAAGCAGATAGAAAAGCTCGAGCGCAATATTTGAATCAACACCATATAGAACGTGAAGTTAAATACGTTAGATAAAACCGTTTAATACATATTTACGCGCCCCTCATGCTATTTGAAGATTTTATAATTTTCAATATCAGTCAAAAATCTTATTTAAACGATTACTTTAATATAGACTTTTCAGGATTTGTATGTATTAAAATCAATTAAGTAAAAAAGAGTTTCGATTTGCAAAATAATAATTTTTTTGTCCAATCCAAGCATTCAGTGGTCACTTCCTTTTCGTGCCTCATTAGTTTTTTGTAAATTAGAAAATGTAAAAGCAATGTTATATTATCATCTATATAGGAGGTAGGGACTACTCCTAAATTTTACTCGGGAAATGCGTAAAGACCCTCTTAAATAAAAATGAACATTTGAGGAAATTTTAGTAAACCAACATTGTCTGGGATGGTACATCGATCAATAAGCCGGTATCCATTTTGTTTATCTAATGAGAGTATCCGTTTATCGAGTGTTAATGACATCCGGTTGAAGATGAACTATACGTGTCGTCTTAATGATATTGTATAGGCATAACATGATGGTAGCAAAAATATATTGTATTTGTTTCCTTACTTAACATACGGCGGAGAAATTAACGATGATGACATATTACGTATATTGACAATACGGTATTTTTTGAACTTTCGTGTCTGTTTATCGAGCCAACTAGGTCATAGCAGAATTCTTCTGAATATTTCTTGAGATGTATAGAAAATCAGCACCAATATTATGTACTCAGATTGTAAAGGGGAGGCTGTACGCATATATGCCATCCTCCCTTTATGGCATCTCCTGTGCCTTAGCACGAGTTACCATATTAGCTTGAATGTACGTTTTGTGTAAGTGCTGCTCATTCTGCTTCGGGTGAAGATTTCACGATGGCATCGATATTTCAATATCGAAATGGGAAAAATTAAAATATTAACCATCTCAGTCAAACAGAGCTTAAATACACATTCTGTGACTTTTTTTGTGATAATACCCATTGCAAAGTAGAAAATCTTGAGATAATTGAGATTCCATTTGGTGTATTATAGCCGTTTTATTGAATCAAAAGCATAAGTACGTATCATTAAATATGCAAAAAATTACAAGTAAAGCCGTAAAAGCGCTATTGCTTCATTATCTTTGACATTGAGAGCTTAGAAATTTAGGTTCTGTGAATTATCGTGCGATTGTCACATGATTACATTGTCATAAAACCCCTTTTTAAATATCGACTCTTAGTAACTTTACGGTCATACTCTTTCACTATTTTTATTATTTTTGACTGAGGCGTGAAAAGTGCAGATAGTAATTGCTGCTCAAACAGAGAACATGGTATTTCTGGAAAGTCATTCCATATTTTAGTCTTTAATAATTTATTCACAAAATATAATGTAATACAATAGTCCCCTTTGTTATTATCAAAAACGTACAGAAGTTCACTTATTCAAGTTCACTTATTACAAAGGACCGTATTTTTTAAGTTATGTGGTGAACAATACGAAACAAATTATGACTAAGAAGCAAAAATATTTGTACTTGTCAAACTATACTTTTTATTTGGGGTAGTAAATCTTTGCAGTAATTATTTATATAAAATATTAAAAATTAGAAATGTAAAGATCACAGCAGGTCAGATTCAGACATAATAAATATTTTTTGTGTCAAAATTAATGTTTGGTTTTGAAATGATGCCATCATATTTTCTTTAAAGCGACTCTTATCTTTACGAATGGCCCACGCAGAAAAACAATACGAAAATAGACACATAAAAACGTTTGTCGACAAAAACGCGGTCTCACAAAAAAAACAACATCTTGATTATATGCCACCGCGCGATCTTCTACGTCTCTCCTACAGACACTTAATAATTGTTAGCAATTTGCGTGTCAAAACAAATGAGCCTACCTGCCATCGGAACAAATGGCATCAAATTTTGATTTTGACACAAGTCAGTGCGTCTTCAGAAATGGGGACTTCGATTTTATTAAGGTCCAATGAAAAATGAGCAGTTCTTGCTGCTGTCGCAGCACGCGTACAATGCTGCGTAGACATAATGTATGAAGACGATCTATTCAGGCGGCCATTTAAGATTATTTATGAGCGGGATTATTTGCTCGTTTATTTGATTATTGCTTCGTTTGTAGCATTCAACCGGGGGTTTAATGTATAATGTAGTGGGAAAATTATGATGGAGCTGCTATGTCATCGTTTGAGAATAGCTCGATTTGTTTTTGAGTTTCTTGTGACTGAGTGGCGTAAGGAAATATAGTTATTTGTTATGAAAATATTGTTTAAGTGCGTAACTAAACTTTGATCCTAGTTCAAAGGGGTCAATCGACGGTGTAATTTATGCTTTGAGGTGTAAGAACTCTGTGTTTTGTGTTGATTCACGGTTATTTAAAATTCATGTACTGGTAAATTATGTTTATTTCATTATGGATTGATTTACGGTACATAAATATGCATTTTAGAAATAAGGATGTCTTTATAATATATTGCTTAATTCAAACGAAAAATTATTTCTATTTCGAGCCTTTACTAGCACACGTTTTCTCATATTCTTGTAATATTTTTTTTAATTTTCCTTCTTTGTCAATATTTTATAGTACTTGATTTATTAATTCATAATTCTAAGAATTTTCATTTATACAAATAATAGGATGAAATAAAATATTTTGGAACTAAGGTGAAAAGAGGAAACAATTGTCCTAGTCGAAATTTATAAAATTATGGCTAAAATGTTTTCTTTAGTTAATTGTGTGCCAAATTCACACTTGATGAAAATGCTTAAGTCTTATGTTCATATTATTTGAGGCTGTTTTGCTCTGAATCTTTTTTGTGCCTTATTATTTTACTGTAAGTAACCGAAAATAACGGAATCACCCTGGTGTCTCAGCTTTAATTTTTGTTTCATTCAAGGCCCACTGTAATTTGTCTGTCTACCATGGTATCATTAGACGAAGTCTGCAAATTATTGTACGACCTTTACGTGGTTACCTGCAGTAACAGCAAAATATCAAATTTTTAATTTAAACATATTGACAATAAATAAATTATAGATAACTAACGATCAAGGATATCATTTTGTGTTACCTCTGATTTGGAATTTAATTTCAAATCCAAATATATTATTTTTTTAATTGCTTTATTTATATTTCGGTATTTTGTCATTACGTAAAATTCTCGTAATAACATAAACAAATTGCGCTAACCTGAAATATTTAATTTTCCATTGTAGAAATCATGCAGCTTAGTCAATATTAAGGAAGTCTACGGACAAAAGCTATTAATGAACGGACGGTATACCAATGATTCAAAAGCTTGATCTCAAGAATGCGTCCTATAGGCTTTGGAAGACTAATATTGATAAAAATAAAGTGAAAATAATAACGGATGGAAATCGTCCTCAATCTGCGGCTGATATAGCAGCGGAGCATTTATCGTATGGCCCAAAATAGTATCGAGCTACAGACGTCAAATTGTCAAACTAAAGAAGTTCAGAAATGGGATGAGATGAATGAATTGAAGTGATCGAATACAATTTGTTTTATTTATCCAAAGTGAAGTGATCGAATACAATTTGTTTTATTTATCACATTATATTCCAATACTTGTTGTTTGTAACGGTCATTTGCCAGTTTTTCTGCATTCGAATTAATTTCTTTAATATTTTATTGTGTATTTATTCATAGTTCTAATTAAACTTTCGATAAGAAAACTACTTGAGGCGGCTTAAATATCACATAGATAGCCATTATACATTTTTAAAAGAAATATCTATTTTTAAATGATCTTAACGTGTTTAAAAACCTATCATCAAATCTAATCAATTAGTTTAAAAATAAGTTTTTTGTTTCTTTATTGCTTAGAACATGTATATTGCAAATGCAAATTATTTATGTATTTTGGATTAGTCCTTTCCCAAGTAAAGGAGAAGTTATATTTGGACACTTTTTATTTTTTAACACTACAATTTTTCAATTAATTTACATTTTTGTAATTATCGTTCATTTTTATTTTATTGTGATAAATGGCAGATGAATTGTTAAATGAGTCACACGATCCACCGTACGCAGCTTAATGGAACTCTCCGCTACTGACAGGGTCACTGAGGGTTATAAACAGCTGTTATCAAAATTACTTTTTAATCGTTTTCATATATACTTGTAAATACGGAGAAATATATAGTGAAACATTTGTTTCGGTTACCTGGTGTGCTGCAAGACATCGTTCGCTAATATTTTTATATCAATGTTTTACATCTTATTTTACGCTTGAAGTCAAATATAGACAAGTTCTTAGACACGATGGATAAGATTTTTTTACTGTGATGGATGGATATTCATACAGTTCGATAGGTGAGAAAAAGATTGATAGCCTACATCGGTCGTTCACTTGTGACCCTTCGGAAAAAAAATTAAAATAACGGATGCGGTATAAAAAGTTTACTAAAGGTTCATCGTGTCGAAGAAGTAAACATGTTTATAATCAAAAAGAAAAAGATATGAATTTGCCATTGAGAATATAACTGGATGCGCATACGTGTTATATATTTTTAAGCGAATTTAAGGGCGGCTTTGTATATAACGTAATTTGTAATAAGTATGCATACCATAACTATCATAATATTTTCTCTTGACGGCTTTTCTACTTCCGATCGTGTCGTTATCGGCCGGTATGCGGAACTGTTGTGGAACGAAATTATGAATGGTGCGCGAGTATCGGTGTTCTGCCGTGGCGCGAGAAGATTGCGGTTCAATGATCTTACATATATCGACACAGACGTACAGGGTAGACTTGCTGCGAGTCTTGTCGATATATCGATTTATATATTTTTTTATTTTATTTTATGGCTAATAAATGAATGAAATGGATTTTTTTTCCTATTATTTAAGTTTTGTTTTATGTTTTCCAATTTCTCTCACGAATGACTTGAATTTCGAAATATTTAATGTGCATTATTATTGCTCTTTATTTATTGCTATTCAGCGTCTTGAACTCTACTAGAGACTGTTCCAGTAGAGAATTCTTTGAAGTTGTCCGTTATCCTCAGGACACTTACCTGAGGGTGCCGCACAGTGATCTGAGATATGCCTTCCATATACCTGGAAAGCGAAATTCAAATTTTGATAATTTGTTTACTTTATTTTTATTTATAGAAATGTATAGGTACGATCGTCAAAAATGGCATATATTTGAGTAAAAAAATATTTTGTAATTTTTTGTATGGTCGGAATCACAAAATTCGATATTTCCCGCATCTTAATGAAAATGATCACTCACATGGGGTGTTGCTTCACACGAGACTGAGATTTTCGGTGAGGAATTTATTTATATATTCTCAAATTTTTGAGTGTTTTTTTATATATTATTATTAATATAATATGTAATATATTGTGACAATTTTCTCACTATATTTATTGTGGACAGGTGTTATTTAACGTAAAAAAATCATCGTAAATATGATGATACTGCACTTGTGCTAATGCTTAATTTTAATCACTACGCGATACTGTTATCATGAACTCACCGAAGTCATATCGTAGAGTGTATCATGGAGTTTATCTCTAAAATCTTCAAATGCACAAAACCCAATGGGAACATTAGCGACGCTGACCGGCGCAGGTGGCTTTGAAGGAAGCTCTGGCCGGTAACCTTCCTAAAGATGGCAACAACAGTATCTCTAAGTAGGACATTGAGGGTAAGATTTATTCTAACTATCGGTTAGCACCTAAAAACGGCTGCTTTCTAGGACCTGTTCATGGCTTTCTCCATTACAGTGGTGATGAGTCAATGCATTTTTATCAATATGTTTCAATCTGAAAGCTTTGTATTGATATCATGTATGAAGTCACTAGCATTAAAATACTGGTGGTTCAACTTATGGAGATAAATTATGATATATTTTCTCAAAATCAATCACTTAATGGATTGCCGTTGACAATAATTATACCGATACGATTAATAAAAAACTCAAATTAATCTCTTAATTAATTGCTGTTGACAATAGTCGTATCGACAAGATTAATAAAAAGATATCGATACGCCGATTTCTTTCCTTTTTTAAAAATATGGTATTGGATTTCGACTTGTTAAAGAGTATAAAGTGTGAAAGTATAGATTATTTGTCTAAGAAAGGCAGTGATCAAACATTTTTCATACTCTTTAAACAGCGTGTAACTACAAGAACGGAGGAAAAATTATGCAAATAGGGAGAAATATTTTTTTATTAACTTTCAATAATACAAAAAAGGAAATACTTGTGTATCATCTCTGCGAATATTTGTCTTTATTTCACAAGTATTTTTCCGGAAACCGTTTAATATGGAAAGTTCAACAATTTTGTTAGTTGTAAGAAGTAATGGAATAATTATAGAGTTTAGGAAAAAAATTAAGATTTAATTTTATGGAGTAGTGTTAAGGATAAAAGAGAAGGCTCTCCTCAAGGTCAGGAACGTCTAAAAATCAGTGATGTGGTTTACGTTACCTCACATGGTTTTGTAGACTAATAATTTAATCAGTTAAATGTAAATTGAAACTAAAGTTTTGATACAAGGACAAAATAAGGTGACATAAATTTCTCGTAATAAAACAGATAAAAACATTTTAATAGTTTTCCTTATAAGTTTTCTTATTTTTCAAATCATTAGTCTTCGTTTTATATGGATGCTGTAAATCAGATTACTTGCTCATCGTTTGCGATTGATAAGCACTTCCCCTGTTGTTATTTTTGAAAGATGTTTTAGTAAAAGTAAACAATTCTAATTATCTTTGTTTAACATAGTGAACCTATAGATGAATTTATCTGATAGTGTATGAGTCTTAGATCTTAACCACTAGGGTCACACTAGGGGTAACCCTAGTGGTTAAGATCTACGACTCATGCACTATCAGATAAATTCTTGCATAGGTAACCATATATATTAACAACTAGGGGTATTCAGGCACAGACTCAGATTCTGAATTAGGCAGGATTATTTTTATAACAGGATATTTGTATTGGAATATGTAAGATTACAATTTGAAAACTTACTGTATTTTAATCGTGACCTGTTTTTTACAAAAGAACGGCAAAACTGTGTACCGTTTTGGTATATATTTTTAGGGACATAATAATACATCACTTAATGCTACTTATATGTGGTGAGATTAGGTATAATTTTTGAAATTAGCAAATATGAATTTATGATGATGCTGTGTGTCGACAGTAACCTATTATGATTTATTTTCCATTTACTTACCTTCCCTTAAAATAATAAATTATGATTTTTTTGTATTTCAATTACAAATAGCAAAATCTGGGTTATTTAATCGTTAATCGACGTTCTTTTTATAAAGATAATCGATATAATCCTAGTCAACTCACATCACTGCGTGGAATGTATCTACTCTCGTGTCGCTAAATTGAATAGCCAATATGAAATTGAGATATCAGCAAAGGAGATATGAGCGATTGGCGTCATCACGCTGCGACATTGTTGACACCTTGTCGCCATCATTTTAAAGCGAAAAACTCTTTTATTCAGTGATGTACTCTTTCGCGTGGCAGATTAACGACCCGTGTCTGCATTGTCTGACAGAATAATTATACATATAACAAATTATGACCAATTAAATACGATTAAAATTGATTTAAATGTGTGTCTTAATTTTGTGTTTTGATGTAATATTTAAGTTTGTGGCGATTTAGTTATGTTTGTGTAGTAGATTTTTTTGTAGTTTTGGTTTTGACACTGACGATGATATCACAAATATATGTTTATAAGCATTTTGTAAGGTCTATAGGTTTATTTTTACATCATTTAGAATAGGTAATCAACCTATTTCCTCCTCGCTCGGTGACGGTTTTATTAATTTCAAGATTTTTTAAATTTATTTTTCTATTAATTTTTACTAAAAAACAAGCAAAAAATAGTGTTTATTTGCTTATTTTTGCACAAAAGGCCAAAGATAATTACTCATTGCGTTGATAAGTACTAATTTGTCGATGTCGATGTCGTTAAAGGTGTTGTATTGAATAATGAGCTGTTGGATGGGAAATTAATATATTTGTAGCTACGCACTCATTGAAATAGAAAAAAAATTTTTTTCTATTTTTATACCGCTTGATCTTCATATAGATATTATGCTTAGTTTAGAAAACTTTACACCGTTCATAGCTTTATGGATATTTACGTATGATGTCATCATCAAAAAGAGTTCGAAGATTTTCGAACATTGATGAGTAACACTTTGAGTCTTTAAGGCGGTAAACCTCTTATGTATATCTCTTTAAGCATTATACCTGTTAGAGCAAAATGATTTCTTATATTACAAAAAAATATTATAGCAGTAGCAGTAAATAAGCAATGGTTATGTCTTCAAATTAGTTTTGTATTAACTATATTCGACATTGGCACTTCAAAGTTTTTTTATTTAAATCTTCAAGGTATATAAATTCCAATAATATTCAATAAATTTATTTCTTCAAGGTAAAAAAAGTTTCTATAAGATAAAACTTGAAAAATTGTGGTTATTTTTTATACGGTCATTTTAAAATATAAAAATGACACCCTATGTGCTTGGACGGAATGAAGAGGTTAAAGGAAAGAATCGGAGGTGAAATTAGATAAGGCCCAACTTTCCGAGACGATTGAAAAGTCGAACGTTTTCAAAATGGTATTTTGTAGAAATCTTTCTGATATCTGCCTTAAATATTGTTAGTTTCATGTTTAGTCGTTTTGTCAACATTTTTAATAAAGCTATAAAAGTAATTAAGAACAAAATTTTTATACTGAATTTATAATTTTGGCATATTTGAGTTTTTAGTTTATTTGAATTTTTGTTTATTTTAGTTATTAGTTAAGTGAAAAAGGTTACTTATCATTCACATATTGTTACACTATCATGTTGCAAGTGTGATATTTGAGAATAATTCATAATTATTATAACAGCAGTGGTAACCATATATTTTTGATAAGTGAATATGTTATTAAATAGTTTTTTTCGTGAAAAAATGGGGAATATTGATAATATATTGAATTGATGTATTTTTATTTACATATTTTTCATTCGTTTAAATAGTTGTGTAGTGCAACCAGATTTTGATATATTTTAATATGCTTTTTACAGGCAGTGGTTACTTATACATATTCAGTGATTTTCGATAGTTTCAGAATTATCATTACTTTTGTGTTTTTTAGCTAAACTCATAGATGATAACATATTTCTTTGCGATATGAATAATTGTGATGGAAACTTCATTTTTTATCAACTGGTTGACTAATTAGCTGTGAGTAAGATGGAGACGACCGACAATAATTGAGGAAAATTGGATATGTATTTAATGATTTTATATACCATACGTCACATAAAAATCGGTCTTACAAAAAAAATTGGTGCGACTCTAGTTGGCTTTAGCTGATGCGTACGTTACGTGTTAAAAAGTACTAACGGAGAAAAGGATACAACATATGGATGAATATGAGCTAATGGAGGCAACAGACATTTAGTTGTCGACGTGCGCGACTAAGCTTGTGCGGTAAGTCGGTGGAAAGTCAGTTTCCGACCTTGTCCCACTAACGCCGGCAGGTGTGGGCCGCTGAATCTTTTCTATCTAGATTTGTTCGTCTGTGTTGAGCATAAGGACTAGAGATGAGGAAAGGAAGGACTTTTTCAGATTACTTTTTAAAACATTTGTCGGTTGCAAGTTCCTGTTGTAATATACGTTTTAAATTTTAACTTATATCTTCCTTTTTTAAGAATGAAAAATGGAAATAGACAAAAGAGGACGGTCGTCTCGTACAAAAAATTAAATAGTTTTGATGGTAAATATGTGTACCTAAACGAAACTTAAATATAGACGTTACTATTATATTACACAATCGTTTGTTTTATTTTTTTTTTAAACTAAATTTATTATGACTATAATATTGAATGGGCAATTTATCACAAATAAATACCGGCTACGTGATGAGAATATAAGATCTATATTTGGTTACCGTATGAGTGCAAGTTGATATTGCGTTCTTACTATTTTAATATGTTTTTTTTTGAAGAAGCAATATTTTTAAAACTAAATTTAATTTTATGATAAATGTGGTAATAAACGCAATAGGTGACTTGATGTTACATTAATTTAAATTTGCGCTCGAGGTTAGGAGGTCGAAGCATAACAGGCTGGTAATTTTGAGTTAGAATCTTATGATATAATCGATTTAAATAAGTATCCTTTAGTTCGAGTCAAAATATTATTCAAGGATCTGCAAAGTTTTCTTGTGTCTATAATACGTTTATTTTATTGTATCAGATCGGTCATTAAGTCCATGTGGTTTTTGCTTATAAATAGCTGTATGCATTATAAAATATAAATAACTTCAATTAAATCATTTAGACTGTTGCATTTTAATTGTAAAATGGAAAATTCAAATACAAATTTTTAATATATTTTGTTGTTTTATTTTAAATAAGCTTGTTAAATACAATTCACTCTACGAAGGTTATATACTCGGTTAATACATCATTCGCACTACGAAGGTTATATACTAGTACATACGTAGGTGTATAAAAATATTTAAACGTACTTAGTGTTTCTATTAGACTATTTATAAATATTAATATTATTTATCACTTTGTAAACATATTAATGCATTGCTTAGTATTAATATTCATTGCTTAGTATTAATATTCATTTTTTTAATTTTATTGACATAATTAACATATATTTTAAAACACTAAGTTATTTTTGCAGCTGATTTAAGTCATTTGTATAAAGTTTCTATGAACTTTTTATTGATCCAACTATATATTATAAGTCGGTCGATTATTACCTATAAAGTAAAGCATACTTATATGTGTTAATTTTCCTTGTAATTTCGTTATATATACTGTTATTGGGAATACTTTTTAGTTATTCGAAAATAGCGGTTTAGCTTGTAGGGGTTGTAGGTAACTTCAACTGAAGTGACCAGTTTAAAGCTTAATATTTCATAAACGGATCCCTGTACCGAAAAAGTATTCGTGATATAACCTAATGTTTTTAAAACACATATTCTACACTACGCTATACATAATGGGGTTTGGTATAAAATAAATTCAACTCTATTGCAGGGGTTCTTACCCCTACAAAATTTTATACAAATATTGTATTTATTAATTTTGTAGGTACTATAATTATGTTTATACTCGTACGTGTCAATTACGATTCATACCATTAATAGTCTGCGAATAAAATGATTGTGATTCATAGAAATAATGTCGTCACCGTGGTGTGTTGGGTTGATCATAAGGCATAGTGCCTTCGACTGCGCGGTGCATCATCACAATATATTCTGTAATGATAACTGTAGCCTGATTGATATATCCATCACAATATATTCGATTTCCGGCCGCTCGTCGAGCGGGGCTGGGCTGGTGTTCTAGTTAGCTGTACGAGATTGCTCTCGTAGCAGTAAGTCCGATATGTATCAATTAGATACATAGTAAAGTAAATAAATAAAAGAAATAATAGTCTGCGAGAAAGATGACTTTTGACATATAGACGGACAGACAAACGGAGATCGTGAAACTATAAAAGTCCCTAGTTTAGTTACGGAAACGTGAAAAGGAAAAATGCAAGGCGGACACCTAAACATTTATGATATCTATGGTTAATATGCTTTACCAGCTTGGATTGGATTTTTATCACATTCATTTTATTCGCCAGAACTTGCTCTTTAAAGGTCTGTAAGAGAAAAAAACCTTTGGTTTCGATTATAATATCTAACAATACTTAGATCACTTTCTTACTCCAAAAGACCGAGAAATTTTTGATTCTAGAACTATGAAGGAATTTAAAAGACGGCAAAATTAGTGGATCATAATTTTCAATAACTAGACGACTAATATTGTTGTTTAATATCAACGTTATTAATGCTATTTATTTGGAAAAAAACATGGACTTATTGGTCTTTTTGGGAAAACACACGGGATTATTCTAATGGTATAACCTGTTAGAAGTGTGAAGATAATAACTTTAATTGAGATAGTAAATTTAATACTTTAAACATCATTCCTTAAAAAGCAATCTATAAGGCTACGATGTGAAAAGGTTTTATTTTTACGTATTTCACGTTACATTATGGCAAATACATTGATTCACAATATAAAGATTTTTCGGAAAAGGCCAAGTTCTAAAATTTTCTTTTCTCAATAATATGGTTAATACACAATTATGATGATGACGGAGAAAGACATCCAACACGAATAACAACTGCTTGGCTAAAATGGAGATCACTAATCCGGAGTGATGTGACGCTAGGGCCAGCCTAAGGCCAGCGTTGATGTACGGGTCAGAATGCTGGCCAATGAGAAAGGTGAACGAACAAAAGGTGCACGTCATGGAAATGAAAATGTTATATTGGGCCTGAGGTGTTGAACAGAATCAAAAACGCGTACATTAGAACATTTAAAGTGGTAAAAATTGAGGAAAGCTGAGGTAGAGTCGGTACGGACACGTTATGAGGCTCAACGAAGACCATATGACAAAACCGTGATATAAACTAGAAGGAAAGAGAAGCCGAAGTCGATCTGTTGCCACCTGGAAGTGTACTATATATAAATATCTTAAAATTATGGACTTGAACTCAATGACAACACAGGATAGACTGTTGTGACGAAAATGTACGAGGGGGGCTGACTCCATATGAGATATAGGACATGGACTGGGCAAAGAAGAAGACACAATTATGATTGATACATTACTTTTTATTCATTCTTCTAATTGTATTGATTTCGTTATGCGAAAACCATCGTTTTTAGATTAAATATAATTCGTAGGAAAGAACAAGCTACCTAATATTGCCTTCTAATTAACTGATTTTTTAAAAAGACAAATATCACCGAAATTTAATATGAGAGTGAAATATTTTTTCAAAGAAATGTTAATTGAGTATCTTCCAATATTATACTTTGTAGTATCGATCGATCTCAGATTATTCACGTGACTAAAAACGTCAGGATGCTAACATGTCGAATTATAACCTAATTTTGAATTACATTCTGATTTGCACCTCCATATTGAATGGATACATAGGTAATAAATAATAATAATAATAATACTTATTGCATAATTTTAACATGTCGTCCAAAAACAGCTATCCGAGTCTATATTTGGTTTAATTGTTTTTGTCATTTAATTTATCGAAAAATTATTTAAGTGAATTTAAAATAAAATATAAAATAATTGAGGATGTTTTAAACGTAAGAGGCTTTCTACAACACTCAACGATGTATATTAAAAATTAAGTATCCGATTGAATCGAAATGGGTTGTAAAAACTTGCAGGTCTTAAAAAGTCGTAAAAGAGTATTTCCGGAAAGTAAAGTTTAAAGATGTTGTAAAAATAAAATTTGAAAAATCGTCTTAAAGACTCACAAAAATATTAATGTTATGTAGTATAAGAATTGCGTAAACGAATTAGTGTTATTTAATTTGGAACTGACGGTTTTCCAATAGTATCGGTGAATTGTCATGCTGCTTAACGTTCATCTTGATGTATGTAAGATAAAATGTCATAAAAAAGGCTACAAAATTATATAATATGGATATTAAACAATTGATAGGACGTATAATGGATAAAACATCTATGAGGAACGTTCACAACGTTTAAATATTTCTGATGAGTAATCATATGAGAGCAATGCAGGACAAAAAAAATTAAAAAGGCGCAAATCTGAAATAAAAATTGCATTTTAAGTTGGGTTTAACAATTATTATTACGATTTTATAATTTATAAACTTAATGAAATATTTTACTTTGACAACTGTAGCCTGATTGATGAGAAATTGTAGAAAGTATAATGGTAGACGGCCAGACGTAGATGTATCTGAAATTCTGGATCAATATAGAGATGTCGATTTTTATTTTATTTCTCCTTCAATATTGCTCTTATATGATTACTTACCAGGAAAGTTCTTAAACGATGTGAAAATACCTCATGGATATTTTATCCATTTTGTTCATACCTCATAGATATTTTATCCATCATGATTGTAATTAATACTAATCATATCTACTTGTTTCGCAACGGAAATATAGTATTAACAAAGAAATTTAAAGGCAAAAACAAATATTTGCCTCCTCCTCTTTTTTTTTTTTATTTGTATTATATTAAATTTTTCTTCATAAGATGTCAAAATTTTCTAAAACAGTGGGAATTCATCGTGTTAATTTATCTGTAATATAAACTATCACTATAAAACTTTTAGATGGCATAGGATTTAACAGTATTAATTTAATCCTTGTCGAATAGATCTTGAAATAAGTAATTACAACAAACATTTCATTAAAATAATATTTATTTTTTCTAATGTCTTAAATAACGTGTTATCGATTTTTTTGGACTTAGTACATTATAAATATAATTAAAATTAAAGAAAGAGCTTACAAAAAGCTTTATGGACAAATATATGTTGTATATGAATAATTTATTAAGCCGCAGGCGAAACATAGTTTTTCGAGTCTCAGTGCGATTAATAAATCAGATGGTTGTCATCGAATAATAAGAGTAATGTGAGTAATGTCTATACTAATTTAAAAACATGTTCTTGATGTTATTTAACTAGCGTAAATTATTGGTTTGCCATATGCTGAATGTAGTCATAATGACTTTCCTGTTGTTAGTTTATGTGGCTTTAGCATTGTATCAT
Source organism: Druceiella hillmani (assembly GCA_039881145.1). NCBI lineage: Eukaryota > Metazoa > Arthropoda > Insecta > Lepidoptera > Hepialidae > Druceiella > Druceiella hillmani. The sequence goes on along the minus strand of JAYKKI010000032.1, from coordinate 2,227,615 downwards.
GGATAATATTACTTTATTCCAAGAAATAAATTAATATCCAAATATATCAATTAAATCTTCTGTCTATCCATATCTTCGTATCGTTTTATGCTGAGGCGGATAACTTAGTTCCGTTAAGTTACGGTAAGTTTCTGATTCGGTTTGAAGCAGGAGGTCTAACTTGTATAAAATTGACGGAATATCACTAGTTCGAGCACTTTTAATTTAAACAATTAAAATTTAATTCTAAAGAATTTCTTTCCAAAGGAGTTTTTTTTTCATAATATTTATATGGAATTAACAGAACCAGAACTCGTACTAATCTGTCGGAGAGGGTTTGGCGAAAGGATTGAAAAATTAAAAAACGCTATTACTATAGTCTACCCATGTGAATCCCCTATTTCTTTATACTCGGGAAGAAAGTAAATGTTGATCTTTAAAACTAAGGAATATAGACACTAAGGATATATAATAATTATTGTCATTGTCAAGGAATGTAATAATTATCATAGAAAGGTATAATTTTAACATAGAATCAATTATTGTAACTAATTTTGTGACCAAAATTCATAAGCAATATAGTCTATGTTTTACCACAGTCCGCAAAAAGCTGTAATAGTTTCTATGAATTTTAATATTTTAGTCAGCTACCTTATTGATACTGTAAAGATACTGTCGTTCAGTCCACAGAATCGAAAATTAAATCATTCTCGTTCTGCTAAAGAAGATGACCGTCAAAAATATGTATGGGGCCAGGTTCAATTGATTTTTATAGGTAGACCCATAAATTAAATCTGGAAGCTCAAAATTAAACGAATTTAAAATAATCAAAACGTGAAAAGGAAGTATATTGTAAATGAGGATATTAGTATTTAACAGCGTTCAAGTGATAACTGTAATGAATATGCAAGTAAACACGCATTCTTCGCTGTGTTAGCTGGAGTCATCAACTAATATTGATACAAAGCTGCTACCAACTTTAGCATTGACATTTTTCGAACATCTCGCTGCAAACTTTAGCATCTCCCTCGATGGCGGACGGTTTGTTCATCCCACTCACTCCTACATCGCATTGGCCGGGGTTCGCCAAATATATTTGCGTGTGCAAATATTTGCGTTGAGGTGAGAGGACACGGAAGTGGGACCGTAAGTTCCACTGTGTCTTGAAACGGCGATGTAGGTTGAATAACGGCGGCATTTTCGGGGAATATTCGGTGTAAGATATCGTGGTACGTGATACTGATCTCTTCGGTTTTTTCTTTGTTTACTTATTTAGCGGGGCTCTGGTAGGATAACATGCTTCCACATTGGTTTATAAATGCGTATAAGTTCTCAGAGGCAGATGAGTTGTTGTAAAGGGAATTTGGAAAAGGTTAAACTTTTGAAATATATTCTCCTTATGTTTTGATCATCGTATACAAGTGAAATGGAATTAGCATTACCCAAAATGGTGTATAAATATGTTTTTTAGACATTTTAGCATAATTACATAACTTTTATGAAAATATAAGCATTATAGGGCAGAGGCTTTAAAGGTTAACGTTCGGAGTCGCATCTTCAACGGATATGCCGTACGGAGGTTATTCTTGATTTAGTTACAGTTAGCGCAAAAAAACAAGTTAAATTTAATTTTGATGATGTGCTATCTTGTTTATTTGTATGTTATGGTATTTTGGTCAAAAGCCAGCTAATTGTCACTAAGAGGTTTAGTGAACTTTTACGTTGGCGTGAACTTTTATTTAGTAGCAATGAATTTGTTCATGCAAGTGAACCGAAATACTTAATGGAATACATTGTTACTTCATTTAATATATTAATGAATATTGTACCTTCTTTAGCAAATTTATTTTTCAAAAATTTTGTATATTTCAATATTTATAAGTAGATATAATGTTAAAAACATTATATTTGCTTGTAAATGAAAAATGAAAGTATATACGGTATTAAATCTTTCAATGTAAATCATAGAATTGCATTATTAAATATTTGGATATATGATTAAAAATAGACTTAAATTAAATTATTATGGATCATTATTCACAAGTAAATGAAACTACGTGATTATGTGAACTACGTGATAGTATTATTTCTACTTTCTTTAAGTTCTTTATCACGACCTAGGTTTCGTTGTATTATAACATCTTCTTAAAGAAAATAGAAATAATACTACAACACGTAGTTTCATTTAATTGTGAATAATGCATTTCTACAAAATTAACGCCAAATATATTCAATATGGATCATTATATTGTAGATACAATCTTGTTATTTTCCCGTAGTCTGGAAATTATTTTGAGTAACGCACAAAATCGTATAAGACTTTCTATTCAGTTTCACTCACTTTATCTTATAAGTGAGTCACACTTCATTATATGGAGTCTACAGGAATTTAAGTATCGTCGTATGATTGAACAAGTTCAATATAATTTTTTTAATTATTATTATGATATACTTTAGTTTCTTTAAGATTTCGGAGTTTATAACATTACTTTTTTAATGTCGAAATCAACGTATTACACAGTGTCACAGTATCGTTGTTGTGACCTTTATCCATAAGAGCATACCTAAAAGCAATAAATTTGCGCTAAAGCATACCCTCTTTTTATGCACTTAATTCTTATCAATTAGAGTTATTGCATATATGTATTTTATGGTGATTACTTCTTTCATTATCGTTATAGAAAGTAACACACAATGTTTTGATAATATCGTTCTACTTGTAAATTTATTTTGTTCCAAACAACCGTCTTCAATATTGCCTGAGAATCAGTCATTATAATAAATTCGTAACAATAATAATTTTATCTTTATTGCATTATGCAAAACTAAATTCAGCTCACTTTTGCGTTTTTATCCACGAAACTAACGACCGAAAGTAATGATAATCAAATGTTTTCTTTAACCCTTACGAAACCCTTTTCGCAACCTTTTCAAGTCAAATACTCTCAACAATAAATAAAATGTTGCAAACGTTAGGATTCTTTTTTTAATTCGCTGTCATTTTTATCAGATTGATGCATGGTTGTAATAATGTTTGAAATGAATAATTTGAAAATATCTGTCCTGCTACTGGATTTGAATGTAACTATAAGATTTGTCACAATTAAATGAAACTACGTGATGTAGTATTATTTCTACTTTCTTTAATTTCTTTACCACCACCTAGTTTTCGTTGTATTACAATATCTTCAGGTGGGATATTACCTGAAAATGTTGTAATACAACGAAACCTAGGGCGTGGTAAAGAAATTAAAGAAAGTGGAAATAATACTACATCACGTAGTTTCATTTAATTGTGAATAATGAATTTCTACAAAATTAACGCCAAATATATTCAATATAAGATTTGTCATTAAGCTATTTTCTCTTCTAATTTGTTACAACTACTAAATGTATTAATGATACCCTACACATATTTTCTCTTTTTACATTAAAAATATTCACTGACTTTTCTAAATAACTTGAGCATTTTATGATAGTTATTAATGATATGGTCACGTATATATAATATTCATTAAGTACCTAAAAAAGGGAAAAGAACCTAAAATTACATGAATTAATATATATTACATATTTCAATTTATAACGTATTGAATATGTTAATAAAAATTGCAAAATAATAAAAAATCGAAGCAAAAGAGATAGAGTAATAAAGTAATATTACGAGTAATAATATTTTCTTTACTAGCCAAGCAAAAGAGAACAACAAACATTACGAGTAATAAAGTAATATTACGAGTAATAAATATTTTGTCTATTAACCAAGCAACAGAGGACAACAAACATTATGAGTAATAAAGTGATATGGCGAGTTAGAATTATTTTGTTTATTTATTTTTTTAGTAAAAATCTTACTTTTCAGTCTTACTCATGCTTTACACATTCGGTTAAGTGGTAATACTCTGAGCGAGGTAATGAAAAGCAAAAAGACATCACTACAGTTGGGATATGTAAAATAAAATGCAGTAGATATGTAAAAATAAAATGCAGTGAATAAAAACAAATCATAAAAAGTTAAAATAATGTGTCGAATACTTCATCCAGATGGGGCAATGCTTGTAATATCAAATTGCGCAAATTAAGCACGCAGACAATTGGAGATCGCAAGTGGATGTTGCTATGTGTAATTGAAATATAAAATAATGGGTGTCTTGGCTCTTGAGCATATCAATCCGATACAAAAAATGATGACAATCCAAACACTGAAGGGTTTATGTAACGTATTATGATTTGAGTAAATGCGAGTCTAAATGTAAATTTATTCTCTGTTACAGAGGAGTTATCACGAGAATAGTAGCAGTAAATTTTGAAATAGAGAAACGGAACGAACCTTTTCTATATTTTCTCTAACGTAAGAATATAAGTTATATCATATTATATACATATATATATATATATATATATATATATATATATACATATATATATATATATATATATATGTATATGTATATATTTGTATATATTTGTATATAATTGATATAATAAAACATATAAAATCCTCACCATAAGCATACAGTATATAAACATTTAAAGCTCAAAAGCCCGCCAAAAAAATGACGTAAATAAAGAACAAAAACCAAAAATGAATTTGTCTGAGCAACAATGAAATGCGAGTGTTTTACTACACTCGCATAACTATTACTCCAACTGGTGTTTTAATGACCGCACTCGATGAGTTGATAAAACATTATTTTCTATTTTATTTTACATAGCCGCAGTCGTGGGATTGGTATAACTTAAAGTCATTTCAATTGAGTCCTTAGTTATGTTAGGTATTTGTAGGCTGTATCAAATCGTTTCGTTTGTACATTTCATATAGCACAACATGATAGTGGATCGAAGAATAGCAAAAAAATGGAAAACAAAATACGATCGACAGGATCTTCGGCGAGCCCATTTATTTTGCTAGTCCTATTCAAAACTAATGTAATAAATCGTTCACGACAGACGCCTTCGCAAATTCAATGTTAAAATATATATAAGTTCCATAAGTTTTAGGCTCAAAATAAACCTTACAAATGGCAGTTCGCACGCAAAACCAAAAAGACATATTTTCGCCGCAATACATTACTGACACCTGACGCCGAGCCCGAGATAACATGGAAAAAACAACAAAAAGGCATTAATAAAATGATTCGTGGCTTCATAATGCGATTAACCTAAAAGTTGTCGGACTATCGCGTCAATCGGGATATTTATTGGGAGTCCGCCGCTATCTGTCACTGATGAATAGCCGGCCCGAGCGTTCGCTGAGTGCATTCGGTGAGAATGCACTTGTGCATTTCACGTCTTTGCAAAGGCGTTTGCGCTCCGTGCAAGTCACTGTGGGGCGTCTGGTACGTGCGAAGGAATGACTCTGCTTATGAGAACAACTTGAGACGTCGGGAATAGGCGTTTCTTTAAATTTAAAGATTTATCGCATTATGACAGAATTTAATTTAATCGTTTCAAGCTATCTTTGTTGACAGATTCGCATGTCATTGTAGAATACAATAGTGTATTTTGATTTGACGTCTTCTTTTAATGGCTGACTTAATATTTATAGTAGTATACTTTAATATCGTAGTTACTTTCAGTTCAGTTATATTTAGCTGTGAATTGTACTTAAAAGTTATGTTCCACGAAACCTAAAGGAGGATCTAACGCAACAGTTGCTGCTAATTTTTGAAGCATATCAAGTTTGGCACAGTGTATAATGAATTACATGTTTGAAAGGATGAATCGTTGTAAAAATAATAAAAATCTTAATAAAAGAAAATAACACATGATATTAAATAATTAAGAATAATTGTGAAAAAAATAAAATTATCGTTAGGGCGTGTATTTCATTATACTCTGTGATAACATGTCTACGCTTATTAATTTTGAAATAAAATTTGACTTATCCTTTAATAATATGATTTTATTGATCAGTGCATTAAAGAAGTAGATACCGTTCTGAATGAAGCTGTGATATTTTGTATAAATAATTTGTTTTGTAAATTAATAAATTTATCTTTGTTTCTAGTACACTTGCATGGCTATGCATATAATTATTGACAAATATTAATTGAAGATTACTTTAACTCAAGTCTTGACCAGTGTGGTTCTACAAAAGGTATGGTATTTGATATTATTCTAAAGAATATATGACATACCTTTCATTACTTTGTAGTTCATAAAACTGTGAAGGAATACAAAATGGACTGTGTATTTCCCGAATCGCACGATTTATTTAAGTTGATTGTTTTATTTATTGAATAATAATTATCCACTGCAAGTCATGAGTTAAATATTAAAAAAAAGACTATTCCTTAAACTTACAAATTTGCGTTCAAACAATCACGTGCTTGTACATTAGATTATGACTATTATGTGCAAATATCCTCGATAATAAACTTGATAAAAAATAAAGGGTTAACGTTTTTAGTATACAATTGAAAATAAAGTTTTCAGACGAATTTTGAATGTGCAGTATATTAAGTATGTCCTATTGTTTGTATCACTATTTTACAATGTGCACCTAATATTTTTTCTTACGATCTCTTTAAAGTTTTTCTTCATACCCCAGAATGTACCGCTTATATTGCATGGGTATATTAACCAACCCTAATTGTGAGTGCCAAATCAATATTTAATTATACACTTTCATTGGCAATAATAGTAAATAGGCCATTTCGAATGGTAGAAATATTACATATTTATTATATATAAATGCAATAATTTTGTATATCTTGTTTCAAGAATCGTCTTGAAATTTTATATGTCAGATTTATTTGTGAAATCTTGTTATACATTTGCATTTTTTTGGTTTTCTGCGATCGAGCCTAAAAAAAAGAAATATTTAAAAAATAAAAACAACAAGATATATTTAATTTTGGTGGGACGACTAGTACAATTGTAAAAAATTCTCATACTTTCGTGTTTTGTAGACTGGCTAATGGAGGGACTAAATTTTGTCATTACATGCTCTGCCAATCTTCTCTGAATGTATTAGAGTACCTATGGACAAAATTATTTTTTGGAATAATATATATGAAAGAAATTACATACATCAACTTATGTCTAATAAATTGAACTGTCAAGTATTATTTAATCAAGAATTTGGATGTCGGTGGCTTAATTATAGTTAGAAGCTCGCGCCTGCAAGTAAGTTTGTAGTAATATATGCGTAAAATTTAAAAATGTTCTTCTATAAGCTGTTTACAAAAGAATCCTTTGTTTGAAATAATACAATTATAAATGAAGTTATTTGGATTATGCAACATGTTATCGATTAAGAATTTACTCCAATGCGAATTGCGATTGAAGAGAGTGCAATTATTAAGATTTAATTACAAACATTTAATTGTTTTAATTATTATGTCAGATTTATTTCAGCTGTTAATAAATAACTTTATTGAATGATATATATATATATATATATATATATATATATATATATATATATATATATATTTATATGTATTTACTAAGAAACTTATTTCAAAGATTGCGTAAGAAATTTTGAAATAAAAATAGAGTATAGAGTGAGCGAACACGTCATTACGAAAGGTTTATTGAAGGGTTTAAAAATTAATGAATTGTGTTTGTTAAAAATATCTGTGGAAGATGGCGGTAGACATAACTAAATTAGATCTAGAATCTCTTAAAAAAAATAATAAATGAACATTTCTTTATCACTAACGGAACTGAGTCAAGCCAGTCAAAATGAGACGAAATGGCTCTACGTTATCTGTGCCTATACTACTTTGATGGGAGATGTTGCGGTTTTATGGTATATATGTGATTATTAGCCCAGTCATATTAGGGGTTTCACCTCGGAATGAAAGATAATAAGCTGGAAATTGGTAAAAACCTTTGTTTTGTCGCCCTAAATATTGTCTCAAAAGTCACAAATGCTATCGTGTCCGCGTCTTAAGATATTGAAGGTCAAAGGTCACAAAAAACGATTTTTCGCGAATATCTCGGTTCCTATTGCTTAAATGATATTTTTACCCATCATGAAAGTTGTAGAGTATAAAATTCTCTACAACTTTTGTCTAAACTTTTTTTTTTATACAATCAACCGTTTTTGAGGTAGAGCGCGAAGAGTGCGCAGCGTACAGTCATATATGAGCTAATGCAGGGTCAAGCGTGAGTTACGGTTATCAGTACGTTGTATAAAGTCAATTATTGACAAAAAAATTATAATTATTAAGCAATGCCCATTATTTCTGTACTTATTATTAATTATTTATATTTAATTATTCAACTATAGTATATTATTAATTCTGGATTATCTATTTTAATTATATTTTAAAATAAAGACAGTAAGGAAATATATTTTAGATATACCTTTATTTATCATTAAATATGGCATGTTATACATTTATTAAAATGTGAGTTTAAATATTAAAATAATTTGTGAATCGAATGAAATTGCGAATGGAAGCTAGTTATCTTCTTCTTCGTCGTCTTCTTCTTGTTGTCGCTCTAAAATATTCAATTCATTGTCATCATCCTCATTATCGGTCATATTCATTTCCAAACCTTCTAGAATTTCAGGATCGTATGTGCTTTCTTCATCGGGATTACTTGGATATAGTGGAGCGTTGAGGCAAGCTTGTTCATTGCACTGGCCACAAGCTAAAGAACATAGTAGCCCTGATTTTCTGCATCCACAGCGGGAACCACAACCATTTTTGCAATTGCAAAATGTTGTGTTTGGTAGTTCGGCTGGTGCTGGAGGTAATAACGTTGTTATGGGCTCCAGGATTTCATTTTCAAGCTTCCAGCCCCATTCTTGAGGTTCTAAGTTCTTCCCTAGCCACGTTTGAATCTGGTAGTAGACACGATTGATATGTTGACGGGCTGCTACACTTGTTGGTGGAAGTGTTGACAATTGTACAGGTTTATTTAGTTTTGTTAATTTGATGAATTGCGTGTAGCGGAAATAATCAAGGTTGTCCTCAGATTTTGGAGCATTATATAATGCCAAAAAGATGCGCACTCCATTTTCAAATAAAGTTTGTACGGGGCAGTTTTCTTGTTGAAATACCTCCACCAGTTTATCCAAATTGGTAATTTTCTCCAATGCTCTAGTAACAGTTTTTTTTCCTTTTTTAAATAGCGCAGAAGTCGTGTCACAACCACTAAATGCGTGTAAAAATAAAATGTGTTTTTTAATACGAGGATATTGGTCAAAACTTTTAGAAGAGTATATTTGTGTCTTAACATTGCCTTTGCCAACTTTTTTAAAATAAATTTCCTGTTGATGTGATTGAGTACGTCCAATTAAAATAACGAGCAAATCAATATCTTCTATGATGACGACAGTGTTTTGTTGTTCTGATAAGGCAATAGCTGTGTTGATGATGAGAACATCAGCATCATCTGTGGCTTGTTTTGATGTGATATTAACAGTTTTTAATTTTTCAGCAAGCATGTCGATAATTTTTTTTTTATTCGACTTATTTGATAAAAATTTTGCTTGGCTGATTGGCACAATCATTGTTTCGTCAAAACAAACTTCATATGATTTTGAAAGTGCTGCAGTTCTTCTTTGTTGTTCCATTGCTTTAATATTTTTACTATAGTCGGAATATCCGTCAAATACAACAACGATTTTCGAGCCATAATGTGTTTGTAAATATTTAATGTATTTATCTAAAATAATGGAGAAAGTATCGTCTTTGCTCCACACGACGCGATGCAGAAGAAATCCACCATCGACAACGTATGTTACATTATTTTCATCAAGATCGATATCGACAGGTACCATATTGTCATATAATGTCGCTTTCTTGGTTTTTCTCATGCCATTACTATCAAATAAAGATGTCGGATACGGGCTTAGTTCATATTGAAGATATTCTTGTAGATTACTTTTAAATTTTTTACTTACTGTTATTCTCTGGAAAAGTAACACGGGATCTACAGAGACTTTACAATCATTAATTTTGACAGATTTGTTAACGGCTGAAAGCGGTAAAACCTTATCGACGCGTTTTAACTTTATCTCATTAAAGTTCAAACCAGTTATCTTTACCATAGATTGCAATCCGATTTCATGGGCTCTGTGACAATTAATTTGGTCATTTCCAACAATTCCTGAAGCTAAGGATACCAACTGATTCGTATTTGGAAAGGGATTATGAAGCGTAAACCAATCAACCAGCTTATTTACATCAGTATTATCCCTTTTTATTCGTGAATCGCTAGCATCAACATATTGGTCTACAGAATCGAAGAAAATTTTACAAAATCGTTTCAATTTCTTCACAAATTGTATTCGTGGCATACATACCATATACCCACTTACATAGAACACTTTCTTGTGTACTTCGGCCTCGAGATACTCCTCCTTCTGTCTTCATAGATTTCATAAGACTTTGCTCGATTACCATGTCTGTCCATGTACCAGAATTCAATTTTTCAGTTCGTTTTACAGTAAAGAATCCGTTTTTAAAGTTCTCAAAAGTCTGTTCATCCATTGTCTCCTCCAGTTTTATCATATCTTGAAGATACAAATGAGCTGATTTCGCATATAGGAAATGACCACCAGCATGAAAATACGGCAGCATTTTTCGCACTACATCCAAATGTTCTTTAAAAAGGCCCAGTCTTTCAGCACGAATGAAATCTAGGGCTATTGATAACATTTCAAAGTATTGCGCCCATAACTGTGCTGTGGGACCTCGAGCTTTTAATTCATTAAATTTATCCTGAAATTGATCAATTAACGAGTTCGAGCTAGTCATACATCCTTCAACATCTTCGTAGGAAACATGGCGACTAGTTATCTGTTCAATTAACTCATCTAACACGCAACCTTCAATCTTCATATCTCCAAAAATCTTAATTGATAACGCGAGTCGTAATAATGTATGACCTCTGATACTTCTTGCATAAGCGTGACCATTCAACATTTTGTCGACCGAATTTGTAGCATATATTGTGCTTAAAGCTTCCTTGAGACCACTACCGTCCATTACATATCCTATGCATTCAAGAAAAGACATGAGCATATGAAATCCTCCTAGTTTGACAACTGTTTTAGACAAGTCTTAGTTTGTATCTGACGCAGCAACCATTTCACGTGCTTTAGAGTACAGGGGTTGATCAAATGTAATTATGCACGTTTTTTGTTGATGTGACTTGGCAATATTTATAGCACAATGTAAAGTGGTATAAATTGTGTCTAAATTACTGGCAGGATGATCAATGAAAGGTAGAAATATAACCTGAGAAGTTGAAAAATTCTTATTATTTTCCGTAAGTTGTTCAAGATAGCCATTCCATTCTGGCAACGGTGAAAAATTCTTCCATTTTCCATATAACCACAAAAAATCAACTGCATTAATTTTTTTTTCAATTAGTACTTGATCATCATGTACATTTTGAACTTGAATCTTGCTATACCCAGGTACAACTGGCTTTTCATATGCTAAAAGAGATACATGTGATATTGTTGCCAACTCCTTTGCACTCGGTTTAGTTGTACATTTTTTTATGCGATCATCATAAATCACAGCATCTTTCGGAGTAACTATTTTTATCATTCCCATAACGTGAAGAGTATTATTACCGTCAAGAGTACTGACATTAATATCTGCATTGTCTCCAACATATTGTACCAACGCACCTGACTCTGATGATAAAATACGAGGCTGTGGATGGTAAACTGCTGAAACTTCATACTGTAAGGTATTACTACATGATGCAGCAAATCCTAAATTTGATAAAACATCCAATAATTTTTTGGATCCATATCTTCTGTGAAGAAATACAGAAAGGCCTAATAGTAGCTGTGACGAAAATGACCGTTCTCGTATCGAAGACATTATTGCGTGACTGATAGATGTGCATTTCGTTTTGAAATTATCTACTTCTCATTTTCTATTTTTTAATATAATTTCTTCCAAAAAATGTGATAATGTTTTTGGTATTTCTTCATTAATACCATCTAGCATTTTATTCGGTGGTGGATACGTCTTAGTTTCAACGACAGATGATCTAATATCTTCCCTAATAATAGTCGCAGCAGCTTCTACAATCCGTAAACGCTCTTCTGCAGGAGTGCTTTTTTATTTTCGTACCAAGCTTTTGATAATACATTAACCTGTGTATCACGGAAGGATATAATTGTAAATGATCCTATTTTTTTGGTGATTATTATATCAGTTAAATACTTTTGTTGTAGTTTTTTAATAATTGTCTTATCGTCGGGCATGTACTCTGTAGGGACATCTTTAAGCTCTTTCAAAGTAAATTGAGAATCTGCATTATTTTCTATATAACTAAAAATCTCCTTCATTGCTTGAGTGACTTGATCATCTTGGCAAGGGTTCTTATCTGCAGATGGTACACGGGTTAAAAAGTTGGTATAGCAAATAGTATGATACTTTGCTTCAGCAGCGATCAAATCATATTCGTAAAGTATACGTTCCTTTATTAGTTCTCCAAAGGAATCGTTTCGTTCTTCTGCTTTCTTAATTACGTTGTCTTTGAATGCAAGAGTACTTACATTACTTATTGTCCGTCTATACTTATGTTTTTTTTCCTTTCTGCTGCTTCATTAGCCTCATGGCTACAAAATAAGCACAAATTTTTAAAATCAAACGGTTCATTTCTTTTTTTACGAGGTGCACTTGACGTTGAAGGTTCACCCTCTTCTGTGCGTCGTTTCGATGCAGCAATAACATTTTTGCTAGTGTACACTTTTCGACACTCGGAATGCACATTTACAGAACTTAAAGTATTTAAATAGTTTATATGTCCATCATTCCTTTCAATACTTGCAGTTCTTAAAGTTTGTAAACCACGTACGACATTCACAGAAACACCTTCTGAAAGTGACCTATCACATATAAAACAGAAATCAGCCATAGCTCTTAAAACCGTACGTCCGTCGTTGTGAAAATACAATTTCAAACTAACGAATAATCTAGACTATACTAAACACAATATCTCACTGCACACGAAACCATAAAACGTGCGAGTATATACCGCGCTCACTCGCACTTAGGGGTCTTACAATACGTAGGGTTCTAATAATACAAAGTGGTCCTTAAAAGAGAAAGTGACCTTGAATACAATAGAACATCCGTCCCGGCTATAAATAGAAATGATCATAGGGTAGGGACAAGTATTTCCAGTTATATAAGTATTTAAACATTTACACGTTTTAAAGGAAACATATATAATGTCGTTTTAACTTAAAATATAACTAAAATAGATAATCCAGAATTAATAATATACTATAGTTGAATAATTAAATATAAATAATTAATAATAAGTACAGAAATAATGGGCATTGCTTAATAATTATAATTTTTTTGTCAATAATTGACTTGATACAACGTACTGATAACCGTAACTCACGCTTGACCCTGCATTATCTCATATATGACTGTACGCTGCGCACTCTTCGCGCTCTACCTCAAAAACGGTTAATCGTATAAAAAAAAGTTTAGACAAAAGTTGTAGAAAATTTTATACTCTACAACTTTCATAATAGGTAAAAATATCATTTAAGCAATAGGAACCGAGATATTTGCAAAAATTTTTTTGTGACCTTTGACCTTCAATATCTTAAGACGCGGACACGATAGCATTTGTGACTTTTGAGACAATATTTAGGGCGACAAAACAAAGGTTTTTACCAATTTCCAGCTTATTATCTTTCATTCCGAGGTTGACCCCTTTTTTTACCTAATTTCACTGGGCTATATTACCAACTAATAATTCTCTTTATTCTTCGCGCAGGAAATCTAGAAAACATGTTATATATTGTTGTACCCAAGCGGAGTCTGATAGATTACAGTAACTAACAAATAAATATAAATTCATTCATACTTTAAAAACATTTATTAATAACTACACTGTATCTGTATGTCTTGTACCTGACTGACAACAAGATAAACTGTATCGTAGAAATTGTCATAGGACCAAATTATAACTGCAATAAGTTTCATTAAAATGTGTTTAGTTAGTCGGTTTTATGTTTGTTTTTTAAAATACCGTCTAAAAAACATAGAAAAATAATAAAAAGAACTTTTGTTTTTGCCTATGTTAGTATCAATAAATATTTTTCATTTTTTCAAAATATGTTCAACGTGCATACTCGACCCTCTTGCGATTAATTATACGTATAAATAACTCTCTACACGTTTAGTTTACTAATATATAACATATGTATAAATATAGAAACGGCAACGAAGCTTTACAGCATTGAATTAGTTATTTTTTCAATGCTTATAATTTTTTTGTTGGTAAAAAATAATCCTTTGTACGCTAGAATAATTCTTGCTTTACATTCGCGGCATGTGTCAAACAAATAACCTTTGTCAGTAGCAGCTTAGTGTACATTTGTATTTGTAAATCTTGTAGAATACACGTTTTTATGTTTGTGGGTAAATAGATTGAAATCTCGATGATCGTGCAAAACAAAAGCTAAGAATTTAGGGTTATATCGGCGTCAACTGACTGAATAAATGTGACGTTTTTGTTCCCCGTATTGTTTGAGAACTTCGTTATCTCCATCGGAGTTTCGTTGAGTTAGGATTAATATATTAATTTACTTGCCCATTATTTACGCCTCATTTTAAAATTAGATTAAATAATAATTAGCTGCTCGTGTTTTTTCAGATAGTCTTTATTTAATCCGTTTAGTTTCTAGCTGTTACGGGTTCATTATTTCTAGATTTTTGCTTCGTTTAATTACTAGATGCAACATATATTTATACGAGTATATGTTATTTCTATATATTATATATAATCAATTATGTTTAGTATCATGTCAATTTTATTTACTAACATGCTCTAACTTTAATTTACACCTATTTTAATACATGAATAGGCTTTTTACTATATATAAGTCTGTAAATATCAAGTAAGCAATAGAGAAATTCTGCAAATTTTTTTTAAAACTAGACAGATTGATCAAAACTTTCAATGGATTGCAGAAGCTTTTCTCAAAATTAAAACAAAAAATAACGTAGGCTTCACATTTTAAGATATACTCGGATAGGTAGTCGGAGAAGAGTGAAGAGAAGATAATGCAATGATTTCATTAAGGCCAAATTTTTATGTAATGCAAGACAAATTTTCAGCTTGGCTGATAACTAGTGACTCCGTAGCCCCTTTTTTTGTAATAAATGCTCTGTTTGTATTGAAAAAAAAGTTGGAAATTTTTTTTGTTAGCAATAGCTAAATTTTGTTGAAATTCTAATACCGCAAACGTAAAATATAGTGCACAAATCCGGTGCCACATTTCTAATCCATGTGTATGAATTCGTCATTCAAGCTATAATCTTCTATGAATTACGATATGACAGGAGTACAAGATAGATGACCACTAATATTAACTTTGCATTGGTCAATTGATGACGCAACCAGCTCAAGTATTACTGTGAGCTGGTTGCGTCATTTAGTCTTTGGAGATGGGATCATGGAAGACTAGGCATACCCTGGTCGGTCAATTGAGCTAAATAATGACGATATACATAGTAACCTGTTGAGACACTCAAGTTTTGCTACGTGTGAACTAATATGTATATAGCCGACTTATCGATTAGACTGCAGAAGAGTGATTTTAGGAATTTAGGCATTTATATCGGCGAGTATGAATAAAATATAACATTCGCAGAATTATGACCTTCGGGTTGTCCGCATCTTCATCAACTAATATCTGTTTATAAATATTTCCAAAACAATATTGTAACTAACAATCCAAGCTAACTTGACTTAATAACTCGACCTGGCTATTGATTGCCACAAGAAAAGTCCTCAGCTTAGCCGAAGTAAAGCTTTCGGGCAGAATATTCTTTCATGCTATTGGTAGGATATGCACAGTGCTATATTTAACGAACTTTTATATGGAAGAGAAACTATCATTGTCCACAACTATCTTGATCAGCCTCGTAAGTTGATTGCTGCTATTTGAAAAAGAGGAGAAGAATATCTACGGTGCACTTTTAATGCGACGACATTCGATTGCCCCTCACCTTACCATCAAAATTTAAAGGAGCTTCTTATTCCTGGTCTATGCCCCTTTTTTGCATAGAAAATAGTTCTCCTATTACAACTCGATAACTACTTCAAAGGTTAACCTGCTAATTTCTAGGAGCGCGTCATGTTATATTTATGACAAGTGCCACCAAAAGGTGATACTGCTGTCAACAAAAGTATCAGTTACTTTTGGTGACAGCAGTGTTGATTAATAAGAGAACAAAAAAAGTATGAAATGTTTAATGGTTCAAAGTGAGCTATTATTTATTAGCTAATCCAATAGCATAAATTACATCTCGTTAGCTACACAGCGGTTATCCTCCTCCATATCGCATTCCATGAAAACGAAGCTTCCGCAAGACGACTGATATCGCATAGGCAGTTAAGTATGAAATGGCAATTTGTCACGTTGTCTAACTTATCGCAGTAGAAGGTGGCATTAAAATATAGATATAAGCAGGCAGAGAATTTAATAAAAACAGAATATATACAAACATATTCGCAGTATTACATTAATGGATTAATTATGAAAACATATCCTATTATTCCAGTTCTTACCATGTTGTATTGTTTAAGCAGGTATGATTTATATTTTATCTTATTTGATTAAATATCCAATATTAAATTACTAAAACAATATGTTCAATTCCTATTCATAGCAAAATATTCTGCACAGTAATATGTTTAGAGAAAAAAAATGTCAAATTTGTTGAAATAATGTTTTTACATCCATTTTTCTTTGTACCAGTTTTACGCAAGATTTAACCAGCTTTGTTAAGAAAAATGCAAATTTCGGCGTCATTCGTCATTGGTTGACCAAAACAGAGCAATAAGGAGCCTACAATTTGCCTTATATAATATTTACGTCGCTTGTCTTTTCAGACACACATTTACAAACTCTGAACGATGCATACGTATGATTTTAATGGTGAATAAGTTTCAATCAGTAAATTTTTATTACGTTATGTTAATAAAGACAATATTGAACCATTTTAAATTAATTAAAATTTGAGTTTCATATATCTGTATTTTATATCGCTTGTGCATTTAGAAAAAGAGCTAATACATTAACCAGCCACATGTTACGAATACGCCCACAATTTTCGTATTTCGTTTATAACTTTTTTTCTGTACGTTAAAGATTTTGCAATTAAAGCACTCTGAATAGATCTCTGTATTATAAAATTAAAACAAATTAAAAATTGTATGTATATAGACCAATTTTATGAACCCAATGATTGAAACAATATAAATGTATTCAAACTCCTTTATGTAGAATGAAGGATGGAATTAAGTACAGAATATTTCAGTTAATGCTTTTATTATAAAATAAATTTATCTTTAAAATTCTTGTTTCTAAGTCAAGTAGTTGAGTGGGTATCGATAACTGAGTCGGGTATAATTACGATGTACTTAAATAAAGTGGTAATTAATATATACTTAAAGCAAACTAACATTATATTGTAACGATAGAAATTTTTCAAACAGGGTTATAATATCGTATATGTGAGAGTTGATTTGTGTATTCGTCTCTTTGTTACTTAGTAACTCTCCAATTGCTGTCAAATTTATCATACGTGTAGAACGCTACCAAATTTTTAAAACGTGGAGAACGTGTACCGAAGTCTTTGTCAATTATGACATAAGTGTAGAACGTGTACCTAAGTCGCTGTCAAAGTTATACATATAGCGAAGTCGATACCAAGTTTGGCATAGCTGTAGACAAAGCCGCCGCTTTGGCATAGGCTTCACCAAATTTATCACATGTATAGAACGTGAAGCGAAGTCGCTATCAAATTTGTCATACGTATAGAACGCTACGAAATCTGAAATAAGTGTAGAATATATAGCGAAGTCGCTACCTTTTTATGATAAGTATAGAATGTTACTAATTTGTTTATACATATAGACGTGAAGCACTTTGCTTTGACGTTATTCATATTTGATTTTAAAGTTGAGGCCATACTTCTAAACTAAATATTAACTTAATTCGTGTAGGACGAAACATAATGTTTTTTCTTCTAATAATTAGAAGCGAGTCCTACAACATGTTAACAGATGGCGCAACATGTATATTAAATGTATCGTGTCTCATGTCTTGAGTCTTTTTGTCTCGAGTGCCCAACACCTGCAAAAAATAAATCCCGCCTTAATAAAAATCCTCGTGCGCGAAGCCGAGGGTCTCAAATTTAATCTCCAAAATCTAATCTCTAACATTACGTCAATTTACATTTGCTACCACACGAAACGTATATATATCAAACTTTGCAATATACTTTGCTTACTACATACATAATTTATATGCTATCAACTTAAAGTAGTTATATATTTTTCGACTTGTTACTTATGGTGAACATGAATATTTCATGACCACTCATCGCGGAATTAGTCCATGCGGATAAGGACTTAATTTGTTTGCGAAGACAGAAGTAACAATGCGACCGTCGTACAGCTTGCAGTTGACCGGCATTGTATAAGAACCGGTTTGCATCGCGGATTCGAATAAAGGCGTTGGAATTCGGTGCACTTGTTTATGCAATTTATTTTGTGAATGAGGTACATAGAGTCGGGCTGGTGTCGAATTAGAGCTTCTAATGGACTCTTTCGCTTCTAATGGACTCTGTGGATATAACTTCAATTTGTAAAGTAGGATAAATAAGATAACTTACTACTAGCAGATGATTTAGTCAAAAAAAGCAAATGATTTAGTCCAAAGTTGTCTCACGTATGTTACTGCACATACTACTATCACAAATAAATTTATATAGAATTAAGGTACTCCCATAAAATTTAATTCTTCTCGTTGATTATTTTAGTTAAGTTTAATATTTACGTGTCGTATTTTATTAGTTTTTCAGTGCAATAACTCGGAGCTGATTGATTCATAAAAAGCGTGGCATGCTCTTGACTTATATTTAGGAAAACTGAAAATAAGCACTCCACTTTTTAACATTAAAGTTAATTTTTGTCGATCACTTTACCAAAACAAAGTTAAGTTATATCGAGTTGTGAGACATTCTGTAATTCATGAACAAAATCTTCATATTTAAAGATTATTATTTATTTTTTAGTTTATATTGCCACAAAAGCTTGATTTTTCGGTTTCTTTTAAATTATAATTTTATTTAAAGTAGCAATAAAGACTACATGACAGAAGTTGTTTTTCTCATTTTTAAGAAATAGTTTTAAAATTATCGGCAATTAACCTGACAATAAAATTATATAACTTTTTATAAATCATAAAATTGGAGAAAAAAAATAATTAGTCTTTAATGTAGCAGCAAAAATCTTGTGTCTATATTTTCGTTATGTCGACACTTTTCTTTTAAATAAAAAGGAGGACACGATGACATTTGTTGTTATTTTTCTGTAAAACCTATTTAAAGTTTAAGGGTTTGTTAATTGGCAAAGGAGTGGTCATTTAATGGCAGAGGTGTATCTTTCGCAGTTGGAACTTTATAATTTTCAGCCTCTATGGGACGATAATATTGTTTGAAAATTATGTCACAAGCTCCTCGATCTAAGTATAATATCCATTATTTGAACCTTGTGCTTCTGAGTTATCAGAATGCTATATTAATTAAAAGTGATGTACGCTGTAACTTTTTTTAACATAAGTTTATTTACAAGTGTTTGAAATCATATCATTCGGTTAGTAAACATTATTATAAACAACGTGTCACTTTCAAGTATTATTTATAGAATAGAAATACGATTTACTAAAAAAGTAATTGATACAATTGAATTGTGGCGTATGGTAGGTAGATAAAAAGCTTGAAAATCCAAAATCATACATTTATATAGTTGTGCTAAAATTATAAGAAAAACTAAAATTAATGTTAAATCGTTTCCATTTTTAGAATTTAGATGTCTTTACTAACCGTTATTATGGAGAAAATTATAAACAGGTTATATACAATACATTACTTTTTGGTACACTTCATACACATCACTTTTATAAATTCAATTATATTTATAATTTTTACGTTATAATTATATTTGTGATTTGTTATCTAGATACTATTTATATATTATATATTATTTCAGGCTATTCAGTTAATCACTTCATGGCATCAAACAACAATAAACAAACTACTTTTAATATTTCATTTTCCATTATATCAAATTTAATAGTATCTTCAGCTTACATTTTACTTGGTGCAAGTAGCATTTATTTCATCTTGATTATTGGTACGACTATTTAATAATTAAACGAATTGTAATTTTTTAAAAATTATTGTATATGAAAAGGTTTTAAACACAATTGAATTTGGAAATTGGAAAAACATTTACATAACTTTATTGGTCTTTTCAGACCAAGATAATTCTTTGATGCCTTAAAATGTTTACTATTTCTTATGGTGGTACTATATTTTACTTTATATCAACTGTAGCAAAAAGAAAAACTAAATGAAAAATTTTAAACTTTTTTAATGAAAATATAAATTACGTTTAAGGATTGATAGATCAAGTTTATTTTAAGATACAATTCCTTAAAATAAACGACGGGATTTGATCTTCTTTCCAACATTTATTAAATATTACTCAAGTTTTACTTAGTCGTAATTCTACAGATAATATCTTATAGATATTATCTACGTTAAATATGTTTGTGAAGCACAAATTTGCATTGATATTGAAAATAAATCCTGTCTGTGTCATTATAGTATTTTGTTAGCACCATTTCAATTTTTTATAATAACTTTCATTATCACAAAACCATGTAATTTAATAACGACGACATTTTAATAAAAAGAATATTGTTGAAAATATGTGGATTTAGTTGAATGTTAAATTAAGTGACGACGCAAGAAAACACTGAAACACATGCTAACAGTACACACTTGTACCCTTTTTGTTTAATTAAAATAAAATGGACTCTGTTTCACGATTATACACTCCTATTGTAAAAAAATACATACAGTGAATCAAGAAATAATTGGCGTTTGGTTAATTATAGTTTTTTTTAATGTATTCTTCGAAATGTATATACATATTAAATGTTCCTTGAGAAATAGTGTAGAAGTTTGAGAGATAAAGTAAAAAAATGATTATATAACATATCAGATGAATGTTTAATATTTTATCGAATTTACCTCATTCTTTTAACTGCCTTATTGCGACATGTCTTTGGAACTAGTCCCATTATCAGGTCATGCGCTCTTTCGAAAGTTCTAAAACCACTTTACCAAGTAATTTAACGGAATTTATTAGCACACTATTCATAATATAATTTAAATAACTTGGTGAATTGATTTTAGAACTCGTAAAATTATTCACGATTCGATGATCGGAACACGTTCTCCAAAACGCTTTTCGTTAAAGTGAACAAAAGAATTTGTATGAGGTTAATAGGTGTAACAAAATTTTACATATATATTTTAATACTTACAGTGAAAACCATAAAAAATAACTTGAAGTAACTGAAAAAAAGTGTCATGTAGATCGTTTACGCACACATTTTATGCATGTAATAGTTTCTGAAAAAATATTTAAAAGTAATTTCTTTAGTTTCGGAAGTGATAAATTATTTAATTCATATTTATTATTTCTGAAACTGAAAAAGTGAGAACTTCCTACATCATAGAAATTATTAAACTATCACGTTGATAATGGAAACAAGAATAATCATGACTGATGACTGAATAGTCATGACTGATGACTGATGAGGACTTTTTTAGCAGTGGGATCTGTACCCAGTCCGATATGGAATGAATGGATAAATAAATAATAACAGTTGTATGTCTTAAGTATACGTTGTTTGCTGGTCTAATTAGATTCATAAGACATAGTGTGTTACTTTAGGAGCTTTAACAAGAAATTAAGTATACGAAAACATTCATGAAACTAAACTAAATAAGTAGTGTTCGAGTGGTATCCTATGGCATGCTATCCTATGGCTAATATCGACTTATACGTCTTTTTATTTCTAAATTTATTAACGGTATAACTAAATGTTGATTGAAACCATTGCTAAAGGAAAGCATTAATGGATTGGAATAATTGTAGCTTATCTCAGTAGAAGTCCCGAATATTCGCGGTGTGCCGTTTTTTTGGAGACGGATGCTGCATCACGCGCGTACGATAATCAAGAGATATTTATGTGGTGCGCGGGACAACGTCGCGATGCTGGACGCGATAGTGAGTCGCCTTACCCTTAGGATGTTGTGCACAGTTGTAGGTTACTGATTCGTCTGTATTTTACTAACGAGGCTAGGAAGGAAATTTTGCAATTTTATACTTAAATTTAAAATCAACTTTAAAACGAAACCATGTCAAAATCAATTAGGTGCAATGAACTTTAACACCTTATTTAAATGATTTAATAACGTTAATGAAGGAAAAGCATTTCAGAACTTACGTGATATTAAGCTGGATGTATTATCCTTAGTATGCGGTGCACAGTTGTAGGTTATTGACACGTCTGCATTTTTCTTTACTAACGAGGCTATGAAGGAAATTTTACAATTTTATATTAAATTTAAAATCAACCTTAAAACAAAACTATATCAAAATCAATTAGGTGCAATGAACTTTATCACTTTATTTAAATGATGTAATAACGTTAATGAAGCAAAAGAATTTCAGAATGTACGAGATATTAAGCTGAATATCCAGAACTTATATAATTGACGTCGTAAAGTTCGTATACTCGTATTCACTTCATTAATAACTGGCTGTGTCCTGTAGTTCCACCCGCCCAGAATTATCTTGAATACGATATCTTGATAACTCCTCCCACGCTCCCACCCTCTCCCCGATCACTAAATGCCTCCACTCTGTTTGCCAAACAATATCGGTTATCAGGGTTAGGCCAGCGGGAATACTCTGGGCGATCAGTCAGTAAATCAGCCTGTCTCTCCTTATTTTCTATTAGATTTTCGTTACTGTTTTGTTTTTTGAATCATGGCGCAATGCGCATTCCTTTTCAAAATATGGGCTTTCTAACATAATAAGAATTTTTGAAATTGTATGTGTGATTCTAGAGACCAGCGCGAATAATCAAATAAACTTCGCTTCGTTGATAAATGTAGATAAGTATATAAGTTGTACATTTTTTCACATAAATTTTAAATAATACCTTTTATAACTATAGCTTTTGACCGCGGTTTCGCTCGCTATTATAAATTAAAAATGTAATTATGATACAATTGACATCATTTGTGTATGGCGTAAATATTGTTTATTAAATCAGTATATTTCGATGGATTATGTACGGATGTATCACGAACAATATTTTTTTAGAAGCATAGCTTATCTCTAAAATTTTGATGCATCATTGCAATAAAAGTAGTAATAGTATATTTGTAGAATACTCTTCATTCTTAGCGACGAAAGGACGAAAGAACTTCAGAAAATAACAACAGATACGGGTTGTTCAAGAAATATCTATATGAAATCAGTGAAATGAAGATACAAAGTAACCAATAAAATTGTCTGGAAGTAATTTTCATTTCCTTTCACATCGGTTCACATATTGCGATAGCATGTAAACAATACTTCATTTCCTTTCACTTCAGTTCCATTTTGTGGTAGCATATAAATCGTATTGAGGTTGACAAACAAAACTTAGAATATCTATTAATTTGTTGCTAGATAAAATATATGTAAACTCTTATTGATCAGAACAAAAACTAATTATTTGCGGAATTGTAAAAGATTATGAAAACTCTATTAGGCTGTGAAAAAAAACTTAACTAAATAAGTAGCTAACAAAAAGACCTAAATTATACGGTTCAGTTCGCAAATCGTACTGTGCAATTATAGTTCAGATTATACAATTTTATATCAAATTAGTTAAAGGATGCGACGTTTTGCACATAGTTTTAAGGAATTTTTATATATTCGAGATCGCTAACAAAGTTACATATGTGGCCGGTTCCTTAGAGACGCGCAATCGGAGGATTTTATCGCGAATCTGGGTTCTCTGCGGCCTGCGGCCGGTGGCGAGAGCGCACCATCTCGCGGCACACGTGATCGGATTTTGAAATGCGAACGCGGTGTTTGTTTGCTGTGCGGTTGGAATTCGCCGTGTCGTTGACGCGGAGCATATCTAGGAAGATCTATGTTGGATACGTTTTTTTAATATGCTTATTGAGGTTGTTTTTGCCGAATATTACTACTGAAGGATTAGGTCGGCCATTATGTTTTTATTTAATTTTAGTAAAAGGTGAAGATAAAAGAATGAAGGCCAACCTATTGGATTAATGGATTCTCTTAGACCAATACCCTTGATTTAAGACCGTTCCGTCTTTTAAGGCTTTCATTAAAAACAATTTTATTTTCAGATAGAAATGGAAATAGCTGATTTCTTTCTAAATATTTAAATTTCAATGGATATTATTAGAAAATAAAATATAAATACGAAGTCATTATTAATAATTTTCCTGTATAAAATATATATGTGTAAATTATATTATACGTAAAATATGTATGTGTAAATTATATTATACGTAAAATATATATGTGTAAAATATATTATACGTAAAATATGTATGTGTAAATTATATTATACGTAAAATATATATGTGTAAATTATATTATACGTAAAATATGTATGTGTAAATTATATTATACGTAAAATATGTATGTGTAAATTATATTATACGTAAAATATATATGTGTAAAGGAAAAGTCGTTCCGTTTTGCGAGAAAATGGCCACTGATGAACGAACAGACAGTTTCATCATGACAATAGGACTATGTTCGTACCGTCTGGACGCAGAACGTGATTGTGATTAGAATATTATTGGGTTTTAAAATTTTTTGAAAATTTTCGATTTAGAGAAAAGTATTCTTTCTCCAAGTACATAGGATTGTTGATATTTTTTCTAACTTGTTTGTACTATTGCAATGTAGGGATAATTAACTCCTAATGATAAGTAGTGGTTGTGTTTTAGGATTAAATATACTATTCCCTTGATTTTAGTAATAGCATTAGATCTTGCGAATAGCTCCAATTGACGTTGTTAATTGCAAATATGACAATTGAAGATTCCAAACAGAAGTTTAGATTATGTTTAACATATCAACTCAAGTATCATAATACAGAAACGTCTAATAAAATGATTTGATCATCTTATGGCACTAACGCAAACCACATTAGAAAAAAAGTTGTTGAGAAATAGGCTACTGACAAATTGAATTTTAATCGTATTTTACTCCATCTCTAAGTATAATAAACAACTGTTTTTTATTTTTTCATTTGGTATTAAACGAGTCTGATAGTAGAAATTGCAAGAAAGAGCTAGCTTATTAAACAGGTTATACAAAAAATATGTTTTCTTGTAACTAATAGTTTTCTGAAAAAATCTTGTAAACTAAGAAAGTTTTGATATGTTTATAGTGTCTCAAATTAGAGACACTATAAACATATGTTTATAGTGTCTAAAATGAAGATCAGGGAAGTAAATATTGATTCATAATTTTTCTTTTTTCATTTGAATTTTATACACTAGATGTCCAGTCACGAAGTCATAAAGAGTTTTGGAAAAAAAATAAGTCAACAAAAATTCTCGGGAAATATCTATCATGAAGATATATCTGGGTATAGTGCAAGGTTTTGAAATTTAGCTTGAATATGCTCTATAAAAAATACCCTTTTCTGAAACTTTATGTTTTTAATGCTACGAAAACATATCAGCAGTTTTGATTATTTACGTAAATATTTTGATATAATTATGACCGTGTAATTTAAGATGTTTTTCTGTATTTATGCAGAAAAAAGAGTACTAGAACATAGAGTAATATTTTTTTAAAGAACTAAACGTTTTGCATACATTTTGATTACTGTACTGTGGAATAAATATAAAAATACTGTCATGTAGATATTTCTAGGTCAACATTAATTTCGAAGCACGAACTTGATTTCCATTTTGCAGCTCTTAATTTAATAATGTATAATTGATACTGTGATAACTCTAAACTATTC
This sequence comes from Druceiella hillmani, assembly GCA_039881145.1. Classification (NCBI taxonomy): domain Eukaryota; kingdom Metazoa; phylum Arthropoda; class Insecta; order Lepidoptera; family Hepialidae; genus Druceiella; species Druceiella hillmani. The sequence goes on along the minus strand of JAYKKI010000032.1, from coordinate 2,201,730 downwards.
AGAGTTCAATTTTATTAACAATTTGTTCGGTATAAACCTTAGATTCGGTTAAATTTATAAATTTAGCACAGATAAGTACTGAGGTTACGTACATAACTAAGTCACGACGTCAGGAATCTTTAGGCGAGAACAAAGATGTAGATATCACTTGGCAGAACCTTGCAGAATTAATTTCTCTGGGGAAATTTCCACTAGAATAGTTAAACACAGAGCAGAATGGACATTGAGTGAAATATGTACTCTCTGTACTGATTGTAATTCCTTAGAGTTCATATGTGTTTGGAATTAAAAATACCTTTCCAGAAACATGAAATTCGGTGAATACTCTAGTTTCATTAATAAAAAAAATACTAGGGCACAAGTATAATTTAATTTTTAATTGTTAATAAAATTTAATTGTAATTATTAACAGATGGGTGATATTGTTAAAATCATATTCCATTCATACGCGCGTAAAAATGGAATGAATTATTTTAACGACAAGAATACAGTATGAGATAATTTCTACCTCAAATTTAAATCATGACATTTCGCGATTTTCAAAGTACCTACTTCCTGCATAATAGGCTAGTCCTATATGATTTGATTTATTTTTGTAATGCTCTTTGCGGAACACCGTGTAACTCTAGGAGGAGGAGGAGGGAAGGTGGTGGATATGGAAACAGGTGATTGTTTGTACAATCTATTATATTGTTTTGTTAAATTAACTTAAAATCTCCCAAAGTTACCTTAATTTTCGATAAAAATAGTTTGTCAGTGGAAAAGTTGGCAGAAAATGTCTATTAGTGTGAAAATTTAATGTTTTCCTCCGATAATTATCTATGCAGAGTGATTTTTGCGCGTTACAATTATCTACAAATTCCTTCATCTTGTTTTGCATGTATGTGTGTTCGCTACCGATTAGAGCGGAAATAAATAAACAGATTATAACATTTCGGTGTTCTATCACACGTATATTATTTGCTGATGTGGAATACATATATAGAATTGAAATAGTTAAAACGATGGTGTAAGAACATATTTTGTTATGTATATTGTATCAAAATAGAGGGAAAATATTGATAAAATTATTTGGTCTTTTAAGGAAAAAGTAAGTATTTTACCTCAAGATAGTTATAATGGTTTTGAATTATTTTATAAGTAAGTTTAGGTTATTAATATTTTTTCTCTTGAGGAAACATTCTTTTCTGATGATCTCATCAAAACGTAGCATTACTTTTATTTAATGCTTCTAAACTTTTCTGAACTGCGGTTTGAAATCACGTTCAAGAAATTTGGAGAATCGAATAAAGTTGTCAATAAATAAAATATTAAAATACTATCAACATCTGGTCGGGTATACCAACAGCCACAAAAGTGATTATTATAATTAAATTGAAAATGATAATACTATAATGTAACATCGTTTCTGATATTGTCTAATAGACCAGCTTTTTATTTGCTACAGTGATCGTAATAATCATGTCTTCTTTGTCTTCGTAAACGTCCACTTGCTGACATATTTATTATAAACGTTTACGTTTACATAATATATCTGTATACCTTTCTCTTCTTATTATTATCAATTATATTATACGTAAAATATGTATGTGTAAAGGTAAAGTCGTAACGTTTTGCGAGAAAAAGGCCAGTGGTGAATGAACGAACAGTTTCATCATGACAATAGGACTCTGTTCGTAACATCTGGACATAGAACCCTAAAGAGAGGAAGATTGTGATTTCAAATTTTTTGAAAATTTTCGATTTAGCGAAAAGTATTCTTTTTCCAAGTACATAGGATTGTTGATATTTTTTTTCTATTTTGTTTATATCATTGTAATGTAGGGATAATTAACTCCTAATGATAAGTAGTGGTTGTGTTTATCATAATTAAATTGAAAATGATGATAGTATAATGTAACATTGTTTCTGATATTGTCCCATAGAGCAGCTTTTTATTTTCTACAGTGATTGTAATAATCATATCTTCTTTGTCTTCGTAAACTTCCACTTGCTGACATATTTATTTTATACGTTTTTAGTTTACATAATATATCTGTATACTTTTCTCTTCTCATGTACGTCTGATTTTTGAATATAACCTTTTAGCAACCATGTGTCAAATGCGACTAAGTAGTTTGTTTCTCTTGTTTTCCAACTTTGACTTCTCGAATCGAATCAGTTTTTGTTTAACGCCTTATATTCAAGTCCTTGATGTATTCGTTTTATTCTGTATGTATTATTTCCTTTAAGTGAGGAAAATTTTCCGAAAACATTTCAATATTCTCCTTACCACAGCGTATGTACCGATGAATTACGCATAAAAAATTGATTAAGTGAGACTTGTTTTTTTTGTATACATTTATATCATTTTTGAATATGTTGCGGATAGCGCTCTCGAAGAGAAGGCGAAGCTAGTGTACGTAGATAATGTTTCTTAATTTTTAAAATTTTTTTTTGAATGTAACTGTTATTGAAACACTCGGTAGTACCAGGTGCGAGGAAATTATTATAACATATTTTCCGTCATTGAAACTGACAATTATAAGGATAAAAAATGGTAAAAACTATTTACTACCATTTTCAAAGGACATCAATTATAACAAGGCCAGGTCAAATTCTTTATTAGTTATTACATTTTTCATTTGAATGTTTCAGAACTGAGATCGATTTTGTCGTTTTGTTATACACATTACAAATAATAACTGCAAAACAAATAGTTGCAAAATAAGTTAGATTTAAATTATGCACTATATATAAACACCAATTGAAATGAACAGAAGTTCTATTTTAAAATTATACTCTTTAAACAAAGATAAGCAGCCAAAATCTAAAAAAATCAATTTCCATTTCCATAGTAGGGTTGAATTTAATCCACGTATACATATGGCCACAAAAAACACATTCACGGTATCAAAATAACATCAATTTAAGCTCTAAAATCCCTAAATCATCCAACATACTCGCCCGTCTGCCGACAAAACGGAAGCCGCGTACCAACAAAACGGAAACAAACAAAGTGTAGAGAACGGTGTTGTTTGAAAAAGCGTCCCTGCCCCCCGAGCGTGCGGCGCCCGCGCGTCTAGCCGCCCGCGCTGCCGCCCATAATCTGCGCCGACATAGAAACAATGACAAGTACTGTCGCGATAATTCCACTTGGCTTATTTGCTCATCAATAACCCTTTAGTTAGGCTACGCAGTGAATAATGTACACGGACATGTATGGAAGATTATTCGAATATGACATGCGTACACTTGTGACGAAGAGCGATCGAGAGAAGCGTCATGTAAGTAATTGTTTATATCTGTTGAAATTGTTTTTGTAAGTTAATTGAAATAATTTTGACTGAAACTTCTAATAAATTGCTAGTATGTAAAATTTTGTAAAATTGTTTAGTCTTTTGATTGGAAACGTAAAGGGCCGGGGGACACATTCCACGCCCCCTTGAAGCTTAATATTTCCCAAAATGAGCTCAAAATGGAAAATGGTGTCCGAAATCATAAAATTCGTTTTAAAATACCTATCACGATATATCCCACTCAATACGATGTGCGAGAAAAGCATTTTTCATATCCACCAGTTACGACGCCCCCATTAGGGAAATACATTTTTTTGTATATTTTTTACATACTTGCATAATTTCATTTACATATGTCAAGAACTGCAGAAACTATAAATCTTGTCTTACACAACTTTAAAACCAAAACGGAACATTAAAATGGATTTTAATCGGAAATATTCTTTTTCGGAAGTCACTCAGTTGTACACAAAAATAAAGATTTATTATTAATTAAAGATACAAGATTCATGAGTTGCTTTTTGTTATTTCAGAAGTAGAAAGATACCAGAGATAATAAGAAAATATTAAAAACAAAGATAGGAATGGAAGATATGCCCAGAGTAACCATAACCCAAAGGAATTAAATTGATACATAATACACATCCATTTAAATATTTTCCTTTAGAGCCCAATAGTTGGAAAACAAGAAAACATGAACGTGTAGTTTATTAAAACAGAGTAGGTTTGAACTTCATCTGGACCAGGAAATATTTTCCGTCTAGCGTAATATTTAATTGATATATAAAGATGAAAATATATATACGAATTTACATACTTCTATATTTCCGCGCGGCAGTTTTAACATTGCTCCTCTGTCCATTTATTCCTCAATCACTCCTTTATGGCTGTACAGAGGGCAAAGAAGAAAATATATACAATTACAACACTTCGATATATTTGTCATTAGCTGTATAACTGTGGTTTTATATTTTTTATTTTCGGATTTAACATGACATTGAAATATGAAAAAAACAATTAAGCGCAGTTAAATAATAGAGGTAGAAAAAAAAGTCAATTCATTAGAGTAAAACGAACAAAGAAAATACTTAATTAAGTTATTTAGTCCCTACTTAGTTGTCAATGAAATTTCATAAGCTGACGGGGTTTAATTTTTGGGGCTCAAATTAACTTGAGACAATTAAGATTTGGGGTCTTTTTGTTTGGATATTTTCTTATTGTGCCGTTCCAAGGATTGGGTGTAAATAAAATTCGACTTAACCAAGAGGTATTAAATTGTCCTTGACACATTTCAGATCGGCTGTACTGTGCGGCGATCAATAGCACCATTGTGTCTGCGACTATGTCGCCATATGATTATGATTAGGCTGGCTTACACTCGTATAACGAACGTACTATTTTATACTTATGTACATTGTATCCATCACCACTAGGGTCTCCTTTCGATATAGGGAAAGTGGCAGACATCATTTAAAAATAACTGAATTTCCAAGAAAAATTCTGAAATTTATTATTTTTTCTTGTATAAATATAAAGTTATTTAGTTACTGATTTTCTCATTTTAAGTTATACTCTAAATTATCAGGTTTTATTTTGATATTAACTTTGGAATCGATTCACAAATTTATAATATTCTGGAATTTTCAAAATTTATAGTCCAGAGATATATAGAATTGTGTTTAGATGAAAATTTTTCTTTGTGTCGCATAAGTAATATTAGACGTGGAAATAAGTTATCGAGAAATAACGTTAGCGAAATTCGTTAAGGAGTATTTAAAATAAAATTGGTTTCTAAAAATAGAATTTGCACTACAGGTACCACGTACTTATTTAAGTGATAATTTAAATTTATAAATGTTAACATTATTTTCTGTTATGTAAATATTTTGCCTATTATGTGTTTTACAGGCGTGAAATAATCGCAAAATCAAAATTATGAGATCTGGAATTATTGCTACAGTCTTGTAGTAAATTAGCTTTATTCCCAGTAATTATTTTTTTTCCATACTTTTAATTTTAAGTTTCGGAAAAGAGGAGGAGGATGGTTCATGTACATGTTTTTATAGGAAAATGCAGTAACCACTCTAGAATTATCTTGCATACAATTAAAAAAGAATTGATTTGAGATATTTGTAATTAGTCCTTGCCTAGCCTAACCTAATGCAGCCTAAACTAAACTGATCCAACCGAAATCATCCTAATTCAATCTAACCCAACAAAACTCAATTTATTTCAACCTAATCCAACATATCCCATCCTATTAGATGATTAATAGAAATACTATGTGCCCTTACATATTTATAAGAGCCTAAATTTGTATGCAACCTTTCGTATCGCGAATTCTATTCTTGCTTGACAATTTTTTTTGTTTATCTCTTTGTTTGAGGATAATGTAAAAAATATTGTACTAATTTTAATGAAGTTTTTAGTTAGATAATGAAAAACGTACATAATAAAATCTAATGTGATATTTGGATAAAATATTCCTTAATATACTCGAAATACAATTATTGTTACTCGGGCAGAAAGGCAAAGCACGCGGAATTCAAAATTATGCAAAGAGATTTTCGAGACTATTTAGCGATAAATCAATCGGCTTAAAGTTTCAAGTAAGATATGATAAACTTGTATCCCGGTTAACGGACCTTTAAGGTGCGATAGATATTTAAGTTAAGTTATATTTTTTTCAATAATCGAGGATTCCTTTGAAATGAAAACATTCTTACTGAAGGAAAATGCCACCATAAAAATAGCATTCTCACCCTTTACTCCCGATAGGATCTCCAAAGTGTTTTGAGCGTTGTTAGTTAGCCAGTACAGAAACTTATAAATTTATTTTTCCAAAAATTATGATTCTCCCCTGGGAGAAAGTGCTATCGTTAGGATAATAGAATAACATCTATCTTCCCCCACTCTCTTCATCGAAATTCCGGAAGTACGTTTTTAAAGCCAACCGAAAATAACTTATATATTAGCTTAAATAACATTTAAATCTCAAAAGCACCTTAGAGAAAAGTATGTTACATCTTGGCTTGAACTTTAAGTCGAATAGTCAATAATAGTCTCAGTAACATATATTCATCAGTTGTAAGCTTGTTCACTCGGTCTTACTGCACGAGTGTTAATAAAATTAAGTATCAATTTCATAAGAAATATTAAATAAAAAGGAGTTTAATTTTTAAACTATGCCTTAAGCATTATATTAGTAAAAATTTCAAATCAAATCGGTCTGGTATGTTTTATTTTTATATGGCGCTCAAAAGTAGAGGCATATCAAAACGTCACTTAAAAATGATGGAAAGGGACAGACGGAACTAATTTTTTATAATGAAGCCCAAGGATTATAATTCTGGTGAAAATATCAGCAGTTGATATGTGATTTACATGACACTTGAACAAGTGGAGAGTCAGACAAACGATTCTGAAATAACCCTAATACATTTTCCACAACCTTTTTCAAAAAATATCCTCAATATGCAGACCGACCGTTTTATTATAGTATAGATAAGCTATAATATAGTTAGTAGGACTCCAAATGGATTTGCGTAATTTTTGTGGATTCGTATATTTACTGTTTGCTTTATGTAATGCATCTGTACTGCCCCTGACAAAACAATTTTTTTTGTATTACACGAAAAAATGAATACTGAGTAAACAAATCTAATGGAAATGATTACATAAATTGACTTATATGCGTAGAGTGTGAGTTGCGTTAAACATTGCTTCGAAACGATTTAATTTCAAGTTTAGCCTAGTGTTTTCATATATGAGTACATCTAAACGCCGTATAAACAGATGGATATTACATGAGAGCTTTCTAAATTGATTTTAAAACTAAGTTTAAATTTATATCGATCTAAAAATGAGTTAGTGTTATGAAATGGAAATTTCTCTTTATAATGAGACATTTTATTTTATATGAATATCTTGCAAAATATAAGCAAGAAATTTCATTTTGTCAAGGCATCTCCGCTTCACGCTGATCAATAATAAAGCTCACCTTGTTTCTATTCTCGAATATCGAGTTTTCAAAAATTGAATCTATTTTTGAAGCGAAGCTTAGTAATCTGCTGCTATTTTGGTACACATCTTGTAGGTTGAATGAAGGTTATCCTAATTGTGTGTATCCGTGCGTTGCGATATGAGGCCATGTACTTATTTATGTATTTAAGTACGTTCATTCCTAAGTATGTAAATGTTTTAATCGATTGCGATACGTGAAATGAAATAGTTCTATTGAGTACGGAAATTATACACAGAATATACCTTCATTGAGTTTCATAATTCGATTCACAGAATGAAATTCTGAGCGTTTCAATAATGCGTGGTGATTTACAAGTAAATTAAAATTAGACGCACCGGGTCGGTTTTAGATTGTATTTGTATGCGTTGTGTATTAATGTACTTGTGATAATTATGGTGAATTGTTCAATAACGCAGTTAAATTAGGGAACTGAGAATGTGTAAGGAAAACGAATCATAAGAAAGCAAGTCCTTCGGATATTCTATATATTTATCTGTACTATTTTTCACAATATTTTTTTTCTTTTTTAGGATAATTTTAGTGCAGTAAAAAATAGGTTCTTTATTCTGTTAGTAGAGGAAAACGTGGGCACATGAAAAAAAATCTTGAAAATGTTCTCTATATGGTTCGCGTGTATGTGTAATTGGCGTTCATTTTACATCATTGAAGTTACTAATTAACTAACTAACTATATAAACATTTATTTTGACATAAATTTCTTTATTCGTGCATTTTTAAATTAACATTTAAGAAAACAAATTAATTTTGTTACTTGAAGAAAGCGATTGTGAAAAACTAAAATTATCGTGATAAATAATTTTAATCTTCTAAAATTGGAATTTAATAGTAAAATATTGATATTTCACAAAGTGCATATAAGTATAATGAATTGTTTTCAGATATATAGATGGACTGTGCATTTTGTTTTTATTTTATCTAGTTGTGCGTTGATTTCTGGTTTTTTCTTTTGAAAGTAATATTGAAAACAGAAACTGCTGTAACAGGGAAGATATGTATCTGGTAAAATACCCCACTATTTTTTAGTTTTTAATGTTAAAAATAAATTTATATTTGATGGGACATCTAAATTCGACTGTGTGACATACTTAACTCTGTTATTTAAAGGTTTTAAAATATATTGTCACGACTTTCGAAGTAAAATGAACCACATTTAATCCCACGAAAACTTTTTAAAATGTGTTTTTATCTTTGTTTTAGGTAAGATAATGTGAAGAACAGTCACATACAACAGCATATGGACAGCCATTTCGTAAGTAATCATGTGCGAAGTAGTATTTAAGTAAATTAAATATTTTATTGTATAATAAAATAGAGAATAAATCTATTAAGTATGAGTAGATCTCGTACCAAGAAGGTTTGGTTTACATTAATACATAAAAGTTTAAACATTCAGAAGTGCAAAGTATTTCTTTTGAACTACTTTTAAATATTAATTATTACTTTTCAAGAGGTAGATATATTTTTTCGGGTTTGTTTTTCACAGGTTTAAAATTTCCCTTATACGACATAAAATATAATTAAACTGGGTTGTCTTTGCTAATCTAAAATGGTCTAATAACTTGGTTTTTTTCAGGTTGTTATTTTATTTATTTAGAAAATAGGCGAGGGAACATTAAATTTTTGCTTATTTTTGGATGCAAGAAATCTAAACAAAATTTAATTTTTCCGCAAAACGCCCTTTCTACACTCACACGTTAGTAATATTTTCACCTCAGTAAAAATATTTCGTAAAATTTTAATCCGGTTCCGATTTTGGGTTAGCATTTTCCAGAACTTGTGCATTACTAATACTACTAACCTGAGAGAGAGAGAGTGAGAGAGAGATAGCAACAGTATTCCGTTCGGCCCCTCTTGGTATGGAATTCTAAAAATAAACTTTATTATATAAAGCTTAACCAGGTATTGTGAGCTTAACCAGATATTGTGTTTACTATAAGTGCAGGATAACCTGTAATATACTCATTCTCTGAATTGCCTATAATATTATACCTAAGTATAAGATGACCAAAGATATACTTACCCACAGATCGAAGTGGCCCTTAATATGGTTATACTAAAATTACATGGCAGTAAATAATATATTCGGATTCCAATTTCATTGCTTTAGAGATTTTAAGAATTAAAATAGGATCAACAATATAGCTCATATGCTGAAGGGATAATATGGACTGGAAAGGACGAGTGCTTGTTGTTGATGAAATGAATGGGCTCTAATGAGGAATAAAAACGGAGCAAAAAACGTACGCGCAAAAGGACAGGACGACACCGACAATTACGCGAGAATTAATTTGTTTTGAGCAAGGTTTTATTGCAGAGGTACCTGAATGTAAATTTAAGGTCGTAGGGAACGAGTACGATTTATGAGGTAAAAAATTGTCACGAGGATTAGTAAAAAAGGTCTGATACTCGTAAGAGTAATAACAAAGTTAGGATAATTGTGCTTATGTGTGTTTTAAGATAAGGCGTTAAACTGTAAATAAGTTAATGTAAAATAATCCCCGCTAATTATCGAATGTAAAAATATTTCTTTTTATTTTTTCTTTGATAATTCTGCGATTAAGTATAAAATCGCTACACGTATTGTTCGTGTGGTGGAGAAGCAAGTAGATGCCTCCACTGATACTGAATAGCGTGTTCAGATGCTTGTTGCTCAATCAAACCAAAACGGTTAAACATATTTTATATACAAATGGATCACGATTCATTTTAAAATAACATATAGGCGACGTTCTGTTTGGGAAATAAAGTAATTCCTTTCGGATTAAAAAAAAAATTTAGTTAATAATAAGAATAAAGCGATCTGTTAATAAAAATGAAATATGATGGTGCAGTATAAATATTAAATAAAATATGAGTCCAGTAACTGCGTGTAAATTCCATCACACTGTTGTAGCCACTGGTGAAACCCCATTTATATTTTTATTGTAACACTTTTATTCATCATTTTTTCCCACTAATTTTTTATATGAATCTTTGTTTGTATCAAACTTATTCTTATACTTTATCATAATTCTCCATCTCTCCATTATTGTATTGGAATGGGTATATAGAATTTTGACATTGGAATCGTTACCAATTCCGACACTGGATGGTGAACTTTTGTATGGAACATAATATGACAGAATCACATATATCTTAACTCAAACTTATATGTTTTAGAATCGGCCTAAAATACATGACATAATTCTGCGTTAATAACTGTCTCATAATAGACAATCTTATTACTTAAACGTTACTTTTTTATAAAAAAAACTGTATGCGTAATCACTCTAATATAATAAAGAAGAAAGATTTGTTTCCTTATTAGTTTTTAGGGATTCCCCAAAAAATATTGATCCGATTGACTTTCAACTTTCGCAGCACAATTACTCATACCTTTCAGGCTGCTATAAGCTGTATGTTACGTGTAGATTTTGTACAATTTTTAAGATTTAATTAATAATGAATTTGTGGTAGGAGAAAAGTTGTCTTAGTTCATTGGAAGTGTATGTCTTAAAAAGATCTAAAGAAAAGTATCTAAAACAGAATTTATCTATCTTCTATGAATAAGCCACTGTAACCGTTTTTCAGTTGAAAAAATTGCGTGGGTAAAAAGTGGCAAAGTTTAAGTCAATTTATTAATCTTTAGAAACAATATCATAGCCACTTTAAGTGTTTTCGATATATAAAAATCGACCTTTTACACCTTGTAATTTGGATTAGTAGTTTAAGAGAAATAATAAAAATAGAAATACCGTTTTAAAAAGTTTTCATTAGAAGGTTTTCAAACTTATTTTAATGACTTTAGGTACGATGTATTCAAGCACACGGGGGAGGGTATTGTAGGTACATCCGGTCCTGGAAAAAATTCAAATAAAAAAACGTCATTAAATACCTTAATTGTGCCCACTCGAAGGCGAGGCGGGTCGCTTTCTATCTTAAAACTTTTATTAATTTAAAATTTGGATTGTTATAAAGTTTAATAAAATTGAAACCTGTTCGAGTTTAAACATTTTGTAACTCATGTTCATAACGTCCAGTACGATTTATTCGCGCAGGCATAGAAGTGACGATGATGTAACGGGTGATGTGACGAGGGACGATGCTGTAACGGGCACGCACGGTACGGGAATATTACAAGTGCATCATGGAGCGATATATATTATAAAACTTTTAATAAAGTGATAAAGTGCCGAATTACTTTAATAAAAGAAAAAGTACATATTAAAAACTTCATTCAAATAATTTATTTTCACCCTTAATATATCGCGCTGCCATTAACATCTAAATTTGCTTACGTGACATGTACTTGATAAGAGTAGTTTGATTTGCTAGACAATAATTGGAAATGAAAATTTCTTATTCAAAGTAAAATGCAAATTGAACTAAGTATAAATTGAACTAAGATAATACGCTGCGCTTGGGATGCATCTGCTAAAAGACCCGCATTTAAATTCATAGGAAAATAAGGAACTAACGATTCGCTCCCGTTTCACACGGGTGCATAGTGTTTTAGTGTTTTGTAAGGTTAGAAGGCGGGAGTGTTTTCTTTCACCAATTTTAGTTCTGTTTGTTTGGAAATATTTTGACGTGAATACGTCTTTAAATTTGCTACCATACGGGGGGTATTCCAAAAAAAACCTAACGTTCTATCCTCTACATCAAAAATTAAATTATACCAATGGATAGCTAAAGGATCAAAGAATTCATTACGATAAGCGAGGATAGTGACGCATAAAAGCGATAATAAGCGAGGATAGTGATAGGGGGAAGCGCCGCCATTTTGAGGTTATTTTGCTGCGTATCGAGATTTGCAATTAGTATAACTTTTGATTCGGAAAAGCTACGATGTCCGTTTAAGTTTTAATCGTCAGTTGTCGTCAAAATATATCGATTGTACATAAAACATTAGTTTAAAGTACAATAGTTGATTAAATAAATTAGTTGTCAGTAAATATAATAATGTGTTAGAATAAAAAAAATGGTCAAAAATATATAATGTCGGCCTATACGCTATTGTAACACAATAATTATTTGTTTCTTTGCTTTTATCCTAAATACATAAATAAAAATATTTTATTTAAAAAAATATAACCCGTTACATAGACGTGTTCACGTACAACATATGGCCGTGCCATGACACAGCCACACCCAATTTTTTTTTCAAATTTATTTATATTACTTGTATTTTTATAAAAGGTAACAAAAGGGTAAATATTTTGAAGTTTTAATTACAAACTTTTAAATATGTTAAAATGGATAAATTTATTTAAATATCTTATTTGTATCTATACAAAGTTGAAACAGACCGCTTTATTCCAAAATTTTTCCCGTAAACTTTTTAATTTGAATCAGTAGTTTAATAAAATTAAAATTTATTCGAATTTAACAATTTTCTAATTTATTTCGATTACATTCAGTAAGATTTACTGATTTAAGAAGGCATGGGAACACTACAAGTGCACCACGAGAAGCGATACAGTGTAATATTTTTATTAAAGTAAAATTAGGTGCCGGATTATTTTAATTAAAAAAAATATATATATCAAAAAACTTTTCTCAAATAATTTATTTTCACCCTTACGATATCGGACTGCTGGTAACATGTAAGTCTGCTGACGTATCGTATGTATACCTGATAACAGTAGTTTATATAATTAGGAAAAGTCGGTCGACGGCTGGTGATTTTTGTAAAATTTTATTATAACAATCCTAATTAAACTTTATTTATGCATAAAGAGCTTTATGATTTTTCGATTTGTTCACATACTAGTAACATATTTCACATATCCTCGTTTATTAGAAGTGTTATAGAAGTGTTTCAACAGTAAGAGATGTTGTACACTTAAAAAGCTGCATCTTCACTAGATAGTAAGGTGCTGTATCAGCATGAATGTGCGATATCGCCCACCGTTACCGCCGTTTTCCCCACTTCTGTAGAAAAATACATAAAGGTAATTAAGAGCAAAAGTATAGTTTACCAATTGTCTCTGAGGTCTCAGAGGGATGTATGTATTTTTATCTTCAATATGCAGGTATACCACCTGCATATGCCGAATATTTCGGTTTCTAAAAGTGTTATCAGGAAAACATTATTCAGCAAATAAACACAGATTAATTTGGTTTGCATCTTTAGTTGTTATTCATGCCAGCATCATACAGAGCATTATAAGCAGAGAATCATCTACACTTTTAGATATCAATATTCATTATTATAAATTTTTATCATTAATAAGTAATTATGGAAAAAAAATTGAAACATTTGAATGAGAAGGTATTTAATTAAAATGTTAAGTTAATTTTTTCGCAAATTTAAATTATTGTCTTTTGAGCTTCTTTCAACTAGTACGGCAAATGAACCGAGGTTTGAACATTTTCTGTTAAAACAAATATTTTAATCAGACTAACGTGACAAATTGATAAATAAAAGAAAAACTATTGAAGCGATTCTTTCAATTGTATCTCAAAGTGTTATATTCATAAAAATATTTTAAAAAGTTTTATCGAGTGAATTCGTGTCGCAGTAACGAGTGTACGTAAAATGTACACAAAAGTTAAATTAAGTGCTTCTTCTTTTATGATCAGCAAATAAATTACCCTGAAGGAAAAGTTGGGAAACTTAAATTAATGTTATAAAAAGATATAATTTTTTACGGATATATTATTTTCTGTGGCTCATAATACTATTATACTACAAAGGTCTTGAATATAAATAAGCTATAGATTAGATTAGATGATAAATGAGGAACGTTGAAAATAATCTAATTAGAAATTCAATTTCTTAAGGACAAGTCACGATTTTTTCTATTTTGTTTTTCTTGAGTAATAATTTTTTTAATCGGCACTGCACGATACACTGTTTAAAATCTTACTATCAAGAATATTTCTAGAGAAAGAAAAATGTAAACAATGTACTATAAATTATTTTTATTAATATTACGTACTTTATATATATATATATATATATATATATATATATATATATATATATATATATATATATACACACACACGGTAAGGCGGTGTTTATTTAAAGTATATCCAGAAGTGAAAGAAGTGTCCACCTGATGTTTTGAAGGAAGCTCAAACGTACATAGAAGAGTGAAAATCAAAAAGAAAAGTAGCGAAAACACTTGGTATACCCGAATCTTCCTGGAGAAACGTCTACGGCGTACTGAGCCTGCAACGAGCTTAGGTAGATTTGGCACCACGTTTTGAAAATAAATAGAAGAAGATTTCTGCCGACACATAAAACTCCTTGATAATATGTATTCTGGTTTGATATTTAAGAATTTGAGGGAGTTAGGTTTTGAATTCACCATAGGAAATAAAGTCTCATACAGATTTAATATGGAAGCGACATTAGCGGGTAAAGACTGGTTACGAGGATTCTTAAGCCGATATCCAGATATACCATTAAGACAACCAACGTTCATTAGCATTGCCCGAGCTATGGGTTTTAACTGACCATTTTTTTCCAGTTCCAAGTTGAAAGATTTTACATACACTTAACAGCTTTGTAAAATAAATATAACTTTCCGCCTCATAAAGTTTTCGATATCGACGAAGCAGGAATTACTACTGTGCTCAATAAAGCCCCCAAATTATTTATTTCGAAAGGTTAACAATCAGTGAATAAAATATCAAGTGGAGAGCCGGGTGTTATTATCACAGTAGTCGATGCTATGAGTGCAACAGGCCTTTATTTACCGCTGGCCTTTATATTTGTCAGAAAGAGAAAGAAAGCCGAGCTTTTAGATAGTGTACCTACTGGTTCAGTAGGAATGGTATCTGACACCAGTTTCATAAATTTAGGTCTCCTTTTACATTGGCTCACACATTTCAAGGATTACACTAAACCAATCAAAGAAGATCTGGTTCTTTAAATTTTGGAAAATTCTTTGTCACATTGCACGATCAGACCCATAATTTTTTAGCTCGATAACAACATTATTGCGCTGACTTTACCGCCGCACTCAAGGCATAAGATTCAGTCACTTTCTCTCAGTTTTGCCGTACTCAAGTCATAATATGCACTTGGATTTCATTCAGTGATGAAAAAATATTTTGTAAACGAGTGTAAAAAAAGTCTGCGGAATCATCCTCATAGAGCGATCATAGTATTCCAGATGATAGGTATTGTCACACCTGCTTACTTCAAAGTTGCAACACTTGCGTGCTCAATCAAAAGCTTTGAAGTTACTGGTGTTGTTCCTTATAAACCCGACATTTTTAAGATGTAGATTTTCTAGCAAACATAATCAATGATAGAGAACTCTGAGAGAGGTAATTAATAAGAAATAATAAATAAAATTCAAAAATCGTTTGATATTGTGGGTCATCAAACTTTTCCTACATCAAACGCCTTGTTGCTTTTTCATATATAAATATTCGACGCCCGCTTCTTTCATGTGTGCAGGCGGCGTTCGTTTAAATACAACTTAAACAGGATTTAATTATATACTAATGACTCTTACTTATATGAGTATAATTACTATATAAATTATTTTTTGTTTTAATCTATAATGAAGCAGTTAATTAGTTTGGAGGTTAGTGAACCGCCTCTGTATCGATATATTTAATTCACTGTAGTCTATTGAAGATCGCGTTATCTTTTTGTTCTATTTGATCGAAGATAAGTGGCTAATCTGTGGGTGGTTAAAAATATTGCTTTGTGATATGCGCATTTAGTATTCTTGTCAGTTACAATTGCAATTCGGCAAGCGGCTTTTATTTTATAGTTGACCAGTCTACCGGCGAGACATCGCTTGCATTACACGGAGGTTGCAACGCTCTTTACTTTAGACTCCTCCTTTAAATATAGACGTATAAACAATCACATTATATGTTCCAAAGGTCAAGATAAATTAAACACACACTTTGATGAAGACATAGACAAAAGCTACTACGAAACTAATAAATGAGTAAGAACAAAGTAGACTGAGGTAGAAAAAGTTAACGCAAAATAAATGTCAGTCAGGGCTACCTATCCAAAGTTGAGATGAAAAAATATCTATACATTAATAAGTGAAGAGAAAATTTTGTACCGCTTTTTAAGCTTATTGCGCTCACGGAGGAGTGTGAGGTTTGGTATAGTTAAAGTTTATTTGGAGAAGGAGTGCAGAAAGCTAAAATGTATATATAATATACAAATACTTATAAATATAAATGAAGAATTCTAGGTTCTATGTTCTTCGTAATCTAAATATCTTCTATATTATTCCTATAATATGGCAATTCCTTGTATTCACGTAGTTATAATTCAGTTATAACGCTTAAACTATAGAAATTATCCCCATTTTCTGTTCAGTTATTGTATTGCATCAGTCATTTGGAAATAAATATGATAACCCAGCATTAAAATAATTTTTTTTCAACTATTTCTGTCGTAATCTACGATATTTTTATCGAGTTAGTATAAAGCATATTCCAATTTCAATGGTTATAAATAAAAATCACATTTTTAGAATTTCTCTACACAAAGCTGCCATGTTTTGCCAAACAATAACGTTTGTGAAACATTCACCGGATTGCGTCAAAAGACTTTCATTCTGGCTTTGCATCCCAATGCTGCCGCGACGGTCGTTCATAGAATGCCGACTGCAGTTGCAATTTGTACAGGAATTTCTCTTCATTTGAGTGTAAGTTTCGACGGCAGATGTATGCCGCTTTGTGTTTGTAATATGCATTTAGATATATGTGGAGAAAACGGGGAATGACTGATATATGCAACACACAGTTATACATTTATAGTAACAGTTATATTATAGTCCCGTGTTTCAGATTTTAGTTACATTTTAACTAAGTTTATCTTTAATATTTGTCAAGCATAATCCAGCGCTGATTAATGAAAGTAATTTTTCTTTTATTGGTTAAGTAAATCGATTTGTTCAAAAAACGTTATGAAAAGAAATCAACATAAGAATAAATAGACCTGAAATACGTGCATATTTGTGTGGACCCAATCAAAAGAAGATTGGGTAATAAATTATGCACACTGATAGGATCTAACCAGGCGAGCATTCAAAACACATAAAGTTCCAACCGTTCTTCTCGGCCTTGTCGGTTCAAAAAAAAGGATCACGACTACATTTGGTTCTAATCGATTTTTTTATATAATAATTATTTATGGTTATTTTAATAATGGTTTTCTCAACGGTTTATTATAACGGTATTACGTGCATTTGTCGATTACAGAATTGTAAGGTCCAGTCTTACAAAATAAGAGTGCTTGTCAAGCAAATCATTTATGGTAACACATATGACCGTATATCCTGGAGCTTTTTATAGATTTTCACGTTCTTTATAATATTTAATTCCATTATTTTAATGAAGCTGTAGAAGTTAAAAAGGTTAAACCAAAAATTCAGCCGGCACACATAATACTTTTCACTTATATCTTTGTTGTTCGTTGTCCATACATTTTTAAAACATATTATGTGCCATATATCAAGCGGAATATTTTCAGAAAATGTTTTGTCAGGGTGCCTAAAATTAACAAACAGAGTTAGAAAGAACTTCTTCTATGACAATTTTTAAGAATCTGATTAAAATTTAGGTTATGCCTTTGCCTTGAGCAAATATTTCTTAAGGGATTTGACACAGGGTTAGTGACGCTCATACAGTAAAGGTCAAATGCGGGGGCTTAAGACTAGATGAAAAGAAATTTCCGAGAGTGTTAGAGCTAAGTAAGTTCAAGCTAAGATATAAGTTACATTTATCGTGGTCGAGGGTATTTTGAGGTTTTTCTCAATAATATATTGTAATGTTATTGTAGGAAACCTCCATCTCACTTTTAATATTATTTTATTTTAAGTTATAATATAACTAAGTCTATTCAAGTATGTTCAGATGATACCAATAAGGTTTAATTATTTTAGTTGTGATATAATGTATGTATCTAAATGTAAAGATGAAAAAATGATTCAAGTATAGTGAGCGTTTTTGTGTGCTCGCAACCGATTTTTATTTGCAATGTATATAAATATATCTATCGATTTTATTTTCCCTGAAAATTGGAAAAGTAACTTTATGATTATCAGATTTCGGTCATAGTCTTTCTGTTCGGTTCATGGTTAGTTTGGAAAAAATAAAAAAAAGTACTTAATTATAATTCTAGAAATTTCATTTTTTAAGCGTTACGTGTGTAGGTCAATTGTTTTTTATAAACATATTAGGTTGGTTAGTAAGTTTTTAGCCACAACTTCGGGATTTTTCTGGAAAGATTCTCGAAACTTCTAGAAGGGTCTATTGTAGGGTATAAATAGGCCAAAGTGCAGTCAGTTGACAACCGTCAGCGCCAAAGCTTTAAGTGAATTACATAAAAAATAAAGGATTTAAATCGATGTCGAATACGAATTAATTGACATATTTGTTTTTTGACTTTAGCAGTGTATTTAAAATTAGTCTACGATTTCGAATTCGCCGCTGAAATTAATTATTTTTTTCAGTTCATTTGATGTTTTTAATAGATGTCAATAGTCTATAAAGTAGTTTTGTATCTTTATGGTTTAATGTAATTAGTTAAGCATTTACGTAATGAATTTTAGAGCTGGTCCTCTTCTTTTCCGATCATTTATTGAGTGTTTTTTGAGAATATTAAATATACCCGTAAAATTTACACTAATGAGGTGAAACATTTATTAGAATATCAAAAATTGATGAAAAAAATTGTCTAGGATGAAAACAATTATTGCAATATGCCTGTAATTACAAATATTTTATAGATAATAGCTGCAACTCGAAATGTTTATTACTTATGTCTTTCTGTTTAGTCCATTATTAAGTAACTGTAATTGTATAAGGTATCAGCTATGTATGTCAAACCATCACCACAATAAAATATTAGAACATTTATTTTATTTTAGTTCCATCATTGTACGGTTTTTAATATTTGATAAAGACCACTGGGAATTTGTTCACTGCAATGAAGTATATATATACATTTCATAAAAAATGAATTTTTCAACACTTTCCTTCGTTTAATTAAAAGAAAACTTATAATGAACCTTGCTTTGTCCAACTAGACAAAGTAAGGATATCGACTTACCCTTCTAACAGCAAGAGTTGTACACTCTTCATTTTGTAAAAAATCGATCTTTCAAAATGTTTTCCATATAAATTACAATTTTACAAAGAATAATTTATTATAGTTCTTTTTGACTTAATTTTTCTTAAGTAACACTTGTTAAATAAAAAAGAAAACACACTGTCGAATATAAAATACAGAAAAAACTAAGAAAATGTCTAAAGGTCAAGCAAGTATGTAGGCAAAAGGCAAAAATGTGTTTGGAATTTGATAGCCATTTGGCAATATTAAAAGTACTTTTAAAAGCGAAATTTTGACTAAATGTTTCATGAGCTGCCTTTATAACCGTTAAATACATTGTATTTTATGCATTGAGACGTTTTGACATTGAAAACATTTGAGAGGTTCAACTGAGTATCCTACAGCCACGTTAATTTTACAGTGTCGTACAGTGAATGAACCGCAATTGCATGTAACTGAATGTTTTTTGTATGAGACGTATATTATCACTTTGGAAGCCTGATTAGATATGCGAATTTATATGAGAGACATTATGAATTATTTTAATCGGATGGAAAAATGTAAGTATATTGCGGTGAACCTTCTAAATATTGAGTGTATCTAGAAATGTTATCATATTTCTAGATACACTCAATATTTTTAGTAAACGTATTCCGAAAGCATGGTCTTAGATTAGTGAATCGATTAAGTAATAACTTCGTTAAGTCCCATGTCTTCGTAGTAGAAAGTAGGTAACGATATCTTTTATTATAACATTTAGAAATAAACATACTATTATAATTAAAAATATTAAATTAAGAGGGTTAAAGAAGATATTCGGCCTCAGTAAAGAAATTGATTAATGGCATATACAGTTTAACGCTACACTCTCCTATACAACAATTTGCACATTGGTTTAACGAAATTACATATTTCATTAAAATTTTTCAACCAGGATGGACTAATGTTAACAAGTGGCCTCTTATGTGAATATTTATTGGACCAATTCAATTCCCTGTAGAATTACCTCAATTTAGTTACCTTATAAATGGTTCATCCACCTGGCATATATATTTTACGCTTGTGCAAACGCCAACCCTCATTTGATCCTTCCCTAATTAATAATTAGATGTACCGTGAATAATCGTACCACTTGACCGTCTGTTGATATTTTATATGTTAAGTGTTCTCGGTTTGGTTTTCACCTCTACGAAGGTCGTCCGGACATGCGTGGCGGTGAAATTCAACGCCAATTAAACGGAATTGTAATACGATGTCCGTTTCCCTGTTTATTACGTCCCCTTATTTGCTTTTGACACGTAATGGTGCTCACTGATTTGACATATTTGTTACAGGAGTATCGCAGCTTGTTTAAATATGTCCTATCTGTTACGTTGTTTGTCCGTAGAGTGGCACTTGGTTTCATAATCTTTTCCGTAATTCCTTCTAGTATAATTTTTATTGAATTTTCTCTCTAGTCATTTTATTTTATTTAATTTTGCTTCTAACTAAAACTATAAAGTTAAGTTCCAGTTTGTAGTCGGGATATACCCTGGTGTATTTCTAAAATACAATATCATGTCTCTCGTATTTTTTATTATTATACCAAAACTAAAGTAATACGTAGAACACAATTAAATGAAACTACGTGATGTATTATTATTTCTACTTTCTTTAATTTCTTTACCACGACCTTAGCAAAGACGATTAGCAAAGATATCTTTGCTAATATCCCCCCTGAAGATGTTGTAATACAACGAAACCTAGGTCGTGGTAAAAAACTTAAAGAAAGTAGAAATAATACTACATCACGTAGTTTCATTTAATTGTGAATAATGAATTTCTACAAAATTAACGCCAAATATATTCAATAATACGTTGAAATAAATTAAAGAACTCTGATATTGAAATAAACTTTTAAAGGCAGTAGTCCGTATTTTACTTAAGTCGATGAAGTGAATATTTTATATATATATATATATATATATATATATATATATATATATATATATATATATATATATTTGTATATATGTATATATATATATATATATATATATATATATATTTGTATATATGTATATATATATATATATATATATATATTTATTTATTTATTGATATTTAAACATATAAATATGATCAATTAATAAGAGCATAACAATTTTGGTAAAAGACTTTTTTAATCGATTTATGATTTCAAATTTCGCGGACGAGATTTGAAGAAAAACTTTTTGCTCTTTCTCTAATATCTGTCCGTCCGAAAATTTGTATAAATTAGGTAAGATGATCACATAAACTTAAGGCCGATTCGCAAAAAAAAATCTGGAGCACATGCATGAAAAAAATGTCTGACGTGTTTATGCACGCGATGTCAAATGTTTATATAGACGAAATGTGTAACATTTATATGCAGGCGATGTCCAACGTGTTTATGCACGCAATGTCTAACGTGTATATGTCCGCGATGGATAACGTGCGACGTCTAACGTGTATATGCAAACGAGGTCTAACATGTAAATGCACGCGATGTCTAACGTGTATATATGCTGGCTAGGTCTATCGTGTATGCACGCGACGTCTAACATATGCACGCGACGTCTAACATATGCACGCGACGTCTATCATATATATGCGTGCGATGTTTAACGTGTATATGCAGGCGAGGTCTATCGTGTACCCGATGTCGAAGTGATATATGCATGCGATGTCTGACGCGTAAATACACGCAATGTCTATTGTGTATATGCACGGGATGTCTAAAGTGCATAAGCACGTGATGTCTAACGTGTATGTGCAAGCGATGTCTAATGTGCATACGCATGCGATGTCTAACGTGTATATGCAGGCGAGGTTCTAACCTGTACATGCACGCGATGTTTAACGTGTATATGCACGCGATGTCTAACGTGTTTATACACGCGATATCTAACGTGCATATGCACGCGGTGTCTAACGTGTAAGTGCAAGCGATGTCTAATGTGCATACGCATGCGATGTCTAACGTGTATATACAGGCGAGGTTCTAACCTGTACATGCACGCGATGTTTAACGTGTATATGCACGCGATGTCTAACGTGTGTATGCACGCGATGTCAAATATGCATATGCATGCGATGTCTAACGTGTATATGCACGCGATGTCTAATATATGTAGGTAGGTAATATGTTTATACGCACACGTTAAATCAAAATGGTAAAATACGTTAAATTGTAGGTTTAACAATAATCAATAATTTTCAATTTGATCTTAGATATAATTTAACCCAAATATACACCTTTAAAAACATACCCTGCAATACATTAACATAGTAAAAAATAACGGGCATACATTTGTAAATAGTTTAATATGCTAGTGGTCGCCCAGTGGTCGAAATTCGACCGTAATTTATAAAATATTTAAGTTTGAACTTTATTGAGGTTCTTTTTTCAAAGAGTATGCTTCTGTAATCATTACATATAATTTTTTTGAATTTTATTCTATTATGTCAGGTGAGAGCGTGTGCAAAAACGTCATTAGCGTGTGTTGTTTACCATAATTCCCCGCAATACCTATGAAATATAAAATTTAGTGTTAGTAAGAATTAAAAAAACGTAATTACAGTTTGCATTCGTTTTTATTTTTTGATACAATTCGTTGTCAGTTTTAATTTTTTCATGCTATTATGTAATCAAATAAACTGACATTCATAGAAGTATAAGATACATTGTTTTGACATTCATATAAGTATAAGATACATTGTTTAATCTCACACTCATCCATGTACGCAATATGCTTAAAAAAGGTGCGCTTTTTATACTTAAACTCCAATATTTTCCTCAATTTATGCTGAATTGTTCTGGTGCGAGTTATACCGGTTTTTAATAGGTTTTATTTTGTATTTAATCATCATCAAAAATAATACGTTCTGTATTGTACAAAATAAAAAAATTGCTTCAGAATTTGTGCACCCATTTAATTACTAAGTGTAAACAATCAAAATTCTTAATAAATATACATTATACTTTACAGTAGATTGCAGATTATTCAATCGTTCCTTTCTTTGATAACCATTTTTATTTTCTCAATATAAAGTAATCTGCTATCAATAAGATGACATTTTTTCACAACTTAGTAGGAGCCTTTAGT
Source organism: Druceiella hillmani (assembly GCA_039881145.1). Taxonomy (NCBI): domain Eukaryota; kingdom Metazoa; phylum Arthropoda; class Insecta; order Lepidoptera; family Hepialidae; genus Druceiella; species Druceiella hillmani. The sequence goes on along the minus strand of JAYKKI010000032.1, from coordinate 2,178,270 downwards.
TCAGTCTTTAAATATTTCCCTTTTCCAGAGTAAAAAAGTTTGTAAGCTATTTAGCGTTATAGTTATTTTATTCACAAGCAAGTTCCCGTGTGCAAGTTTGATGAACATACACACACACACACACACACATATATATATATATATATATATATATATATATATATATATATATATATATATTTAATATCAATGCGCAAATAAATAGACATGTAACACATGAACAAAGGAAATATAGACAAAACAATGTATTTAACATAAAGATGAGATTTGAAAATAATAAGACCTGAAAAGAAAAGGTATGTCAGTAAATCAAATATTCCCTTAATTGAATAGTAAACTATTCACAATATTTATGAAAATCATAATACTGCACATCGGAATGCCCTGACCAGGTTTACATAGGTCTTCGGCAAACAATTCATGTTCTCGGGCTCGTATTATCTAATATGAAATCTGATATTTTCTCGTGCAATAGTTTAAAAATTAAAATGTGGAAACGTAATAAACGAAGGACGTAGATTCATCTGCTCATATCATTCTTATTATCTTCCTGTGGCGCGCGGGAAAAATGATTGCATAGAAGCAATTCGGAAAATGTGGCACAATATTTACAACCTATTTTCTTGCTCGCTTTTAATAAAGTCACGGTCTGTTTTAACGCAGCTTTTTATGATTCCTGTCTAGCCGGCATCCTTTACTTCTTTTGTAGCTTCATGATACTTATTGATACAACTTGGATTTATATTTCATCCGCAGGTCTTTATAATGCTTAACCGATTCCAATACCTTGAAATTTTTATGAGGCAGAAATTTGAAAATTAGAATAAAATACAATGGCCGGGAAATGTAGACACGTAAGGAAGTCATGTGACATTTCCCCGTCCCACAACCACTGTGAAAATATTATATGTATAGAATATATGAAACACTGTGGTATTCTGGAATAAATGGTTAAAAATATATTTCACACTGCCTAGAAACAGTAATTGAAATGACGCCAAGGATTTTTCTAATGATTTCAATTAATGTCATTAATCTTTTGTGTATTTAGTTCTTGCATACTAGTGATAAATAATAATTTCCAAATAATGAAAAGAGGCTTTCTTAAACGTTTCCTATACTTTAGTAAGACATTTGACTTGTTATTTATCGTTTAACTGAATTTCTCTCTTATAACAATTTACGTTTGAATTTCGTGAAACATCCTAATTGTTACGATTAAATCATACTTCACTTGATTTCTTCATACATACTTCAGTTGTTTTTTGCTCATCAATTCGTAATAAATTATTTAATAATTTGAAACTTTGTAATCAAGTTTAAATCCTTTTATGGTTTTCGTCTTCGTTTATCTCTTCAAATTTATAACATAAATTGAACTATGAACTACTTCAATAGAGACATGCGCTTGAGTCACCTGTATCCCAAATTAATATTCAATGACTCTTCTAAAAGTTATATTATATAAAACATTAACCCAATAAAATCCACTAGGATTTTATTGCTTTTCAGAAGGTTTTTGTACTTTATCTCTCCTTGTTTATTAGACTTTAATTACATTTAATATTGGAAATGGTTGTGAATATTCTATGAATTAAAATATTCACAATGTTAGGAGGTCTGTAAAGTAAAATTTGTTTAGGACAATAACTTTTATAGTTTGGTTTACGAGGGTTGATTTTGTTTTGACTGGGCCCGGTAAATAGGATTCGTGAAATAGTGGCCATAAAATATTTTAGTTAAAAAGTTAGAAGTGTTTACTTTTAAATTCTTTTATGATGATTACGTTTTAGATTTTATTGACCAGTGAAACTGTTTTATGTATTGGTTTTTTTAAAGGCTTTGTAGCATAACAAATTTCGATTAAAAATTTTCGTTTGGTGATAAATATTTTAACGCGGTAGATATGTATCTGAGAAAATCGTGCTATACACAAAATCTCGTATTATGACGTCAATTTTTATAACATGTACCTATCGCTAAAAATTAACAAAGTTGTAATTAAAAACCCAAACAAACAAATATAAGCCTGTATTACAAAATATATTCTTTGATAAATCATTAACAAAAACTAAGTCAAAATCCTCTTACATATACATGTTATCTTTTAAATTCGTTATGAACGAATATATAATTTTTTTTTATACATTTCCAAAAATTTTTTAATAGTCTTTCTTTTTAGATTTATCGCTCTGTAAATAATGGCGTAATAAGTAAATCGCGGTAAATGGGCTTGAAAAGCGGTGTATTATAATAATTAAAGTCACAATTGAAAAAGAAAAGGTCTTATTGGTGTAGAATAAATAGTGATTTTATGAATGCAAGCAAGAAACGCATTTATTAAAAGATTCGAACAAAAAATTCATAAATGGTTGCTTAGCTTTTTTTCAGAACATGGTGATGCTTATATTAAAGAAATTAATTAAAAATTGGTTATAGATCTTATAACTTTTGGATCGTAATCATAAGTTACCAAAAATTAGGCTTAAAGTAGATTAAATGCTTAATTTATATTCATTCAGGTTCATATTTAGGAATATTAAGAAGCAGTTTAAGATATAATGTATTCTTCTTTGCAAATTAACCGATTAATTACTGATACATTTTTTTTTTCAATTTAAATGGGACCTTAAATATACATTTTATCAGAATGACTAGAGACGATGTTATATTGCAAGAGAACTAATATTATCCCAAAAATGTTTTAACAGAAGAGTATAGTTAGTGTAACAAAATGCTTGTGTAACAGTCGGTGCCGTTGTGAAGTTAAAGATCTCCGGATCAGAAAATTAAAAGATAGAAATTTTGTAAACGGAAGAACCCGTAAATATGTTTATATGTAGGTGGAGACCAAAAAATAAGATTTTTCTACCAATAATTACAGATTTAAATTTTGCAAAGTGTTAAATTATTGATAGATATATGAGAATAGGTATAATAAACGGAATGGAAATACAATGGCCGGGAAATGTAGACACGTAAGGAAGTCATGTGACATTTCCCCGTCCCACAACCACTGTGAAAATATTATATGTATAGAATATATGAAACACTGTGGTATTCTGGAATAAATGGTTAAAAATATATTTCACACTGCCTAGAAACAGTAAACATCCTCTTTATTAAATTTGAATATCGACGTCATCATTTATTATCTTAACGTAAATATGATAATAGTAACTATTACCAAGTTAGTACGATAAAAATAATTTTATGCTATTTTTACTATTTTCCACTATTAAACACTTTTTATACTATTTTTCAACAATATTTATAAAAAAGACTTGCCACACTGACCAATTTTCAAACAATTATTTTTATATTATTTATTGTCATTATCAGTCTTCTTTAACGTTTGCATATACTTTTTTAAAAGTAACTATTTTTAAATCATTTACTCACTAAACAATCACTTCTCATAGTTATTATGATTATTTTTATAACTTATTTATTTTTATATTATGGCTTGGAGTGCCATTTGGAAGTATATAAAATTTTCTTTTTTATACACAAGTAATTTAAGGTATTACAATTATTTTACAGTTGCATTTACTTAATCCCTGGAGAATACCCGTAGACTGAAGATTTACAACTGATTATAGATAAGAAACATTTCGGATAAATTGTGATTTTGAATGTTTCATGATATAATTCTTTGTACCAAGTTGATAAAACTCTACTGAGTTGAGACATTAAAATCCTTACAGTGTTGCCAACAAACACGGGTAGAAATTGCATGTCATTCATTTTCAGAATTTTATCGGCATGTGGTTGTAGGTTCGCTTTAGCAGTATAACTATTTTTTATTGCTTTGTTATTCATCCAATACAAGATCATGATACCTCCATAGCATGATTCATGCCTTCGTCGTTTAATTCTTTAGCAATGGTACAAATCGAATGAATTCATCTTTAAATTTCCCACAAGTATGAACGCTAGTTGTTTCTTGTGAAGAAACGTTGCATAACATTGCAATTAAAACATGCGCTAGTTCGTTTGTGGAGGGGATTTAGTAAATATTCCAGGCGTTTCATATATTCCAGTTGTTACGTTTTGAGATTCAACTACTTCGTTCTGGTTGGACTCAAGGTTCTTTGTAATTTTTTCCAAGTTTTCTTCGTTGCTAATTTTTGCATTACATCTTTTGGGTAAAGTTCATTTTTAATTTTACGTATTTTCCAAAAAATGCTTCGAAAGGAGTTTGCTTAAGACGATAAGGGAAAACCCTATTCCCTTTCGTGAAACGACCGTATTTTTTTCGTTCACTCCAATGTTCATTATCGTTGTCTGGTATCCAGGATGTTATAGTTCTCAAAAACCTGTTTTACAGTTTCTTGATTTTATAAACGCCTGCTCCTTCTACAATTTTTAAAGTAGTTTTAAGGTGTATTAATACTGCTTAAGATAGTATAAAATTTGGTTTGTGAATTCTCTAGCATTATCGGATTTAACATCAATAAGAGCACCTAAGAAAACAAAGACGTACCATAAAGTATGGGCCACTTCTTCTACTTGTTTGATTTAAGTGGGATTGGAACAACAAATCTTGTTAGGTAATCTTAAAAAAATAGAGTGCGTGTGTGTGTGTGTGTGTGAAAAAAACGGTGGGCACAGCTACATTAAAATAATTCGTTAACTTTGATTAAATTTTTTTACTATTTCAATAGCTATTTTCTTTATTTATATACGAAAGTAGTAATATGTTTAGGGTCAACTTTATCGAATCAACACGTGTACCTAACGAAAACGGCAGGAATTACTGTACATAATAATAGCAATTATTGTGTCTATTCATTCTTTGATTTGTCGGAATTCGTAAAGATAATTTCGGAGTCTGTGTGAGCCTATTCGTGATAAATATGTACTTAGTAATTATAAACAATAGACAACTTTTGCCGCCTAAATAATGTCTTATCGCTCGTAATAGAGAATGGCGGGTTCGTTACAAAGGTGAATTAGTATATGTGTATGGGTCAAATCAACTAAGATCAAGCAGTATTTACGTTATAGAGAGTATCATTATAAAAAGTTTACACATTCTATATATATATATATATATATATATATATATATATATATATATATTATATATATAATCTTTTCAACGTTTACTCTTTAAAGAGGAATGGAACGGTCCTCCACTCAATTTCTCCCCTTTTTTTTAGATTTATTTTAATTTCAAAGAAAGTTTACAAAATAATTAAATGTACATAATAGATCGACAAACACCAAAATGATACCCTAAGGTTCTCGTCCTTTATAAAGTTCCACACTTCAATAGGAAAAAAATGGAACCAATATGATGCCACTCAAGTGTCTTTTCAACCATTCGTCTTTTTTTCAGAAACTTTTCGAGGCATTAAATTTAAATTGGGCATACTAAATAGTACTTTATTAAGGCGCATATATTTAAAAAATTAATATTTGATAATATTTATGTAGACATTTTAGAAGGGGCAAATGAAGTGATTAAACATTTATTTTTAAATTTTGTGACAGATTTAGTCGAAAGAAAAAATTACAAATATTACAAAATTATTCCTTTTTTTGAAATTAGCAATTTTGAAAATGTTTAAAAGATAGGTCTCCTTAGTCCCTTCAATGAAAGAACTGAAGTCAAAATTATGAAAAAAAGAAAAACAGTTTTTCAGAAACGTACGATATTTCTACGACCGGGAAAAATGTAACATTTATTGTACATACCGAAAAATAATGTCATTATTTATAAACAGATTAATGGAAATACTATGAACATATGTTCATATGTTTACTTGTACGTAACATATTTTACTAAATTTTATGAGGAAATAATAAAAAAGCTAAAATAGAAAAAGACTGCACGATAAACTAGAAAAGAAGAGTGTTATAGAAGAAGATTCCAGTAATGTAGACATTTTCTCTGCTGAACTTATTTACATCATTGAAGGATGCTGGCAGGCTGCCATAAATATAAAAAAAGGCATTTTTTGTAAACGGATAATTAAAAAATTTAAATTTGTAAAATGAAGGTTTTTTAGTCTATGAATATCTATATATTGTACAGGAAATATAGGTGTCTTGGTAAAGCACAAATTTTAACCAAACTTTTAAAGAGACAGTGACAGAAATAGCTTCCTTATTCTCATTTTTCGCATCTCAAAAATCTGAAATTTTAATAATAAGATTTAGTTGTTTAAAAGATTTATATTTCTGCGAAATTTTGTTATTATAAACGAAAATAGTCAATAAATACTAATTGTACACAACATATTAATGATCAAGATTTTCATAAAGTTATTAATCATACCTTCGAAACGATCTTATTCAAAATTCGGGTAGTTGGGTATACAAGGAGTGGAGGTTGATTCGTATAATTCACGTAAAGGATGAAAAATTTTAAATTCAGAATTTATTTCCTAGCGCGCTTTTCCGGAATCATATTTAACATCATCTTCCGGGAGGAATAAATTACACAGCAACTTAATTTACAGTGCTTCTAACCAACCTCTAGCGCTCGTACGAATCGTGTAATTTAAAAATATTCGCATAACTGAAAAGAGATAATTAGTCAGTAATTAAATTGTTTACTTCAATGTTGGTAATTAATTGTTAAAATCATAATCTTATTAATATTCGTCAAATAAGCGATATATTTTTAAAATTAGGGAACGTTGTGAAAGTTATGCAAGTTACTTTAAGTAAATATATGAATTTTCTAATTGGTCTTAACTTAACCGTTGACTTGAAATTTTTAATGTATTTCAAAATTTATTTCCTACTGATTTCTTTTCTGTATATGTTAAGCTGTAGTTTTTGTTGGCAGGTTATTAATTTCAACTTCTTTCTTTGTTCATTATCAATTTGCTGGAATCAAGACACGTCTGTGTTTATTGAATTAAACTTTTGGTGTTCAGATAAATGAAACATGATAACTATAAATAAATTCATATCGGTACTGAGTATGCAGGGAATTAAATATTGCACAATTTTTCGAAATTAAAAGAATGAAATGGGATCTTCATTTAATACAGATGGACGAAACAATAAAAAATAATTCCTGGGAAAATCCATTGGAGTTTGCATAAAAACTAGACCAAAGCTCAGATTCCTTGACTGTCCTGAGAAAGATATTGGCCATAATAAAAAATAGGACGTCAAATGAGAACTAAGGCTTTTTAAACAACAGGGTTTACTCTTAAACACTAATGAAAGAAAATATGTAATCTTTTTGGTATTTTCTGTACTGAGTCTCTTCTTTCTGAGTGATCCATATACTCTTTCAAAACCTCAGTGTCAAACCAATCTCTTTAGCTTAGTACGAGGTTATATGTAGGTACATGTAAACTTATTTAAGAAGTAAGTAGAAGAATTTATATATTTACTTCCAAATAGTAAATAATAAATGGGTTAGGTAATACAAAGTATTCAAAATAAATCACCATGGAAGTGTGATAACATGTATAAGTATATATATATATATATATATATATATATATATATATTTATATATATATATATATATATATATATATATATATATATATATATATATAAATTTCTGCATGTTATCGTATATTTAATAACATTTTAATTCTAAATGGATCAGAAATTTTAGAATCGTAGTAAAGAAAAAGTGTTCACTTTAAAAGAACTTCGCTTAAAATAAATATGTATTTCAACTATAGTTCCACAATTTATTTAAAAATAAATATTTTGTTTCACAATTTCAATTCTTTTTCGTAGTAATTACAATATAGTAAAATGTTTAGGTTTGTGAAAAATTTCAGTTGAATGTTTAAACTGGTATGGTAATTTTCTGCATTTTATTTTCTAACAGGGTTATTAATAATAAGCTTGATAAGATACTCCGTTGCAATTCGACATTTCAAAAGTGAGGGTGTTATATTTAATTAGTACGTTGGTCTCTATATCAGTACTGTGCGGCAATATGGGGAGAGGCTGTTTGATTAATGATCGCGACACCGTGTACCTGTCATTGTTATACAAAGTCCAGTTTTGTATTGTAAATTAATATTCAAAAATTGACAATGGAAATTTATTCGTCATTTCCGTAATACATTTTTTATCATCGACAACAGTTAGTTTAGTCTCGCGTAAAAATGTTATGAAATATTAAAATTTGTACTCAAATATATAAAAAAATTAAATGTAGTACAATATGTCAACGCATTTGGAAAGAATTAATTTTGTGTCACATTAAAGTTCATATTAGTAATACAAATTGTCTCCTAATTATTAATACAGTCGTATTCGGAATTGATCACTTTTTCATGTGTGTATGAATTTTCATACACATACGAACACATGTGTGTGTTTATATATATATATATATATATATATATATATATATATATATATATATATATATACATATACATATACATATATATATACTTATATATGTATATTTTGTATTTTCATTATAAATTATTAACTCAACTTTATGCACATCTTATTAGTTATTCTTTTTTAATTTGGGTCTTTTTACTAAATTTTTTAATTTAAATGTCCAGTGGCTTATCGTTAAGATATCATAAAAATATTTTCGTCTTTTTTCATTGCATTGATCATATTTTTCACTTAATTTTTGAAAATTCCATCATTTGGGTAAAGCCAGAGAAGAAGTGAAATCGGAGTAGTTACATTCTTCAACTGTGGCAGCGTAAACATTGGTTGTCGGAGAACTTCCTTGTGTAAAAATACCTTCATAAAATTTCTGAGACTTTTAAGCGTAGATATTGCGTATTAAATGTTTATTAAAGCAAAAGAGGCCTTAGTTTTTATAAAAGAAAAAAGACACAAGGTTTAGTAAACGTTAACTGTTTTAAGGATTAATTAATTAATTCATCTTAGCTCAGCTCGTTAGCAACTTTGGAAAATTCAGGAAGCGGTACTTTTTAAGTAGAGCTGCGATAATATACACGAATCCATCCTGGGACGATGCGGACTTTGGAAAGATGGAACTATAATAAAACGTTGTAATTAAAACAAGGACAAGAACTCTTATTAAAATATGCGTAAAATTTAATGATAAGAGCTTAAATTAACAAAACTTAACCTTGATTTGACTAAATTTTATTATACAAATAATTAGAAAATAAACTAAAGAAAGGCAACAAAATAAACCAATATTAAATTTAAGCGTTCTAGCTTTAGGCAAATTATCGATTATTTATGTATGTCGAAAATCAACCATCCGAAATAACAATTATTACTTAATAACTAAAAAGTATATAACCGGATAAAGCCCTGTAAATTATGAAGTGACTGAATCAAACAGAATGTGTTGCGTCTCTATTCTTCTGATATTTTATATCTGTAATTTTAAACAAATATGTAGAAATCTCAAAAAACTCCCAATTTCTAATGTTATCCTTTTTATATGCGTTTTACTCACAGATTGTATGCATTTCTTTAACAATTACTATTCAAATCTCGTACGAAAACACTTCAAACATTACGTATGATAATAAGCCTCCTTCAAAATTCCATTTTCAAATGCACAAAACGAAACGCGATATTCTCAACCACATATCGAACATATCCATACGCGCGTAACTAGGCGCCCAGCAAGCGCACAATGTTTTGAATCAGTATTCCCGTCCCGTTTCAACCCCTATTTCTCTAGTTCTCCGGAGAGGGCGCACCCCTCGATGATTAGAGGACGCAGGCGCGACTCTTAAGCTCCCATTGGTCCGATATGATGTCATCGGTGCTCGCGCCCGCGGGTAGTCAGTAACTCTCAAGCCAGCAACGCGGTATCACTGTTGCCTAACGTTTTCACCGCAGGCGCTTAGCTGTTTGAGGTTAAATAATCTTATACTATTGAGTCCTGTAATCGAATGACACTTTGATAACAAGACATTTTGAAATATTTTACATTACGGTTTAGAAAGAACTGTTCTGATCTATATTTTCAGCTACATTTAACTATTTATAAAATTGTGTTATAGACAGTTTTGCATATCGTGTCGCAAATCGTAAATATATTATTATCGTATGTAGATGTTGTTCGGTACTGTGACGTCATCTTTGTTACGGTAGCAGAGCCGCAAGTGGTTTGCCGTGTAGCAGAACGTCGGTCTACGAATAGTTTGACGGTAAGTTCATTCCAAGCTTCCTGCTACGAATTGCTATTTACATTGACTTGTTGACATTTATGTTGAGCAGAGTTGATGACGCACGTCGGGGCTATGTTTATTTACATTGTCAAAGACTAAGGGTAGAAGGATAATGTCAAAGTTTGTTTTAATATTTGTTTTTCACCATTTAATGCATAAAGTTACGTACAACGTTGTTTCAAAGTTGTTTGCGCTAGAGTACAGTTTACATAAAATTGGAAACGTCAACTTTGTTAGTACAATTTGATATTTTGATGATTTACTTCGCATTTGTTTTTCTCAAATAATGTTGAAATACTTTGAAATGCATGAGAATGGGATACACCATAATGGTTTGTAAGGTAAATTAACATTTTCACATGTTTTATTTAATTTTAGTGAACATTTATAATAAGTATGTATGATATACATCCTACACGTATACTTTTAGAAGATGATTGAGAAATTACCCCTAATTTCATTTGAAATTTCATTCAATTGAGAAATTACTGGAAAATAAAGAGGTTTATACAGTTTTACTGTTCCGCAAATGACAGTGTACATTATAAGAGAAGATATAAAATATTAAGTATATAATACTTAATATTGTTTTAAGAAATTTGTCATAAATTTCAAAATTTACAAATTTTTGACTTTATATTACGCTTATTGTACGTGAGATGCATGTTATTCTACGTGTATGCAATAAAAAATTGTACGCGAATAGCGCGTAATAACATAGCGCAATACGATCGTTATAGGATATCGCTTTAAAATTAGCTTCAAAGACTAATTTTGAAATTAATTATGGTTAATTTAACTATGTACAAACCTAGTATTTTGTTTCTATTATAAGAATTATCTTGCGCATTGCAATTGCCAACGTATGTTTCGCTCATTTCTTTAAATGTATATTAACAATTTAATTAATATGAAAGTGTGATATATCCAAAGAGTATGAAAAAATGAACAGAATCAGTTTTAATTTAATTGGTGTAGTGTATAGCAGTTTATTGAATCTTTAAACACATTCAAGAATTCCTAAGTTAATAAATCTCTAATCTTAATGGTCAACTAGACAAGGGAATTTTAGGAAAAGAGGAAAGTGGTGAATTTACTGATGAACGATGTAAAGCTCAACAATCTGAATATATAGTTTTAGAACACTTGGGAATATATAATATTTATTATAAAGATATTAAATACCCGGTACTGGTTGCATAACACTTAACAACACTTTCGTATTGTCGCGGTCAGGTAGTTGAGCTGCTGTATATGATATGTATATAGAGCTACTCTTGATTCGATTCTTGGCAGTTGTATTGTAAAGAGATAATTGGCTTTGAGGGATTTAATATAAAAAGTTTTATTAGTAGGGTATATGCAGAAAAATCTTACACAGGTCATATATTATTGAACTTTCTAATAAAATTTCTTGCTCTGTTGAAGTTCAGCAAATTACTAAAATTAGTCAAAATTATATTTTATTCGTTATCTAGGTTGCGTAAATTTTGCAATTCGTTTCAAAATGATCAATATATTCACAGAAAATCCAATACATAATTTGGCTTACTAAGATGTTTGTATCTGCCAATTTAATTACATGAATTAAAATTATCTAAGAATAATTACATACAGTTCGAATGTCCAAGTTCGAATGTCGAAAGCTCCAAATAATTTTTTTCTTAATTTTGGGGAAATTATAGAAACGCCTACTGGTATAGCCATAGTTTATCCGCAAAGTAGTGTCTTGATAACCATTGAGATCGATTTCTATTGGTATATACCTGAATTCATTTAATGCGTTGATTTTTTTTAACATGACATCAATATGCACTCCGTATACGCTCACAGCATTGCGCTTGCCAACTGAATTAAGGATATTGCTGCAATTACTGTTCTAGCAATTTGTTGAAGTAAAAATTGCCTTATTGTTGCTGGTTAACGATTGGTCTTTTTATTCGCTTTGTTTGCTCGACATAAACATCATTGTATACTGACTCAGATCATGTATGTGATTTTTTTAGTTAGAGTTAATACGCTTATTGAAGTATTTCTATTCATCTTCTTGTTAAAAGAACAATGGCTAGCAGTTAGGGACCTTCTCAACACCATTTTTATGAAAGCCGCTAACTCATAGCGCAGCGCTATGAAATAACTTCGTGATACCCAACTCAAACATTGTTTTATCGTACATTGTTTTATTTGCTCACAGCTTGTTCTAAGTCGTTATTGATGGAACGTTCTTTTTGTTTTAAATAATACTTTTAGTCTAATAGCTTGTTTGTCTACACATAATGAATAGTCAGTAATGATTTTAAAATATACACTATAGGAATAAAATGAAACAAAGAAAAATTTTAATGAACGCATGCAAATTACGACCAGTTTGTTTCGTTCCAATAAAAGAATTTTAAGTAGAGCCATTTTTAAATGAATTATTTGTAAAGAACCTAAATAATTTCAGTTAAATATATTTGTGCACAGGTCATGTTTATGACTTCGCTCACATACATATACACACACACACGCCCAAGCATACACACACACACACACACACACACATATATATATAAATATATATATATATATATATATATATATATATATATATATATATATATATATTTAAGATATCAGTTTGTGTATGTGTATGTATATATATAGTTGTACTTGTACCTTGATATTACTGTATTCAAAATGGAGACGTCCTTTTAGAGCTAATTTGTTTAAAACTGAATTGTAGATAAATAGACCAAAATGTCAAAGCATTCATTTTGGTCTATTTATCTTACATATAGTATCATAGAATCTTAAACTGATGATAATGAAAACGAAAGTGCGTATAATACATTTTTATTTTATAGCGTCGAATAATTTGGGTTTAACAAACATTAACTTACAAAATAAGGGACTAGTGAAAAATAAACCATTTTATTATATTAAACCATTTTATTTTAAGTCATACTTAATTATATTTTTTCTTTTATCTTTTTATGTGGACTTTAAAAAATACCATATAAACATTTTATTCATTACACAACTACATAAATAGATAAATAAATCTTTGCATATCATGCTTAAAAAATTCTGTAATTTTCATTCTACTTTTCGATATATTTATTGATCCATATTCTAAAAGGATAAACGTAGCGTTTTATATTGAAGTTATATTTTGATCTTATTTTATATCCAATAAGAAATTGAGGTTTACCCTTTATTGATTACGATTTTAATTTAAATGTTATTTTCCTTTCTACGCATACAATTTAGTTATCTATTTCTACAAGCCGTTCAAAGTAACGTGCGCGTCCTGCAGGCGACTCGTTGCGACAAAGAGCTGCCTCAGGGCGGTCGCCGCGCGCGTATTCAACGCTTATTGAATTAAGCGAGATTAGCGAGAGTGCCTCCCGCCCTGCGCGGCCAGTGAGGCTTCGCTGGGCGCGCGCTCCGCGGAGGTCGGCGATGGCTTGCCTTGCGAGAGATGAGATGTTTACGTGCGCATGAACCTGTTGTTCAGGAACCGATTAATCAATAAAGGAAAAAATAAAAAAAACATGTTTTTATTAATTAATTTTCATTGACGTCTAGCTCTTTTGTATGAATTATGATTTCATATGAATATAATACCATATAAAATGGGAATGCGTATTTATGGTCCGATATAATAAGAGTTATTCTTCAATTATTATTATTCGATAGTCTGTAGATCTTTTAGTATGAATGAATCGATGAATAAAAATAATTCAATCGATTCTAATAAACGTGACGAATTAAAGAATAGGTACAGAGCTCTGTAACGTTAGAAAGATGATAATCGCGTTCGATCATTCTTAAACGAATCAACGAGATAAAATTGATGAATGTGTGTTACGAGCGTTACCGGTAACTATTAAGCACATAGAAATTAATTCAAAAAAATATTAAACCACTTGACTTCAATGGCAATCGTGGCTTAGTTAATTTATTTCCCCAAACGTAAAAAACTGTCGGCTACGCTTGGAATACTATTTGGCGTTACATGTTGTTGAATAATTCATAAATCCTTTAATACAAGTGAATAATTAAAGGATTTAAAATAAATTACTTCATTACACTAAAATAGGACTTCATTTAGCAGGTTAAATCATTATTCAGTAAGTGAACATGTATTAAATAAAACTAATTGTAATTATTACTATGGACAATATACGAGTAACTTTATTATGCAAATATATTGTCCTTAACAATTTAGATTTCGTGAAGCGATCAATCCACTAATACTTTTGATAAGCACATATTACATAAATAAGCAAAGAATTTTTAATGAATCGTTTACAATTATTTTTTCAAATGTAATTATTTTAGTAGAGATGTGGGGACTGCACTTTGTGTACTGTTTGCTGACTACATAAACCGATTTTCTGCCACAAGAGATACAGCATATGGCATACTCTAGCATGGAATATCGACGTTCTCGTATGGATTATGGCGAGTGGTTTATGGCAACTAAATGCATAAATGTGAAATACAGCCGCGCATTGAAAGCCATTAACGTACATTGTACAGTGAATGGACGATCCATTAGATAATTCTGTATTAAGTTGATCACTGGTTTGAAGTAAGGTTTAATTTGCGATTGACTTTCATAGACGTAGCAAAAAGCCATTTAGAAAGCTTGGATTCGTAATACTTTTTCGTTCATGATATGATGATTTTTTAAGGTTCTCATACCTCAAAAGGAAAAACAGAACTCTTAAAAGATCACTCATGTGTCTCTCCACCTGTCTATTACCGACGTTTTTCTCAGAAAACGTAGTAACACTTGAACTAGAAACTTGGCGTAGCAATAAAACATTTTATCCCTCACTTATTCCAATAGTTAAAACTCAAAAATATTGATATGGTAAATTTGGAGAGGGTAAATTAAATATTCCAAATTTTCTTTCTTCATGTATAATGCGTGATATCGTTTGAAAGGGCTAACAAAGGCCTCAAACATATTTTTTTCATGTTTTAGGTATTTTAGGTATGTCTTTAGAAATTTTCTAAAGAATGTGCAAAAAATATATGCGAAAATACGTAGCTTTTGCAAAAATATCATCGTCAAAAGGAATATATTATGTTAATTATTTTATATTAATTATATTATGTTAATTGATTATAAAAAAACTAATTTCTGGTGTCAAATAACTTCTAACGTCTATAGGGCTGTATTTTTGCAATACCATTATCGTCTAGAATTGAATTAAGTTGGAATTATTTAATTATTGACGGTATTCAATTGTTCAAATATCAATCAAAATCACATGATATTGTGTGGCAGCTATGGAATAAGTCTCGTTACTATTTTATTATGTGTGTTTGGGATACACCCACATAAGTTTCACATTTACATGCGGCCACCATGGGGAGGCCCATGGTGGCCGCATTTTTTGCAATGAATGAAAATATCAGTAAGTTCATTGAAATATGTTGTTGCTTTTTGTATCAGATGTAAATATTGACAAATAATTAGTACAACACAGTGATTTTTACTATATTGTTTCAATAATAGTAAACGTGAACCTTATATGGGTGTATCCCATTCATACATAATAAAATAGTAACGAGACCTCTATGGGCATCATGCTAAAACTATTAGTTATATTTTAATGAGTTTTTGTATTTTTATACTTCAAAGTCTTGGTCAATATTTGAGATAGTCGACATCTGCTTGTTTTATAACCAATCATGTGTTCGTAATTTTCCACTAAATGACAGTATTTATTTTATTTTTAATGTATTTTTTTAATTGAATAACACTTTCTTCTAAGGTTTTGTTAGCTAAGGTTTAATATAAAGCTCTAATATAGAAGGTTTAAAGATGTCTAATGTAGCACAACTTTTATACATGAAGAATGGATAAAATTATTGGCATTTTAATAACTGTTATTATAGGAAAGTTGCGTTAAAATATGTTTAAAAAACAATGCTCGTTTACGTTTTACATTCGAGTGAAAGACATTTAAGAAGCACATAAAGATGCCGTTGGACATGAAGTTATGGTGTTACTATTAATATAATAAATAAGGTATGAATTTCCTTTTTGGCGGAAATAAGCACTCCACCATGATCTACTTGTAAATCAATAACGGAACACTTTTGTTTGTGAGTACTTTTTTTGTTATTTTGACTCGTTTAATTGATTTCACATAATTTTCACGGTTCTTAAATTGACTTCTATTTTATTTTTATTCATACTTTATTAGTCATCTACGCTGCTTTATTTTCTCCATGTACTGCTTGTAAATTTCCCAACTGTTTTTAATTTGTCTTTAAATCACTTAAAATTTCTTTCGCCCATTTTAATTCACTTTTATAACCATGTGGATTATATTATCAAATTTAAGTGTTAACATATCACTTAAAAATTTATTATAAGAATGATTATATTTAACATAAGTGTAATATATTAAATCCCTGTAAATATCAAGGTGTAATGTGCAATCTACGCGCATCCAACCGAAGAAACCACCAAATATTTACGCCGTGAAAAAATTGGGATAGAGTGTGAAATGCACAGAGTTATTTTGTATAAATTATTCTCGGATAAGATTAGAATATCCGATGTAACGTTTATTATTTTAATTATATCCGTATGATAGAATTCCTCAGTATCCTTTTATATGCGCTTATCTTCACTTGGGACGAAATTGATAGTAATTCTCTTCCATTAGCGGATTTCAAAAACTTATATATTAAAAGCAGGTTTCTTAAATGTACAAATTTATCCAGTTTAGATATCTAGACATTGTGTTTTGAATATAACTCGGTTGCCATTAATATGATTAACTCGTTATATATGTCAAACAAGAGTATTTGTATTGAATTTACCTGTCGTTTTTTATCAGTCCTTTTATTCGATATCAACATATACCATCTTACGTCATAGCTTTGTTAGCTTCATTAGAAATGCCGTTCATTCTCTTGCACAGTATTTGTTGCGAAAACTTTCATATTTCAATTTGACATTATTAAAGTTATATTTAGATATAATTACGTCTTAATATAGCTTTCATAGAATTGTATGTTTATGTTGAAAGCGTCGACGATATTCAAATTAGTAGGTATTGAAACGTGTATAAAATAAACAGTTTATGTATGAACAAACGTTTGAAGGAAGTTTTAAGTTACGCTTGGGGAATGGAAAATTAAAGTTGGTAGAGTCAAAGCGCCCGCAACGCCCACCAATCGAGTTCGGTATATCGATATTTAATTGAATTGACGAGAGGGTTATTAACCTACGATTAACTTCCACGATTATTAAACTAATCGCTATGATTCCCAAGCACACTCGAATAACGAGAACCACTCTATACGCGAAGTGTTCGAGTAATTTACTTGTCGTTGGGCGCAATCTTGTTAATATTTAATACACTTAATATTGGTAGTGTTTCGAGTGAGACATCAAAGTTAATATTATGTTAATTCACGTGTAATTCGTGTCCTTGTGGAACGAAGTGGAACTCGTAAGACGGATTTACGAAGTTAGTCGTGTACAATGTGCTCTGAATATTGATTACGGTTCTATTATGGGAAGCGATTTCGAGGCTGTGGTTTGAGTGAAAACGTGTCTTTGATTAGCAAGAAAATTATGTTTAACATTAATCGTTTAACGATAAAATTCATCAGTATTGTACTGTAAACGCCGTATTGCGTATTATATTTTGTCATATTGCGTACTTTACATCTTTTGGGCGGTTTTCGAATTGTGATTAGAAAAATCAATATTCACGAAACGCCGGTACGAATGAGATATTTTTGTCATGTTTATTGCTTTATATCAATAAATGTGATTCATAAAACTTAAGGTTTTGAAGTGTTGTTACAAGATTAATATAATATCCCACCTGAAGATGTTGTAATACAACGAAACCTAGGTCGTGGTAAAGAAATTAAAGAAAGTAGAAATAATACTACATCACGTAGTTTCATTTAATTGTTATTAATATATGACTGAAGTTCACTTAAGCCTAATAAGTAAAGACGCTTAGGTTAGTCCACAAATAAAGGTTATTTTATGAAAAGTTTCTTAGTCTTATTATTAAGAAAAAAAGACCGTCAACAGGAAGCAGAACTCGCACTATGAGGGTTCTGTACATATTTATTTGCTTATAAATATATAATACTACTTATTTATACATAATACATAATAGTACATATTTATAAAAAAACACGGCGTATATTTAAAATGATATAAAATCTAGGATAATCACTGTAGTTTTCCTGTAATTTTCTAGTCAGATTTTACCAATTCCATTTTTTTCTTTAATTTTGGACGTAAAGCGGCAGGAGTGCCTTACTTTTATATGTTTTTTAGATTATATTTTTGAATATGTAATTTAAAATTATGAAAAAAATATTCTTTTCTTCTCTATGACTATATCAAAATATGATATGCAAGATTTAAATTTTTTTTGAGTATGGTATTTATCCCATCTCAAATTGTTACATGAATATTTTAAAAAATTAAGCTTCAAAATATGTCGGTTAATAAAATGTAATTTCTGAAAAAAAGGCTATGATAGACGTGAATGATATATAAGGGTTTCCTTTTCCGATTTGAAGTACGGAAATTTAGAAAGCCACTTTATGAAAAAAAATTAAAACTACACGTGCGTAAGCAACCTTAAAAGAATCTGAAATAAGATGTCATGTTCCATTATTTGTACGCACTATAAGAAATAACGGATTTGAAAAAATGTGTTAACTTTTTTCACACGTATTTTTTTATTCGCATTTTTACATCTCGTGTCTTTGCTATTTCATAACTTGGATTTATTTATAGGGTTCCATACCTCAAAAGGAAAAACAAAAACTTTATGGGATCACTCACGTGTTTGTCTGTCTCTCTGTTATAAACGTTTTATTTAGCATTGTAATAAAACATAAAAATCGACACATGTCTCACAAGTTAACACTCAAAAATATTAGATAGATTTCAAATATATTTTTTTTCATAATTTTAGATAGTACATATACGGGACATATTTTTAAATATTAATATAGATAGTACATATTCGAGGACATATTTTTAAATATTAATATAGATAGTACATATTTAGGGACATATTTTTAAATATTAATATAGATAGTACATATTCAGGGACAAATTTTTAAATATTAATATAGATAGTACATATTCAGGGACATATTTTTAAATATTAATATAGATAGTACATATTCAGGGACATATTTTTAAATATTAATATATATATAGTACATATTCAGGGACATATTTTTAAATATTAATATAGATAGTACATATTCAGGGACATATTTTTAAATATTAATATAAATAGTATATCTTCAGGGACATATAAAAATATATATATTCACCTCGTATTTCCCAAACTACTGGGCTTTAGGTCCAGTACTAGAAAAAATGGGGTTGTTTTTTAAATCTACCCTAATGTAGGAAAATTCTAGTGGTTATCCTAGATTCTATAATTTTTAAAACATGCATCTTGTCTTAACGCAGGTAAGATATATTACGCAATATATTAACGTTGCAAAAAAATTAATATTTGTAAGCAGTTTAATGGAAATATTATGTACCATTAAATGTTTATAATTGCCTAAATGTGTACGGAACCTTCATAATGCGAGTTCTACTCGTGCTCGACAGGTTTTTTTCAAGTTTATTACCGTGATGATAAACAATTAATCGTGTGCATCATATAAATATCATTGCCATTTTAACAGCATTTTCAAATTTGCTTAACGTGTTGCAAATAATAGAGAATATCAATTATTGTATTTTCTTAACATTTTGAAAATTATATAAAATGCTGAATAATAAAAAATAAAAAAATTATTTTTGAAATTTTGTTGATATATAAATGGTTAAGAGGAATTAGTTTCCAAAATTGAATACGATTGTTAATTTCAGCATTTTTTACCGACAAGACATTAAAAATTATCTTATCCTGTACATATTTTTTCGCCAGAAAGATCTTTTTGTTGCCAGTACAAATTTTCGGTGTATATTTCTAACAATGTCTTCAGAACTATGTGACATAAAATTATGAAAAATAAAGCTTTGGAACACTTATAACTTGCTCATTACGTTGATATTATTCACGATATATAAGATTTAAAAGACAGAATCCGGTTACTCCATTTGACCCTTTGACAATTTTTATATGAATATTTTTCAGTGTTAACTCTTGATATGTGGTTTAGTATACTTTATGTGGGTTAGTATGTTTAATCATTATAAACTTTATGTTTTTACGTCAAGCGGTTAAGGTGACCGGTTATGATATATAAACGGGGGGATATATGGTAGTAGTATACTGTTTCTTTCCTATTGAGAAACGGAACCCTGAAAATCATATATCTACCATATCAAAAAGAAACAGAAAACTATAATAAAAATAGCAAAATGTATTTATTGCCAATAGGATTTATGTTTGTTAATGTAAATGTTAGTGACGAGTTTTATTAAAATTTATTTACATTATAATGATATGGCATAAAGATGGAGATATAATATTTGTATTGCAATATTAAGTTGGTTATGGGATATTGTTTGTGATGGTATTTTGAGGTACCGACCATAAAATTATAGGAAAGTGGATAGATTACACATCACTCTGCAGATTTTAACTGAATATTTCGCTCGGACTTAGAAATAATAAGTGGGTAACAGAACTTCGTATAATATTCTATCCGATTTACATGTATGATAATAATATTCTGATTTACATGTATGAGGAGTGTAACTAAACACTTTAAATTTAAGAAAATTGCCATCTTAAAATGAAGCATCCGGAAACTGAAGAAACTGTAAGACTGTGACCGTGAAGAAACTGTAAGACGAACATGATCAAATAATAAAAGTTTCGTTACGAAACCCTAAAAAAGTGAAATATGTAATGTGTATACTAAGGACAAAATTATTACACAGTGGGACATGAAAAATAATGGAACATTAGATTATAGAGTCAAAAGCAAAATAGGCTAGAATCGAGATTTTCTTATACCATCGGGTCAAAAGAGTAGGTATATATGTATGTACGTCTAATTCTATTACGCTAAATAATTATACTTATTCTCAAATAATTTCTAAACAAAACAAAAGTATGATAAAAAAATGATTCAAAATAATGAAATATTACAATTAACGTGTAAAGATACTTTTCAACAAATAATCTAAAGATCATTAGGATCTTAATTTATAGGCTTGAATTTAATAATTTTGAACAGATATTTTGTTAGAACTGTTTCGTTTTTTGACGCCCATTTTGTTTATTTTCATACCAAAATTGGTGTGCGACATGGGCGTGAGTTACTATATTGTTTTACACATTTTAAATATGCCTAATAAATTCTTTTAGATTATCCATTAAAAACATTACATTGAGTTTTTCGTGACAAATTATATTCAAAAATATTGACGTGCTAAAATAAAATTAGTTCCAAAATTCTTTGAAAATAATTCTGTCACAAAAATTCAATTAAGAGTAGGATATACATCGAAAAATAGCATCGACATGAAATAAAAAGACACTTAATATTGACGGGCTAAAGCCTAATTGAATTGCGACACAAGTGACAGTCGTCAGTTTGTCAGTGCTAGAAGTCTTGTGATTGTAGAGAATGAGCGAAAGCTCTCGATGAGGAAGACGCGACGGCGTGGGATGAGGTGGCATCGTATCGCGTTACTCGCTCGAGAGGCTGCAATTTAAATATTTTTAATGGAGGGCACTTAAAGTGGCTGCGACGTGTTTGGGTAACTTTATGTTGTGAGCTTTTAGCAAGTCGCCCGGAGCGGATACAGTTTTTGTCGTTAAATGCAAATTTGCAGTTTACGTTAGGATATTTTATTGAGTGTAAGAATAAGGTATAATTGAATATTTTTATGCATAAAAATTTATATAAATTTGGGTATTATTTAAAAAGCATTCGATGATGGATACGAGATTTCTATAATAACGGCGCATACAGCGCATCATGCAAAAACCACAAGTGTTAATGAAATTTGGCATTAAAAAGTTAATTATTTTGTGAAAATTTGAAGAACATAATCTTTTGTAGTTACCTGAATCAATCAATTATATGCCTTCCTGATGGTTGAGTGAAAGTGATTGTTTTTGTAGTAAAAAATCCGCCGTATGTACAAATGTTATATTAAAGACTCAATAAATATATAAATAAAATTAGTTGTATAGACAGAACGATACAGCAATAAAAGTAGGGCAGTGTGTGATGTCATATCTTTTCTGAAGACAAATGAAGTTGTGAAATGTAAAATTAAGAAATCAATACATTTTGAATCTCTTTAATTAACTCATATAATCTCGAGAACTACTTCGGTTATGAAGTAATCAGTTTAAAGTTTTACATATTATAATTGGGTAATACCGTGATATTAATATTATGTGAGTGTTATAATAACTAGACAATATTAGAACCGACTCAAATCCACACGTGTCACTAATTCGCTCATTTCTAGGACAATGGATCCCGAACTTGCAAACTTAGCAATAAGTACTAACTTAATCAGTTAATTGAGCCCGTTTATAACGCTACGGCGATCACGGGTCAGGCGGAGTGAAATAATCGCCGGTCTGCACTGGCACTTGGTCGCTTGGTCTTTATTACGTCCGTCCGTGTAATCGTGCGGGGATCTGAATTTGCATTCCGCCGAACCGCGGCTCTTGGTTGGGGATAATAATAGTTGGCTGAACTTTGCGATAAGGTTATCAGTCTGCAGGCAGATCCGGTGAGTATGATTTTATATGTTTCCTGATAATCATGTATAGTATATATGTTGAATTATCTTCAATTATATTATTTATTTTTCTATTTACTTTTGTTTCACGCGCGTGGCTCATGTCGTCCAATCAAGATATCAGAATTTCAAAAATTTAATGTTACTAATTTTTATTTTGTGATTGTAGGAAAGTTTAAAATACGCTGTTAAATAACAAGATATAGTTAAAAGTACACAGGACAGAAGTTAAGAAAATGTAAGTTTTGTTTTTTTTTGTCCTCAGAGAATATCGAAGCTAGTTGTAGTTAGAAGGTGTTTTTTCTCCGTAACGCTAAATTTTGATACGAAAAATATTCTATGTCTGTCGAAGAATGTTTGTTATTCAAACTATATAATATCATGAGTTAAAGAATGATTTTTGTTTGTTTAAATCTAAACAGTATGTTTTCTTTTTTCGTAAGTTGATATGAAAATTAAACATCTCTCTAAACAGCCGTGTTAAACCAGCTACATATATTATTTCTATGTTGATTTTTCATTACAAGTACTGTTAGAGAGTTAACAAAGATGGAGTGGTGATTAATAATGACTAGAGTATATAGTTTAATATGCGGGATCACTGTTTAAAGTTCGGTTACAAATAACATAACGTTTATTTAAATGAAATTTGTACCATTTTGAATAATTTTTTTGTAAGGGATGGAAAAGAATATATTAGTGCCACCACACGATTTAGAGGTTAAATTTTAACCTAAATTATTATTCTAAAGAGAATAAAATCGAATACTTAAGTAATAAATTAAACAGAACTATATATATATATATATATATATATATATATATATATATATATATATATATATATATATGCTTAAATATCCATATGTGCTCAATTATGTTTGTTGTAATTAATTGAGAATATAACGCCCTAAACCTCTTGAAAACGTTTACATTAACTCAGTGTTATTAATACTTAAATACAATTATTATGATTGAAAGCATAACGAAAACTGACAAAGCTAGGTTTACGTTATTAACAATCTGTTTTGCATTGATATGCAGTAGAGGAGGAAATTCTATCTATCGCCTGTTTTTTCTACAACCGTGCTTCACGTTTTTCATTTCTTAAATTTGCAAACTGCGGAAAATAGAAATTTCACTTGAAAATTTATTCAAGTCTTCTGTTTATCTACATATTTTTTTTATTATACAAATTTACCAATTAAGACAAAATTGCCAATTAATTCAAGAGGATGATTTTATTTTGGAAATAAAACATACGAATCGAATATGTGTAAATGTCCACTGCATTATAGTCACACAAATAAAATATGATCTAGTCACTATAATAGTTAATAAAGGGAAGCCACTATAATAGTTAATAAAGGGAATGGAAAACTGTGAAACTTATGATGGAAACAGAGTCATGAAGTAGTAAATAGTTCGTTTGAAAGAATGTGTGCTCGTCACAGCTGCCTGTTATTTAAAGAAGAAAAGGGTATCATGTGTCGTTTAAAATAGCCCTGATACTTTTAGAATGTGTGTCGAAAAAAAGAATTTAATTAACAAAAAAATCAGCCACAGTTATTGAAACCATCATCAGTAAAGTTAAGAAAAATTAAAGTCCACAATTAAATGAAACTACGTGATGTAGTATTATGTCTACCTTTTTTTTAAAATTTCTTTACCACGACCTAGGTTTCGTTGTATTACAACATCTACAGGTGGGATATTAGCAAAGATCTTTTCTAATATATAATATCTTTGCTAATATCCCACCTGAAGATGTAATACAACGAAACCTAGATCGTGGTAAAGAAATTAAAGAAAGTAGAAATAATACTACATCACGTAGTTTCATTTAATTGTGAATAATGAATTTCTATAAAATTAACACCAAATATATTCAATATTCCAAAAATTAAAGTTTTAACTTCAAAATCATTTATCCTTGGAAGCATTTTTGAAATAAAATAACCTAATAAATGTCAACCGTCCATTTATTCCATTTAGTCTTTTGTATAGATCGTCATTTGAGATGATCTTTGTGCAGCTTAGTGTACAGCCGTAGGATGATATAATAATTTGTTCCTTGTTTGAAATTAACGTCTGTAACGAAGGCGGTAAGCTTCGCGCTGGGAAATGCTTTTTGGCGTTTGTTTTACATATTTTACATGAAGCTCGTTATGACGTAATGTTCAATGGCTTTAATTAAACGATGACTGTACCGCGTTACGTCATGTTGTGTTTTTCGCTGAAAGTGTCTATTTAAATTAAGGATGATTCATTGTATTTCATTAACAACAAGTAAAGTGAATGAAAAACATATGCTATTTAGATAAAAATTAAAAAGTTGTTATATCATTTGTTTATCCATTTCAAAAGTACCAATAATGAATAAATAATAAACAATTTAAGATAAATTTAATTAATGATGATTTTAATTAACAAATATAAACATGCAAAAATACGTAAAAATAGTGTTCAGAAATAAAGGAACGAATAGAAAACTAAAATAAAAAAATAGGATTGCTTAATCTGTCACAAATGGAGAAATATTAATTTATAAAAAATTAGTAGAAATACATTTCTTTGATTAGGACAACTCGAGGTAAAAAAAATAAATCGTTTTTAGTATTTGGAAATATAAGCAAGTAAAGTCTATACGTAATGATTGGTATTTCATTTAAAGTAATTTGGAAATTTAGCATTCGTTATTTATATTGATTGTTTAATGTCTGAATTAAAATCATAAATATAGATAGTTGCCACTCGTTTACGCGAACAATAAATCTAAATAAATTCAAGAAAATTTTTCCATTGAAAATTGTCTATACAGCGGTTTACAATTAATGTATTTTACATATTTTTCTTATAAATTTGCTTCCCTAGCCAATATCACCATATTTTAAAGCATATTAATCTTAGCTACAATAAAAAATTAATGATTTTTAAAATTTTTCAATTATCAAGTTCCTTGAGATTAAATGCAGAAAACATAAAATATTATTAGAATATTTTTTATTAAACTGGGTTAGACTTTTATCAGCCTGCAAAGCTTTTTCCATTTTAGCTTTGAGAGGACGTTCTTTAAAATTTATTTTCAAAGCTGGACAACAAAGTGAAATCAACTTCTTATAATAAATAGATGGTAACGAATTCTCAAAAAGTGCCAATACTTTTAAAATATTTGATACCTTCAATTACTTAAATAGACATAAGTATTTAGTAATATTTGAGATATATTCAGATGAAGAGAATTGATGATAACGTATGGTGTTAATAAACCCAATCTTTATTCATATCAGCAAATGTGTTTTTTATCCACGTTAGTATTGAATGCTATCAACACATGTACGAATGCCAAATATCTATAAAACTGGAATATAGATAAAAAACGAATTCCAGGCCAAAATAACGACGATCAATTATGAATTGTCCTTTACCTTTCTGCTGTCCCTAACAGTAAAATTAGATACGAAGGTTTAAAATGTTACAAAAGTTATCAAACGACTGCCCGCTTAAGGGCGGATATTGAAGACTGTAAATCTGGTATAAAATGTATATACTGCTGGAAGCCTGTGTTAATAAACGTTTATGATTCGAGCCATTGCCGATGGTGACCGGGCAATATGTTTGTTCCTATAAAATTCGCACATTTGCATGGTTTTAAGGACACACACGAGTGAGATAAAAATGTGGCGTGTTTCCTGTTTTTTATGAAAGAACAAAAAAGCACATTTTGGCCCAAACGTTTGTAAAGATGTACGTTACCTCGTTATGTATTGAACGAAACCCTTTTAAAATACGGTTTTTATTTTGTAAAAGAGTTTATAAAACACAAGAGATTAACTTTATAAGGAGTAGTATTCGTTGTCACTAACAAGATTAATAAGTAAAATACTAGTAAAGTTTGAAAGAAAGCTTTGGAAATAAGCTCTGCCTACATAATGTAAAGATTCCGTAATGTAAAGATTTATTCTGTTAATGTCAATAGCGTAAGTTCGATGAAAGACTATTGTGATGTGGTATCTTTATCGCCTGAACTTAATAGTTAATTACTTCAATTTCCGCTAATTTACTCAAATGAAATGATATACAATACGTCAGAAGAGGTTGATATAACAACATGCGCTCCAACGATGTTTAATTGTTCTTGTTTATAATTGGACTCGTAATCGTTTGGAATATTGATGATTTTATTAGTTACTTTATTACTTTTGACAAACAAAAAGAAGGAAATATTGTGATAGCAATTTGACAGTTTGTATTTCTATGTAAATACGTAGGGTTATACAATTTGAAGTGAGTTTCCTTGTTTTGGTTTCATGGTGATTGGCAGCACGTATATAATTTTATATTTATTATTTATGAAATATATTCTCTTAAAATTTAATTTTATATCGACCATAGTTTTGAAAAAAAAATTATTGAATTCCAACCGGATAAAATTTAGTTTTTTTTTATTTTGGGATGTACATAAACCTATTAGTTTTAATTAAAATCCGTAAAGTAATTTGGGGTACCCAGTCCGAAATGGTATTTTTTGAGTATGTGCAAATGATACTGGCGCTAAAAGAGTAACATTCGCGCATATTCAAAAAAGCCATATGCGTGTAATGAAAAAAATGACTGCTGTATTTTTGTTGTTGCTATGATTACGTTATTCGCTGGATGGAATAATTGAGATTTCTGAATTAAATTTTGGTCTTGGGATTATTTTAGTCATACACACAGTAGATATTTTCTGTATTCGATTGTAACTTGGGTTTAGTTAGCTAAATTAACCTGAAGAAATGAATTTTTTATTTTGGGAACGGTAAGAAATTACGTAATAATATGAAATAAAACCAGTTAAGTCCGAGTTAGACTCGCGCACGAAGAGTTCTGTGGCACTTAAAAGAAATTTAAATTATAAATTTGTATTTCTCAAAGACATTATGAAAAACAAGATTATTGGTGGGATCGCTACCGATAACATCCCATATCTTAAGAACTACGCAATATATCTTATTTAAACCAAATTGCGTTGAAAGTTTACTTTAAGTTTTATTCCTCTAAGAATTTTACACACGTTAGTTGAAAAGTAAAAGAAGGGGGTGGCGCATACTTTTCAAGAGTTTAGAAGCACGTATCTCACCAACTCTATTGACTTAAATAAAAAGTTATTTTGGAATCTCTATCAGGCCTATGTTCACTGGATTTTTTTTCATTCTTCAGTTACATGTATCGAGTACCACTTGCAATATTATTTTTTCATAATTCCACTATGTCATTGTACAGCGGTTCATGGAAGACACCTACTATCCAAATTTCATCTATATAGAGCCAATATTACCCGAGTAAAATGGCTGTGATATACGTACAGACAGACGGACAGGGTGAAATTATAAGAGCTGCATTTTTGCCATTTGGCTACGGAACCCTGAAAAGACATGGCTTTTTCCGCTTGCATTTCTTTCTTAAATCTTAAACTAACTACTTTAACACGAGTGTCCCTTTGACTCCATCATGTATTAGAAAATTTTATTTTCAGGGATGCTTTGTTTTGTGGATTTCCATCAAATCTTTCGTTTTATGTATTTATTAAAACACAATGATGAAAACAATTCTTACTATGAAGAACGTGAGATATATAAATAAGTCAACGTCGTATATTTCATGGACCTTTTGTTGTTCGGTCAATGCGATCCAGTGTTATTTCTTCAATTTCCTCCGATGGAAACAATACTATAAACGAATTGAAGATCGTATTTCCGGTAAAGACATAAATTGTCTCAGACTTTTAGGGTATCGTTTCAACATTAATGTTGCCCGAGGTCATAGTGATATTGTCGAATTGTGAGGAGGAAATATTTATTTATCAGTAGCCTTCGAATTACCTTCGACGAGATAAGTATTCGTGTTATCTTTTCTTTTCAATAATTTGGAAAATTGTGTTATTTAATAGTAATATTTTAAATTTAAAGAAAATTTAAACTGAAACTTACGAATGTTTTGTTACTCAACTTGTTGAAAAAGAAACTTTTGAAATAAAAAACTCAGGTTTTTTTTATTATATTACAGAAAGATTTTGGATCACATTCTATTTTGAGTAAGTTACTAATATTGAACTATCACATGGAGTATATTTAATTATAATTATAATCCTTATAATTATAATTAGGTCCATCGCTGTCTTTATAAACGTGAGTGTATCACTTCATCATTGATTAGTCGCTTCCTTTGCATACCATTGAAATATTAGTAAACAATTTCTGTTATATTCTGGTAATAAATCGTAAGATAAGAATTCAGGGCAAAATAAAACTTGGTTACATTAATTAGAATAGGTCAAATGATACAGTACGACAGTGGTATTGGATGTAAAATTTAATGAAAGAAACAGCTTTCATCAGAGATCTTAATGGAAGACCCTTTCTTGTAGTAACAAGTATAAATGAAGAGTTAAGGCTACCCTTCTGTTATTATGTGTACTCCTGGTATTCTAGATAATATGGAGCTATTAAACTACTTATTGCGTAGGAGACGGTCTTCATTTTTGTTGATTGCAAAATGTTGAACAGTACTGGGAGTCTTCGTAGGTTTCCTGTTTTTATGAGGTTCCTATTTAGGTTATTACAGGTTAGAAGAGCTTTTGAAATGATCCGGGTGATAGTGCGAATAGAATAGACAGATTCAAATAGGTAACTTAAATTTTACTAAAACGTTTATGTTTATAAAAATGTACCTTTATATTTGACAAAGCGAAAAAAGCTAAATACATTTATCGGTTAATCTGAAGACCTCTATTTGAATATTTTCATAAATGACGTGATTTCAAAGACCAATCACTTTGCGGTGACGTCAAAATATAAAATTCAAAACGAAAATGTTTGATATGCATATTAAAGCTTAATGTGTTTTTTGTATTTTCGTGATTTCTTAAATTAAAATAGAAACATGTTTTATTAAATTGGATTCAAGAGATTTGCTTGGGATAAAAAAAGAAATGGTTACATATTGCTTCTTGATCTTCCGGACTTTTTGAGTTAAAAACTTGCCTGTTGAGCTAGGTTATGCTTAGGTTTTTATTATTTTTTGGTGAGTTTACAGCTTACTTTTTGAAACACATAAACCGAAAATTTATTTTAACTTCCGTACTTTTAATATTTCTGGTGATTTATTTTTTTTACGTTTGAAGACTGCAGATCTGCGTTTGCCAGCTTTATTTTTTGTTGATATTTAAAAATATTCTTTATATATTAAAAAAATTTACATTTTACAAATTTATACTTTATTCCCTTTTCGAAGTCATTCTCCATCTATAGAAGTACAAGGGAAAATTAGAACATTAAAAACAAAGATGATTTCATAACACATGATTTTGAGTAAGTTGCATGACGAAAATTTGCCCCGCGGTTCTACTTTTTTCTAATTTCTGGGTTATATGGTTCCGATAAAAATAATTTATTAAGACACTTTATGGA
The DNA here is from genome assembly GCA_039881145.1 of Druceiella hillmani. NCBI lineage: Eukaryota > Metazoa > Arthropoda > Insecta > Lepidoptera > Hepialidae > Druceiella > Druceiella hillmani. Next base: position 2,147,959 of record JAYKKI010000032.1, on the reverse strand, counting down.
ATAGGATAGGTATAAAGAGTTTAAAGCTAATTGTGAGAACTTCTTTTTAAAAGGATTGTCACTTTTGGTTGAAGAGCATAGATTCGAATCAATATTTCTGCCGTAAAGTTTTTAGTAATAAATATTTCATCTCTATTTAATACAATAACTTGTTTTTAAAAGTTTTCCAAAAGTTTTGACGAGGTGAGTCGATTATATGATGTCACATAAGTGACTTTAGTGTTTTAACGCGAATTTTTAAAATCCTTTATTTTGCGTTTAGTTTTATTAGTATAACTCTTTACTATAAATTAAGGTTAGTTTAACATGCAAATTCTGTCAAATGATGTGTGGAAAAGCATGTTATTTTTCCCTCTGTTAAAACGTGAATAAATTTCAAACAAATAATGTAAGATAATTGAGATGATATAAACTTAAGGTCTTGTGATAGTAAGATCCAAAAATTATTATACATTTTCTTATCAAATATTGTTTTTTTTGTTTTCCAAACTATTAATAGAACATAATTTTAATTGCTTTTAGGAAAAAAATAATTTTTGCGTTCTTCATTGCACTTTTTTTTAAATAAAATGAAGTTTGTTGAAATACCTATTTTTCTTCTAATATCAATTGTACGATTTTTGAGAATGGTTTTTACCAAAATTAAAAGGTAAACTATTTTTTTAAATGTTAATATAACATCATTCTATGTTGCCTTCGTTCTTCAGATGAATTGCTGGATGTGTTTTTAAATAAAATGAAAAGTATGGTGAAATTACTACTTTTGTACGTGTTGCAATGTTGATTTTAAAATTTTTGAAAGCGATTTTTAGCAAAACGAAACTAAATAATTTCATTTTTTATAAACGTTAATTTAATATCATTTTACATTGTCGTAGTTTTTTAGACACATCGCTCGACGAGTTTTTTGCAATAAAATTAAAATTGGGGTGAAATAACTACTTTTTCTGTAATGTTAGTTGTACAATTTTTGACACCGACTTTTACCAAATTATACGGCAAATAATTTTTAAATTAAAAAAAAGTTAGATATTTATAGTTTGAATAATATATTTAAAAAAAATCAGTGAATTTCGTCTACAACGCGTTTTACACGACAACACATTAAAATGACAAGAGTCGCTTTATTTCGAGTGCATTAAAGAGCACCTTACAATAAAGTGAGAAATTACCATTCGTGGCAATTCGGTTAGTTTTGCACTTTCATTCTATTGGCTTTGAGCTAGTATCGTCATTCTTTTTGAAATTTGAATTTTTATTTCACCTTAATGTGAATGAAAAGTTGGTTTGTACAGAAATATTAAAAATTATCATCCTGATATTTTTCTTCCGATAAGATTAGTTGTGTTTGTCGGTTTTTTATTCTCAAGTTTATGTTGGTGTATTTCTACTTAATCTTGTTCTATTTATATTCATCTTTATCTGAGATAAAGACATTTCTGAATATTTTATGGGAATATGTTCAGCGTTTGCCCTACCTAAGAGAGTATTCTTTGGAGATCCTTTGATCAGACCTTCAAAGGTCACTGCTTCGAATGGAATTAAAAGAACGGTCGATCTTTTATGTTCACCAGGATATTTAGGACGCTTGTAACCTAATAACCTGATACTGAAGGAGCAACTACGTGAAATAACACTTTTAACACTCACCATTTTAATTTTAGCGACACGCACCAAAACTTAAATATGTCACTTGAAGAGCTTAATGAGGTGGATTAGGTGTATGATTAATGAGGCTAATTAGGCTATCTCGTAACATTACTAAATGAAATTAATTTCTATTATCATTTTAAAACTTGCAGAACTAACCCCTCTTGGGTCCCGCTATAACTTAAATACATTTTGATCTTCATTCAAATTTTGAAAGATTTCTGAGGAAAATTAATGGATATAAATGAGAGTAATATTTAGATAGATGGCTTAATTGTGTTTTATTCCTACGCAAATTATTTTTCACCACCGGCACCCTAAATTCTGTAGGAGGGTATAAAATAACAAAGACTAAATATCGCTGCTAAGGAAAGATCATATTACCCCTTACAAAGTAAATATTTACTTTCCTAACTTTATATAACGGTTGTCTCAAACGATCTGTCTGTTTGATTAAAGTAAATTTAATTGTTTAAAAGTGTTTGAGTTTGACCGATTGATACAATGCTAACTTCTGTATATAGAGGTGGTACTTGTAAGATTTTTGGTAGAAGCTTGTTTTGTTTGTTTCTTTTGACATATCAATTTGGACAGGTATAAGTGATTTTGTTCGGTTAATTATAACTTTAATTTTGATAAATTGTGATCAATTTTCAAGGCTGTGCAACGAATATAAATATCGCGAAGTATGTTATAAATCTTAAATTGATTTAGAGAAAGACGTGAATATGAAATACTATAAAAATTTTTCTTTCAGAATATTTTTTCTATCTTTTCTTCATGTTTCTCATTCCTCAGACTTGCAATGTATTTCTTAGTTAATAAAACATCGTCTTTAGATATTAGAATTACAAGATACGTCATTTTGAGACTTCATTTTATAGTTAAAAATTTTTTATGAATAATCCACAAAATATAACAACTGTATTGTAGAACTTTATCAATTGTAATGTTTATTCCATAACTATAATACGATATTGGTAATACAGCAAACATAAAATCAAATGTAATGATTTTGCGATAGTTAGCTAATTTTGCGACTATCATTTCACGTAAACGCTTATTGTATATAAAACACTCATATACATACGATGATTTATCTTATCTCTAGAGATTAATAAAACTAGCAAGAGCATCATAAATTATACCTTAATTATACATACTCGACCGAAATCTCCCGCATCGATTAAGATGTGAGATTGTTCCCGAGTCTAGGGGATTATTACTAAACGTATTTATTGCTTAATGATATAAGAGCATACGCCAAATTTCAGATCTTTTACGACTGCATTGTCCTAAACCTTTTTATATTTAAGAGACTTAATTACATTTTAATAATTTATTAATAACCATTTCAAATATTACTAAATATTAAATTATTCGTTGCAACTAAAAATCAAGATCATTCTATCGCGATTTAATTTATCTCCCTGTGTAATTTTTTCGCAAATGAAACAAGTATTTCATAAAAAAATGATTTATTGATAACTTGGTTTATTCGTTATAGTTCGTATTATTATATAAGATCGTTATATTTACTTAGTTTGGACGCAAACTCCCGGTTATTATAACGGCATGTCGAAAAAATATGTGAGAAATATAAGGTAAAAAGCGGAATAATGGTATATACATGTAAATATATATGTTCATACTCAACTTCGTTAATATTATCTGTTAGTAATGTACAGATACAGTATTGAAATGATTATTTTGAGACGTATTTAAAAAAATTAAATTTCATAGTACGTAAAATCAAAAATAGTTTAACAATAACTGGAGTCCGTTAAGGCATGAAACATTAATCGGGTTCCTGTTCTCACGACATATGGAAATAAATAATTATTAGTAGATTATCACCAGCACTGGACGATTCTGCAGATTCTATGTATCTTCCTCTCTTTTTCAGTGGGTAGTAACGTGAAGGTGTATGTGTGTAGAGATGGCTAATATTTATATTGGATAAATTTACTGTTGAAGTTTTTTTATTATATTGCAGTTTTAAAAGACAGATACGCATGAAGCAGAGAAATATGCCGTAAGATTAATTTGGTGAATTGGAGGTGTGATCTCGGGCAAATTAAATTTGACCATGTGTTTTACTTTTGGTTTAGATTATATAGTTTTTTTACTATGGGATTATCGAATGTCAATAAAAGTTTGAGTACAGATACTATCTTAAGAGAAAGCCAAAAATGATCTTTAGTTACGTGAAAACATTGACAGCAGACGTGGTAAATGTCAATTCTAAATAAATGTTTTGGACGTTATGTTCAATTCATAGAACGAAATGTGCATGCTTTTTGTAATATATATATTTATATTATCATAAAAATAAGTTATTCATCGATGTGTTGATAGATCTTACTATATTTCTTTTTGCATTTCTTTATTTGCACTATTCTATTAGCTAATTTGATTTAGTCATTTGTTACTTATCAACATATCTTCATATTTTATTATTAGCTATTTTATTTGCGCATATATCTTACTTTCTCTGTTTTTAATTTCTGTATTTTTACTAGTTTGAGTCCTCATCCCCATATTCGTTTCTTATACCTTCGTTTCTTACTCCTTTTTAAAGTTTATTAAAATTTATTCCTTATCGATTTTACTTTATCCTCGACATTTTATTTAAAAAATTTATATATTATGTTTTTCTGATTGACTACAAATGATTAAAATAAGCATAAATAAGAATATGTTTCAATGAAATAACCGTTGGCCGCAAACATGAAATTATGAAATGAATGCTCGTCACAATCACATTAATTAAGTAAGTAAGCAACAACACGGCCGACCTCAGGCTCGAGCCCTCCACAAAATGCCTCGCCACCGTCACCGCAGTTTAATCCGACCAATTTGTTGATATTAAAGCAAACGTGAGGTGACAGGAGTTAGACAAGGGAGGTGGGGGCGCGGGGCAGTTTTTGCGTGACTCATCCGTCCCTAGGCAGACGCCGGCTCTCTCAGTTTCATGAATATTAAATCGGCCCGTTTGTTGTGGCGTCGTGTTGTTTGTCCGTTGCAGTGGCATTGGGATGATCCCTGCAATAGCCTCCCTCTCTCCGCTACGCTTAAAGAGGTAACGCGTGCAGTATTTCATTAATGTATTAAGGGGTTACTTCGGTGGAATCGGCCAATGCTAACTGTATAGGAGATTGACAAATTGCTTTATTGAGATTTGAAGCAAAAAGTTTTTTTTTTTGCTTGCGATTAAATTTTTGGGAGTTTTCAATTAACAATAAATAGTCATATTTTATTGACTTAACGTTTTTAGTTAGTATTGAATAAATATATTTATTGTTTTTTTGTAGTACGAATAAATGCGATCTTATGTCAATAAATATTTTTTTAAAGCGTTTTATATCTTCTTTGCAACTTTACATCGAACGAGCTCACGAGAATAGTGCAACTTAGTCCCCAGTCCAGGTCATTATCAAGAACGTTTCATGAATATTAAGCTGGTTAGAATGTTTTGATGTGTTGTTTCTCCTTTGCAAGGGCACTGAAACCCTACAGTGGCTCACCCTTTAATGCTGTTTGTATGCAATATTTCATTAGTCTTTTACAGGGGCTTTGTCGCTGCAATTTACTTGTGTATGTATATATGTGCGGAAATTGTTATATTATATTTTGAAATTGAAAGGGTTTTGCAACAGTTTTTATTTGAAATGGATTCTTTATCATATAGATTGAAGTTTTACAGTATTTTTTCCGTTTTTTATTTTTTTACCTATAATGGGCGAAAAATTTATGTATTTGTGATATATCAATAAATGCCTATTCGTTATTTTATTATTGTTGAAAAGCTTATAATTTAGTTTAGCAGTAATAGTAAAAAAAACTTCGGCCCTGATGAAGTTACTGTCGTGCCTAAACTTCATTGAGTTTCTTAGAAAATATTAAATTTTTACAAATATTAAAATGTTTGTGTCTTTTGTATCTTAGAAAAATATAATTCTCAGTAACAAATCAACATTAAATTCTGAAATTTAAACATTAAAACTACTGGAATTCAATAATATGTAATTTAGTTTTGTTTACTGTAACAAACATCTTTAGAGAAATAAAAATAAAAAAAATGTACTTAAAATTTATTTATTAAATGTTAATTGTATGCAATATTACGTTAACGTCTTCTGGGAACTTAAAACTGAAAGTTAGGAGCAATTAAAAATGAGAATCTTGAGACTAAAAGTAATTGTAGCATTTATTAAATTATATATCCAAAGCGGGGTGAGGTTAGTTTCATATTTTTATTTACATTTTAATATTATGATTTACTTAATAGTTTTGTAAAAGGTATTGTATATAAAATGTTTTTGTTTTGTTTGAAGATGTATCAGCACTAAATGGAATTTAAAAATGTTTTAATAGATTCAATTTATAAAATTCTGTACGATATTTTTAAAATTATTTATGCAATAAATGTTAGTATTTTAGTGTTGTTATAAATTTAAAGTTTCTGATCGTATTATCTTTTTTTACTTATCCATGGAGGCATTAATAGCAGTTAAGACATAATATTATAAATGAAAAAGTGAGTTTGTTTCTTTGTTTGTATATATGGTATTTTAGTATTTACCAAATTGTTACGTTAGTGATAAAAGAGTAAACACAAATATGTATGTATATCTATAGAGTAATTGAAAAGTATCCTTAATTTTCCAAATAATTTTGAAATGAAACCACTGTTTCTTCTCTTTTCTCATGCGAGTGAAGTTACTGGTCAAGGTGTGAGTATTTTTTTATAAATTCAGGAAATAGTTTATAATTACTAAAAGTATACATTTTTAAATAGATGCTCGGATTTTAAAATTTGTGAACAAAAGCTATGTTAATAAGTTAAACGATATTTAGAAAGTGTTAATTTGTTTATATTAATAGGTATTGAATACGATTGATGAAAATAGGTGCGATCTTTATGAAGTTAGAATAATTTAGCGTAGGAAGTTATTGTGAATAGTGTAAATTACTGAAACATAATTAAGGTCTAAGGAACTTTGAGACTCGTAAAAGCAAAGATGTATGAAACGTGACAGAGGTGAATGAGGGGATACGTGCAACTAAATTTCCAGTAACAATGGTATAAATGTTAGGGTTATCTATAAAAAAATGTAACATAAAATTGATGCCAATACATAGTAAAGTGGTTACTCTTAAGTGTTCTTCCCTATAAAGTCCTCAAAGTACAAACACTGGTGCTGTGAATTGTGCCATTTTTGCAATTGCTACATTCGCTATTCAAACTGTTTACCGCACACGTCGACTTTGCTGACAACTGCAAAGCGTCCCTCCCCAACCTTCCACTCGGGGTTGCGCAGCTTCAAAATTGTTTTCATACAATAGAATTCAAATTTTAACAATGGGGTGTGCACCCGATGACGTCATTGTACTCATGTGGACCGGGTGTACCCGTTTAGAGTATGCGCGCCCCTCGCAGGGTAAAATCCGGATGCAACTATAATTTATCATTCACACTGTTCATTCGCCGGCTTGGGTGGGCAAGTACTGTATGACGTCATCATTTGATTGCAGAAGGTCATTCTGGGGTGTTTTTGAAATATTGAAGTGGATAGTTTACTCATTCTTAGTCCAGGGGGTCAATTCGTTAAAAACGTTCAGTGTTTTAATAACACCAAATTGGCCCTGATGAAAGCTACATTTTTATTGCGTTTCCAGTTAATGTACAAAAACAATTTCTGTATAAATGTAGGTACTTAAGAATTGAAGATTAAAAAATTAAAAACTGAAAAAACCTGTTAATAACATGTTGGCGCGCGTAATTGGAGCTAAAATAACAATTGCTCATTCAAATTAACAGGAAAGTTTGTAAAATCTGATTTAAGATGGCAGCCACACAGTTTAAATATGTAATATATTTCATGACCATTTCTTAAAATATTTGTTTACGTAAAAAACGTAATGATATTAATTGAGGAGTCAAAGCAGGATGGGATTCTTTCCCATTGGATGTTAAATTCTAAAATTTATTAGTTTTTTATGAGCAAATAGTTGTAGATTATTCCAAATTTATAATAAAGATTGTAGCTGAAAACAAAATTCCTTATACAAATATCATCTGTATGTATTTCCTAGTATCTGTCAAATAAAATAATCACTTCTTAATTATTGTTGCTCATGTTAAAGATATAGTTCATTATCTACCTGTGGTATATCAATTTATATTATATTTGTAATATTGCGTACATATGTCCTCGTTTGCAGAAAATTATAGAATTTTTTTATTTTAAGATTCACTGGCAATTAAAATTCTTTCATCAGTACATTTATCAGCAAATTTTTTTAACCATAGCTAGAAAATATTAAAACGGTTATATATAATGTTTTATTAGAAGGTGTATATAAGTAATTAAATATTTTTTTTCCTTATAAGGTATATTCTACCTATATTAGGTGGATATAGGTAGAATGCCATTATTGTCCATACTTGTTTTAGGTCTTGGTATTATCAATGTTCGTGTCTATTGATGATGAACCTTACATTATTCTGAGATATGCTCTATATTTGGAACATATTTATTTGTAAATTCAAATAATTATTTTTTACATTTAACAGAAGAAACGTCATGCTCAATCTTTTACATAAAATAAGGTTATTGATTTATCTCTTTTCGTTTATTTTTATTTACTGGTTCTAACCTTATCTAATGTTAATTGATTGGATGAGGGTTTAAAAATGTTTCCTGCATTACTTAATTTTGGAATTTTAGTATTTTTTCAGATCAGAATAAAAATCATAACTAAGGAAAGTGGTAAATTTATCGAGTTGATGGCAAGTCCATTTAGTCTTATTTTGGTTTAATGGCACTTTCGTATGCTCTTAGCATGTGAAGTTGGTTCTTTTTCTTAATTACACATTACACAAATAGGAGTATCTACAGAAGATATTTTATACAACACATTTTATGCTAGTGGTCAAATAATAAAATCTGTCAGATCTAAAAAGTTGTCTCTTCATAATCTATAAGTTAAATAGTAACAGCTATATGCTGAGCTAATTATGTACGTTTACTATTGGTAAAGTCCACTTATCGCCTCGCTTATCTGATGTTTTTTAAGTCAGATTCTGCATAAAGTTCATTTGTGAAAGTTTTCTCAATATTATTGATAGAAACGAAGTCGAATGTTATAAACAATCTTAATTAAATTGAATTTTTTTATAAGCTAATGATAAAACATTGACTTTAGCTTTAATTATTTTATTAAAATCCTTTTGAAGTATTCTTTAAAATAAACGTATATTTTATATACCTTCAAATATTGTTATGATATATACAAATAAAACTAAAAACTACTCTAGTTTATTACTTATATGAAATTATTACCTCATGACTATTTGTTTCTAGAATTAAATGTATTAGATATAAAAATGTTTCTTAGTACTTTAAGTATGGTCGCGAGTAATTATTTTTATAACAGAGAAGTAATTACAATTATCAATATATAATAGTAATTACTCAATGTGATGAAATATGTTTTTAATCCAAAAATAACATTAAAATACTTATTTCACGAATTTTATTAATGCAATTTTTTTAACTATATTATCGTGTTTATTAGCAGGTATATAATGCCGTGAATTTATAAATCATTTTCTCCAGAAATTTATTGTTAAAAATTATTGCGAAAATGACATAATTGTGAAATTTATACAAATGGTATTTATTTGTTTTTTGGATTTAATAATAACAATTTAAAACATTTTTATGTTTTTATAATAATGATTTTAGTTATGAAACATACAATTTGGATTTTGCGAGCGAAGGTTCTTGATATTTTTGATAGCATGAAGGACCTCCATTTGGAATTGAAGAGTTTCTTCAGTATCAAAGTCAGCAATAGATGGTATGATACCCTGGAAGAATGATAAGTGAGTGTTAGCGTTTCTCTCGTACCTAAGCGCAATTTCGGCTGTCGCCAGGAAGCAGTTCAGGCTGCCTGACAAAGAATCATCTTTCTCTTCCTTCACCCGAGTTCGTTTCTTTAATTGTGGTGACTTTTCAGATCCGCTAGCTTTGTCATGTGTCGGTTCTTCTTGCGATTGCGGCTGAAGTTTCTTTCGTTTCTTAGGCTTATTTTCACCGATCGAGTTGTTGAGAAAGATAAGCTTTTTGTGGTAGATATATTTCTTCATTGAATGTGGGCTTGCGCCTGATTCAATATGATCTTTATATTTCTTTTGCCATTTTGTATAAGAATCTCGCACGTTAGCCCATTTGCTTTGTACTGCCTTGGCTGGAATAGAAACATATTAATTTTTTTATATTACTGTTATGTAAGTCACTAATAAATGACTAGATCTTAGGGAAAACAGAATCGATCTGTTTGAGTGCAAAGCAAGAGTACAAATTGTTCTTGAAATGTCCTTAAATACATTTTTATTTTTTATGGAACATGAAAGGAAAGGAAACAAGCAATATAAGGCTTAACTTTTAACGAAAGTTATAGAAAAGTTATGATTCATATTTAAAATAAAACTTTGGGAAAATGTTCAACTTTCTCATGACTTACAAATTAAATCGAATTAAAAACAAAAGATATGGAAAAGGAAATTAAGTTGAATGGTATTTTGTTGTAAAGGCTACGTGATAATATACTTAAATGCAAAATTTAAGTTGCGATTTGCTCTTATCAAAGACAAATATTTACCAACATGAACTTTAGTTCATTAGGTTTTGAAGAATATATCGCTTCTATAATCTCGAGTATTCACTTGTGAGAGAAACGTTCATGGGGACAATATGCGAAGCTTGTCAGTGCGGAAAGGTTATATTTTACTTGTGTAAGTATCTTACAAGATAAACTGAATTTAATGGTTGTACCTACATATTTTTTAATTACGACCTTATTATATACAATTACTGCATGGAATTAATAATTTAAAACATGTTCTGTAGATATTGGCTAGAAAAGAAGACAGGATTAATACTCGAACATAAAACGGTTGAAAATAACAGTTAATTATGACAAAATTCACAAAAAATTACAAAAAGATTAGCATTTAAAATATAAATTTATCAAATTCATGTTTTTTAAAGTAAATATAAATGTTATGCGTTTCTTGATAGAATCAATCTACATATATTATATATTTGTATTAATAATATTATTGACTAGACTGGCGTAAGATATACATATAATAAAGGAGCTAAACAGAAAGGAGAAACTTTATCAGGCTCTTGAGGAGGTTATAACGTTATATAAACGATGAAATCCAGTGATGTTTACCATTGTAAAGGAGTTAAATCTCTAAAAACGTTGGCGTAACTTCGTTATAAAGATCAAGAAATTATTTTTGATATAGAAAAAGTAAAGCATTTAAAAGAGGTATAAATGGCTTGGTTTTGGGGAGGTCGTTACTTTAATTAGTTTTACAAACTTCGCGTTCGTTGGTACCAATTTATTTTTGGTAATTTGTTTTTTAGACATTGCGGACTCTTACATTTTACTTTCTGTCTTCTTTTAGTATATAGTGATAAATAAAAATAAATGAAGATGTTAATCTATGTCTCGCAAGTCTGCAATTACATACATTTTGTATACTCTATCGTATTTCACACTAGTGCGTATTAATATATTACCATATATTCCATCATTGAGTATAAGTGGCTACAATCACTCAACAGTGTTCTCTAATCTCGTCAATTTGTGAGACAAACCATATATATATATATATATATATATATATATATATATATATATATATATATATATATATATATAATCAGATAAATAATATTATTTAAAGATAAAATAGTTTTATGAATGATAATACATGTCATTGGTATATGAAAAACAAAGCTACTACTACTATCTTCAGAATTTGACGAAAACTTTTTAACGAATTTTGTAAATCACCTTTACGCAGGTGGTATTAGAATAATTTATTCTATAATATCCAAAGGAGAGAGACTTGTTAATTTACAAAACAATGAAAATCCTCACCCATTTCAGCCCTTTCGTCTTCGGTTAAATCGTCAAAGTTTGGAAACTGGGCCAGGCAAATTTCCTTCCAGGCTTTCAGAGTCGGTCCTTTGTCCTTGTAAATGTCCAAAGTTCTATCCCATAGCACTGGTCGCTCCTTCACAAGAGTCAACAGTAAGTCTATATCAATGTCGTACTCGTTCATAGCGAGGATCATTTAAATACATTAACGCTGAATGTGTATTGGTCAACATAGAGATATTTTCTTATGTATAACATTTTACGCATAAATTCCACATTTTATTAATTTAATTATAAGTTTTTGATAACAATAGGGGTATTACGGTGATTGTCGATATTTATTGATCTGCAATTATAATAATTTACGGGATTTTATTTTTACCACTGGGTTGTCAAAATTAATTTGTACCCTAATATATTATTAGCAAATAGAGTGCCCTTGATTTTTACTTATGAAATATACAAAACCTACGTGGTGCCATTTCATATTTCATTATTAATATCGAATCACGTGGTTTAAGATCACTGATACACTGAGGACATGTTTTAAACGCAATATTAACTATTTTTATTGTCATTTCTCATATTCCACGTTTCTACTTATTTTGAAATTATCAAAGTAAAATATAAAATTAGTTTTCAGTTTTTGTTCATTTTCTATGTTAATATTATTGAATAAATATCAATTTTTCTCAAAGTGTTTCATGGAAATACTCACGACGGGAAATGAAGGGATTTACGTAAGAATTACAGTTCCCACCAAATAAATTCCTTAACCTTAAATTTAAGGCCCTAATATGTTAAAACTAAATTTATGGTGTAGATGTATTTTCTAAATTTAGTCGAAAATGCATAGTCGAACTTACTCATAAGAGTCCCATGGCCGGTTTCTGAGTACCATTTTTGGAATATATATCTATTTCACAACTTTTTGTATGAATAATTTCAAATAAAAGAGTTATGGAATAGATATCTATTCCATAAAATGTACTCAGACACCGGCCACTATCACAGTCACAGTTGCTTTGACAGCACGTCTAAATTTAGCGTCATTTGAGATACATATCTTTATGCCAGGGAATATAGTAAATATGAAAGTTCAACCATGCAAGCGCCATAATTGCACGCTGCAGATGGCTCTTAAAGCTCTACTTATATAATCTTACTACATATGATTGTTAGTAAGAATATATAGATTCAATAATATTTGATTAAACTCAGATCAATTAAAAAGGATTCAGTTAAAAATATTTGAATTCCGTAAAAATATTATAATAGGCTTCTCATTTACATTTTGTTTTATTTACGTATGTAGATATTTGTTCGTAAAACCAGTACTACAAACAAGTTGCTTTCCATCGCATTCTAACAACAAAGCAGACAATCCTATACGTTTGCGCGTCGAGTGTTATTGATATGCGTCACCGGTTGGAATAGAAACGACCGTTCTCCGTGTAGCAGTAGGTAAAATAATAATTAAGGTCAAAACAGGTTTTTTTATTATTTTTGAAATTTTATATCGGTGGTAGTAATTCGAATAAAGGATACGTTTGGAACAGAATTTTTTATTCTAATTGTATATATTTTTTTTAGTAGGTTTTTGTATAAAAGTTTTTTTTTTCGATAAGTTTCTAGGATTCGCTCTCGGTTCATAATGCTAATATGTTATATGTTCTAAATTTTTAATTCGGGTCAGAGTCGTTTTCTACTCTATATTAATATATTTTGATGTATCTAAAGGCTAGTAAGATAATAATATGTATGAGGAATGCTAATTAGAAATTTAAATAAATATATCCAATTTATCAATACAGATATTTCAAAAAGCAATATTCTTAATACTTTTCTAGTTCAATCTCTGTTCACACTTGCCGTTATTTTCGTAATTCTATGATTTCTGCGAACTAATTGGAATTATTACACGTACCTAAATAAATACGCGGACCTAAACAAATTCGTATGACCGGTAATAGCCGGGCGACGCGCGCGGAACGACTGCGTGCGGTCCGGCGCGCATCCGGCTCCCGACCGGTGCCGTCTGCCGGTCTGGCAACGACGCTCTGATATTATGCGTGCTTGCCGAGCGCCCACGGTGTTGTGAGGGGGGATTTTATTTGAGTTTGTGTGTGTCAGATATACACTTTCATAGTTGTCATGTAGGCCGGATATGTGCAAGAGTAGCAGTATTTGCGTGTACGCTTGAGCGATTTTGTGTATGTGTATAATATGTATAATTGTGTGTATGTTCTGTAATTGTGTGTTAATTATTATTATTTTCTGTCATTACGTGTGAGCTTTGGGTGTATTACGGTAGTATTAGTATTATTTGTAGCTTGTTTCAGAATTTATGCGTGATGTATTGATGTAGTTATTCGTTTTATATAATTATGTATACTGTAGTAAAATTTCTTGAAGTAATTAAGCTGATGATGGTGACCAGAATATTTATTGAGTTGTTATTTTTAATTATTTATATAAACGGATACTACGGTTGTGTTTAGGTAATGGTTAAAGGAAAGTAATAATTTATTAAGTTGGTTTAAGTTATATTAATGTGCCTTGTTCTTAAAGTTTATATAAAGACAATAGGGAGGTTATTTAAATTCAAATAAAACAAATTACAAGAATAAAAAACGAGCCGACATTAAGCAAGTCTATGTAAAGTAACTTTAAATTGCAATGTTATTATATTTCCATATGAGAAGAATTACTTGAAATTTGGCCGTTATTTTCATTTCCACTCTTTTTCCAGCGGACATGATAATTTAAAGGGAACTTGCTGCATTTTCACATTAATGTTTTTGATGAAATTTCACGACTTTTGTTGAGAATTGATGAATTACAGAATTTTTTCTTATTAATATCAAAAAGTAGCAATCCATATACTGGTACGTAGAAACGCCTTTAAAACCCCAAAGTGCTAAGAAAAATCAATAATTCTTTCAATACAATGAACCAAAGTTGAAAATGTTATTTATCACACATGCACTCAATATCAAAATATTTTAAACTCCAAAGAATGGCGCGGGGTGTTACTTTATGTTTTATATAGTTTATAGGAGAAGAAAACAAAACAAATTTTATTTATAAACTATTCTACTCTTAACTGCTCTGGTAACTTTGTCTAATAATTTAACTCATCTTTGACATTTGTAAAAGTAAAACGCTAATTACATGTACAATTTCAAGTTTCTAAGTCGGCTGAAACTACATTAGAGGTTTGGATGATGAACGAGTTAGTCAGTGTTAAAGCTAAGAATTTTTGAAAGTCTATATCTCAGAGACAGGATTATCAGGAAGGTGATGATCTTCCCGTTGTATACAGTATTAACTTTGTATCTTAAATAGGTCTTGAGTTAGAGGTATGTCAAAAGTAGTGTGAAAAGTTTCGTTTAAATATCACACAGTAAGCGCAAACAGTCGAGAATTTTTAAGGAAGCTACCCTGCATTTAGAATTAAATAAAACTGACATTTTATTTTGTGAAACACACTATTTAAAATATATAACATTCATACGTAAAATCCTACACAAAATTGTTTTTATTCTAACGTATAATTATTTTTAGTATTATTTTTATTTTATCCCAATTATCGATCCTGAATAAAGACAAAATTAGTACATAGTTGTAAAGGAGACTATAATTATTGGTTCTGGGGAAAAAATAATATAAATTTGATTATGAAAAACTCGCCATTATTTTGAAAACTTAAAAATTGCACACAAAACGAATGTACTTCATATATTACATTTTATGAAATGTTCTGCTATTTAAAAACTTAATACTCTTTTGAAGAATTTTGTAATGTTTCTTTTAATATGTTAAATAATTTCATAAAACGTTTTGAGAAAATAATATATTTGATCATAAAAAACTCGCCTTTATATTGATAATTAAAAATAGCACTCAAAACAAATGTTCCTCACGTACTATACTTTGCTCTACCGACACAAGCCACATGTCTAGCAATAAGAAATCGCTAGACATGTGGCTTGTGTCGGTAGAGCAAAACGTATTCATTCGGGTTTTGTCAGTGCAAATATTTGAAGTAATTTCTAGTAGATGACGATGATTTTATCGACGATTATATCCAAGATATATAATTATTCATACAGAACAATAGAAGTTACTGAATGGGAGTTAGAACAATTAATTCGCTTTGAATCTAATTTAATACTTTCCTTCAGTAGAGGATACTTTCCTTCAGGAGAGGGTACTAGGAACAGGTTTTAGTAAAGCGACAAAGTTTGTTAACAGTAAAATTTTACAATCTTTTTAATTTATTCATGGTGAATTTCCACGACTAATTCGGAAAGTATTATGCATGAAGGGAAAGTTGGCGAAGTCGGTCTCGAAGCTCCCTAATCTGCATCTCTTTATCCAACTGGATTAAGACGAACGGAATAAGGCGAAATCTTAACTTTTTTAATTTACTAAAAAAGATCTAAAAAAATCAATATTTACCTATATATAATGATCATAACCATTCAGGTTGTGAAATAAAATATAATTTGTGGGCATTATGTTCTGCTGTCGGAAGTTAACTATAATATTAATTAAAATTTATCATTGGTGACTAATAAAATTTCAAATTAAAATAATTTTAAAACTTTTGTATTATTTACGTCTTTGAACTCAGTAGGCTTGGCCCTATTTAGAAGCTATAAGAGTGAAGATATAAGACCGACATACTTATTTGAGTCACAATCTTGCTACTGTTTTAAACCGTTGTGTTGCTTAAATTAAAAGAGCCACAGCGTACTTTTTTATTCTTGATAAATAGAAAATTGTAAAAAAAAACGATAAAAATAAAAAAAACCTATTACAAAATATTTCTATTAAACTAATAACAAATATTAATTTTTACAACATAAATACATTGGCTGCTATATCTTTAACAAGTGTAAAAATTTGGTATGTACTTAAATAATAAATCATTAAAGTATATTTTTTTATCTAATATTTATTTTATTTTTATAGACATAATAAATGTACATTTTAAATCACAATTTTTTTTCAGTTGAGTTAAGTCACTTGTATGGAGTTTCCATGAACTTTTTACACATTCTACTACTACATGGCATAATTTGGTCAATTATTACTCGTAAACTTGTAGTCTACTTAGCTGTGACAATATTTATTTTAACATCATTAAATATACTATTATTGTGAATATTTTCCCGTTATTCAAAAATAGCTGTTTAGCGGAAGGGAAACTCTAATGAAAATAACCATTTCAAAGCTAAATATTTCATAAACGAATCCTTCTATCGAATAACAGTTCATAAGTTATCAAAATTTTAAAAATACCTATTCAACGATCCTCTGTATAAAGTGTTATTAGAAAAAATCATCTCTACTTTGCATGTAGTGGAAATACCCTAAAAACTCTTTTAAAAGATTTCATTACGTGACTTTGCAGGAAATATAAATATGTATAGGAGTTATAAACATGCCCATTTGTAGCTTTATAGTACTAAAAGTCTGCTAGTAAAACGGATGTGGTTTACAGACGAGCAGACAGATGGATGCGACGAAATTATAAGGATTCCCAGTTTGGCTACGACATTCTAAAAAGTTTTAAACGGCCTCACCGTCAGACGGAGGCGCAAGAACATCTGCATGAAACGGAGGCCGAGGGCAGCACAAAAATAGGTGTTCTTTACAAACCAAGCACAAATAGAGAAGTTCTTTACAAACCAAGCACAAAAATAGAAGTTCTTTACAAACCAAGCACAAAAATAGGAGTTATTTACAAACCAAGTACAAAAGTAGGAGCTCTTTACAAACCAAGCACAAATATAGAAGTTCTTTACAAACCAAGCACAAAAATAGACGTTGTTTACAAACCAAGCACAAAAGTAGGAGTTATTTACAAACCAAGCACAGAAGTAGGAGCTCTTTACAAACCAAGTACAAAAATAGGAGCTCTTTATAAAATTGTTTATAAAAATAAAACTATGCAATGAGTCATTATGAAAAGTCATCAATTTCTACTCCAAATTAAATAAACAATAGAGAAAAGGATCACCAAAATCGGTCAATAATTACGATTTGTGGCATGCTCTCATACATACTTACGTATTATACGTACTGACCGATACAAGGAAACGTAAGTAATTTTTCAAAGTCAAATTTAGATTATTAAAAAAAACATTATCTTTCGAAAAAGCTTCATTAAAAGTTTATTACTTGTAAAATTAATCAAGTTATAATTGTTTCCATTCTGAAAACTCGAGGTAGGGGCATTAGTTTTTAACTAAGTACTTAGTTAAAAACTAGTCCTAAAAACTATCCGCGGTTTACGCAATAAACTACATAGTTCAGTACATTATAATCAATTATCGTTTCTTAAAAACCCTAGGTCTTTCTATGGTTATCGTTTATTTTCATAATGTAGTCGCATTTTTGTTTCTTAAGTTGATAAACACAAAAACGATTACGTTTTAGAACTGGCGAATTGTCTTCCGTTTAATTTATACTTTGAATTGAATTGAAATAGTTGTTCTTCGTTTGGTTTTATAATCTCATTTTGATTCAATCATTGCGGATAAACACATTAAGCTAGGCTATACCAGTTTCTCAGATTGATCTGCACAAATTGACGGGTACGCAGATGTTGCAATTTATGCAATCAAATGCGTTTTACAATAATGTTTGATCATATATTTTCTTCAGTAATGAAAATCTGATCAAAATTGGTTTAGTAAATTTATAAAATTCACTTCGAAAAATAGACATTTACAATTTGCACGGAAAAAATTGTATTTTCGTCTAAATTTTTAATGATACGAAAAGAATCGATTCCGTAAAATCTAGGCAACATATATACGCAAGAAAAGTACACAAATACATATCAATGATATGAAAAGAACATAAATCGTAAATAAAAGTTTCCAGTAGATCACTTCCCTTTATTACGTTTAGTATCTACGCTTGCCATTTCGCTGTTTCTGACGTTTGACAAACACTTTGAATCGTTTATTCGCCAGCCAGCGCGCTTTGTTTTTTCCAAACGTTTGCTGAGCTCTATTGTCGGTGGTACTCAGTAGGCTGATGCTGACAGCCCAAATTTATTATATTTCAAGTTTGTGTGATTTAGGTCGTCGTGGATTTTACCACTTCGGTTATGGATTTTGTGGGAATGATATTTGAAATAGGTTTACTCGACATTAAATGTATATATTGATGCTTAATCGGATATAGTTTTAAACCAAATATTTTTATCACAAAAATGTTATCTTTGAATTTATTCGAAAAAAAATGTTCTTTCAAAATGCGCCTCGTTAAAAAGAAACCTTATATGATATCTTGCATTATGAACGATGGAATAAAATGGTCACGAATATGTTGCATCTTTTACAAACTAATTACATATTTAAAAGGGTAATTTAAGATTATGTTTTGTAATTATTTAAAAACGTGCAACCATTTACATATTATTTGATCACAAGTGAAGAAGTCTGTTATAAAAATTACAATGTTGTATTGCTACTCGGTAAGTATAATACACGATTGTGTCTAAAATATAAATAGTTTATTTCATACAGTCTTTACTAGTTTTGGATGAAGAAATTAATTATACTTATATTTAACCGATTACTTTAGACTTTTGCTTTTTTAAAATATTGCAAAGAATCGAGGTACGCTAAACTTACCATACTAGAAACTCACACTACAAATATTATTTGACCACAAGTGAAGAAGTCTCTTATTAAAGTAACAATATTGTTTTGCTACTCGGATAGTGTAACACACGATTATGTCTAAAATACAAATAGTTTTATTTCGTGCCGTGTTTACTAGTTTTGGATAAAGAAATTAATTAAAATTATATTTAACCGCGAAAATTAATTAAAATTATATTTAATAAAATTACTTTAATTATATTTAATTTAATTAATAATAAATATTGCAAAGAAACAAGATATGCCGAACTTACCACATTAGAAAATATTCTGTGTCTTGGAAAATAAAAATACTTTAATCAATGTAAAATTGTTGAAACAACAATTACAGAATAGAAAATTTTAAGAATTTTTTCACAAAATTATCTCATTTTTTGTAAATGATTGTAATGTGTTCAGACACGATACCACAAATTGTTTAGTTAATTGTCTTCGATTTTTCTGATATTTGTTTCCAGAGTAGGCAAAATATGTGGATGTTCTTATATAAGATGGAGAATAAGTACGAAGTAAAGGGCAGTCAATGTTTTTATTTTTTATTAACATAAAGTAAATTACGAGTATCCTCAGGAAGATTTATTGTCAAAGCGACCTTAGTGGAAGAGTGAGTGTGTCATATTTAAGTTTGTTAAACTTTTCAAGGTTCTGTGCCTAAAAAGAAAAAAAAACGGAATTCTTATGAGATCACTTATTTTCTCAGAAACTATGATATGTAGAAATTTGAAATTTGGCGTGATAAAAGATTTTATTGGCTTACATAACTTGCACTAGATAACCTTTTAAAAATATTTATGTAAGCATTACACAAAGTACTTACATTTTTTTTTGAGTCTTAGGTTATTCTAATATAATTTGAAACGCATTGTTATGAGGAATAAAAAAATATGTATACATTCCTAATTCAAAATTGCATATTTAAAAAGATATTTTAAAAAATATGCGAAAGCACCTTCCTTCATCTCATTTCGGAAACTGACGAACCAAAAATGAAGAAAAATACAGATTTTTGTAAAATGTGAGTAGAAGATTACAGGAAAAGTGTAGCGATTATCCTAGATCTTATAATTTGTGAAATATGCATCACGTTTTAAACTGATAAAAGATACAGTAGGTAATAAGTTTAGGTGGTGAAAATCAAGTTTTTAAATTGTTTCATAGAAATGCTATGCACTCTTATAAGTGTTTAAATGTATACGAAACCATTGTAGTGCGCATTCTACTCGTACTTGACAGATTTTTTATATATTATGTTTTTAAGTCGTTCTCAAATGTTTTAAAAAACATTCTCAGTATAAATCGTATACGATTATCGCACTGTTGGTACTATTTTGCAATAGTTTTTTTCCCACGAATAAAAATAATAAATCCTTAACTTGTAATGAAGATTTCATTTTCAATAAAAATGAAAAGAAAGGTTTTTAAAAATTTACAGTATTTTATAATATCTCTATGCGTAAAAAAGTTTAAATAAAAAATGGAAATTGATTTATGGTATTGAAGACTGCTCGAGGAAGTAAAATTAAAATTATTTAAGAGGCAATTTAAATAAAGAAATTTACACTTCTTCAAGTTGAATATTTTTATCAATGTCGATGTCAAGATTTTGCCTGAAGAAGAAGAAATAAAATTATTTAAACGGCAATTTAAATAAAAAATATATTCTGCTTTTACTTGAAAATATTTGTCGACGATGTAAGATTTTGCCTCAGGAAGCTGAAATAAGATTATTTAAACGTCAATATATACTTCTTTATTAAAAAAAAAATAAAGAAATCTATTTTGATTTTAACTTGAAAATGTTTATTGATGTCGTTGTCACGATTTTGTTTGAAGAACCTAAAATAAAAGTATTTGAACGCGAATTTGAATATAGAAATTTATTCTGTTTTTAACTTCAAAAAGGTTTATCGACGTCGATGACAAGATTTTGCCTTCGCAAGCTGAAATAAGATTATTTAAACGTCAATTTAAATAAAGATGTCTATTCTGCTTTTAGTTTGGGAACATTTTTTGGTGTCGATATCAAGATTTTATTTGAAGAAGCTGGAATAAAATTGTTTAAATGCCAATTCAAATAAAGAAATTTATGCTTTTTTAATTTGTAAAATATTTATCGATGTCGATGTCACAATTTTGGTTGTAAAAGCTGAAATTAGATTATTTAAATGCTAATATAAATAAAGAAAAACGTTTTTCCTTTTTAATTCAAAATATTTATTGACGTCGTTGTCGAAAAAAGATTATTGAAAATTATTATTTATTTTTAGCTTCAACTGGACGCTGTATTTGACCGGTAAAGGGTTCACGGCCCGTCCACGTGCCACTCTCGTGCGTCACTCTCGTGAATCATGAGGATAAGGAGTGAGGGTTGACAGTTTAATAAAAACGGACGTGTCAGTTTGTAAAGTTAAATGCCGCTCTTGAATGCCAAAAAAAAACGCCAGTGGTTGATTTTCGTGATGTCATATGAACGCGCGTCCAAAGTCAGCTTTTATTGTATGCGTGTTGAATATGACGAAACATTAGTATATGTTTATTATTCCAAAAGTACTATCATATAATTTTTCTATCACTCCAATAATTTTCAAACTTTTATTTAGTAACCACTTTTTAGTCTAAATCATAATTTATTTCGAAGCACCCAAAGTGGAAAAGACTTAACGACTTGTTGAAAATGAAAATAATAATTATTGTTAAAATTTTTCTGGTTATGTAATTTAAAACCATAATTTTTTATTTGAGTTCAAAAAAATTTTAAATCGTTTCTGTCCCATTTCCGTAAAGAATACCAGACAGACACTTTATGATTTTATAATTTATTTATTTTCTTATTTTGGGATATTTCTTTTAGAAAATTTAGATAAAGTTCTATATAACTTCGAGTAACTGTAATGAGTGTATAATAATAATATATAGTGACAGTAATCGCTTATCGATCCGACTCTGTTATCATTAGAATATTTGAAATAATTTCAGTAATAGAAAAACAAATGTATAATTTTCAAGATTCGAACTATAGTTCTATTTGAAAATGTTTGTAATTAAAGCCCTATTGAAAATTAAAAAGATCCATTTTTATTTTGAGGAAAATTTCAGGGGAAATGCTTAAAATGTTACAGTTGAATTACAGGATTATATCAGTTATATCAATTTTCAATATGTTGTTTTTCTCTTTTTTTTAGTTTCAAAATGATTAAGCTTTTTAATATTTTTGACAAAATCTTTTTTTTCGAACATTTTGATCATATATTTACTTTATCAATTAATTAATTAAAAATACATAGACAGTTAAAAAAAAATTAAAAAGTCGTACCAAATACTAAAAAAATACTTCATTTGTTTAGATATATTGCAAACTTAATAAGAACAGAATTTTTTTCCTAAGAACGAAATCTTCTGGGGAATAGCTCATACAATGCTTAAACGAAAGAAGTGTGATAGCTCATACAATGCTTAAACGAAAGAAAACCTACCTATAATATGAACGGAAATAAAGTAATGAAGCCTCTTATTTATGAACCGTAAACGTCTCATTCTTTGTTTACCCAATGAATTGAACAATTTCTTTCTATACACACATTACGTAACACACTTCGCACCACGATATCCAACAATATAAAGAAAAGCTCTGCTTACTTAGCGTAATGAAACCCCATTTTAGCTGGAACTTGTGATAAATCCGCGCCGCCCGCAATGAACTTCCATAAAAGCTCGCTGCCAACCTCTACCTAATTCTATTGAGACACAGAAATCGTGCTAGCTACGTCCACACTTACGTCATATTTTATGAGCGATATAATCCATGTTTATAGCTATCTGCATTGGGACATATTTCTTCAATCGGCCAAATGTTTGACCTCTATCTAACATTTTGGCAAAGGTATGAACGTAACTTTGATAGTCGATTTTCCTCTTCGCATTTTCTCGCTTTGCGACGATTTACATCGGGTTGGGTTGCGAGTTTATATGTTTTATTGCCAAGCGTGAGTTTGTGTGTTTATTACGAGCTACTATTTGCTGTTTGCCTGGGAAATATTTACGTCCCCAATTGATAAAGTTTACTTATTACGGTTAATATTTGTCGAATTTGAGATTCGTAGTGGTTCTAAATAAAATTTTGTTGAAATCAATTTTTTTGGTTGAAATTAACAAATAAATGATAAAATGGCTTTAAGAGTAAAATAGAATAGTTTATAAAAGCTTCGTTAGTTAGTCATTAAGATGAAAACTATATTCAATTATTGAAATCGGAAACATGTATTCGAAACATGAATAAAATTGTTTTATATATCGAGTGTTAAAGAAGATAATGAATGGATGATTCTTGAATTCGGTACGGATCAAGAATCATTCATTCATTGTCTTCTTCGGACCTTGAAATATATGTAATCACTTTATAGTCTAAATCAGTCATCGGATCGGTCGGAGCTTAAAATTTCAATATTTTATTCGTCTTTTTCGTTGACATTTATCCTCTATACTTAGACAGAATTATCTTCAACTACAAATGCTTATAAATGTCTGCTTCGCCATATGAATGCTTCCCAAATACATCAATTGACAGAGGGAAATCAGGACATATAATACGTTCTCCGTCAGTGACGCAATCGGAGCTTACGAGGGACACGTGCTCTAGTAAAAATACGGCGAATATAGTTGAGGTTGTACGAATATACACGAAGATCGACTTAAATGCACGAAGATGAACGAATTAGTTTTTTCCATTTTCATTTGACCATCGCCTTGTTTGATTATGGGCATTTTATTTGAAGGATAGTCCTAAGGAGACTTTCGGTTCATATCGAAGGTGCGTTGAATGGCGTAGGCCCATATGTACATACGTCATGTCCTCAGGATAAGATACTTTGAATATGAGCGAAGATTAGTGGGGTTTTAGTAACGATTTCTCCCAATTTTCCTTTACTTGAAAATTTTACTTGATAGGCATTCCATGTGGACTTTGAGGATAATACTGTTGTATTTCACACTTCAATTAATTATAAAGTAATTGGCAAGTAGGTTCAAAAGCTAAATAGAGATTTTATGTAATCACTCCATTAAATATGAATATTCATATCTTGCTTAATACGACGGTGTTACTTGTTTACTTGTTATTTTAGTTATGTGATTAAGATGTATTTAAAATGAAAGTTAGTAATAGAAGCAAAATTATTGACTAGGGAAAAAATTTTGTACTTCAAAATTAGTGAAAATGAAGAGGAAGAGAAATAAATTTGTATTGAAAGTATATAATTCAATTATAGAAACACAGCAAGTAAGTTTTTGACATAAGTGAAAAGATTGAATTCATTAAAGTAAGTCATTTTTCATTCCTTGATGCGTTTGAGTGAAAAGAGTACGTGCAAAAATGGATTGTTTTGTTACGTGAAAAAGAACAGGAATTGAAGCTATAATCGTTTTAATGACGGTGATAATTCAGTAATAATGGGGCAATTTACTTATTAGAAACTGATACCTGATTCTGATATAGCACAGTGAAATATTGAACAATGAAAGTTAAACTTCCTAAAATCTACAGGAGCATTTAAACATTCTGCAGGATTACTTACATCTTCTTCATGCATGTAATCCTGAATTGGTAAAAAATTATTCCTGGTGATTCCTGTAAGTTAAGAAAAAAGACTAGTTATTTCAGATTATTTTAAAACATACTATAATATAATATAATCTTAATACTAATTTTAATCCCTAGTCTCCGCAAAAAGATAATGGTAGCAATTTTAAACAAGAGGCAGCCATGATTAAAGCAAAGGACAAAAAGTCAAAGTAAATAGCTATGAATTCTTTATCATTGTAAGTTTTGACGTCACTTCCAGTCTAGACGATGACCGTGATGATGTAATAGAAAATATTGCGTCTGCGAGCGGCGCTAGCGGGCGAGGCAATTATTTAGATGAACCGTTTAATAACGTAGATTCATTTGTTTCACGTCGTCGTTTAAGGACGTATGTAAGGGTGAAATATTATTATTTAGTCTAGTCATTATTAATCATTACCTAGGGGTGTCACGATAAGCGGTCGTTTTCTTTTGTGAATAATAAACATCCTTTTTAAACGATCATTATTTTTCGCTGGAGAAGTGAAAGTCAGAGATGTGCAGCGCTATCTTAATCGGTTGTCTTCACTGCGCTTTATCTCCTGCCATATGATTTCATCCTCTTTAGTTTCTAGGATATTGTACTTTCAGATAAATGATGTTGGTTAATGAGCGTTAAGTATTTAAATGATAATATAATGAATGAAACTTTTGAAAAAATGTGACGAAATTATAAATTTTTACAAATTCTTAACCTGATCCTACGTTTTGCTTCCATACAGGAATTCCAGTTATTAGATAGTTATTCTTCCCCGTTTGAGTATCCTTTAAATTTACCTTCATTACTATTTCCGATATAAAATAGTATATTTTATTGAAAATAGTTATTTATTGAAAATAGTTACTACTTTATTGAAACTTTAAAATAAACTTTTGGGATTAAGTAAATTATTTTGGTTTATTTAGATTCGATATAATATCAATTTTGATAATGCGTTCCTGTTGACATTTTTAAATAAATTGTTTAAATAGATATCTTTCTGTGTGGAAAAATTTAAAACATATCAAGAAACATTTTAAAAAATAAACAACAATTCCTTTATATACTTGGTTTAACAATTCTATTTTGGCCCAATTAAGGTTTAGTAATTTGCGTTATATTCAGGTTATGTATATAAACAATCCAAAATGTTTTATTTTGTTTTATTTGTGGTTATACCTACGTATATTTTGGTGCAAGGAATTTTTTTTTATTTACGTTGGCAACTAATTGCTTTACGGTGGGTATATTACTCAGTTCATCGGTATTAGATTATATAATTGTTAAACTGAATATTTCCACTTCTTCAAAGCTCATTGCAACATAAAGTCACCCTTGATGAGGATTTTCGTAGACATGAAAATCTTCTTTGAATCTTTAATATCTTCTTTAGGAAAAGAGGTGACCATGGTGCATATATTGCACATTGGCTTCATTCGCTTTTCATTCTAAACAATTTTTAGAATATTCAATTCGGTGTAAATTTCTGACATTCAAAAGTCACTGGAAAAATTGGTGAATTTATTAGTGGCAAATCTGACTGTATATTTTATTCTCCGATAGGCCAGTCGTTTTTGTTTTTATGAATATATAAATTCTGTGATGTTTTCATGTTATATATTTTGTTTAAAAGTTGGAAAATGTATGTTCAAGTCATTATTTTTTAGAAAATACATCACGTAGAAGTAAGAATGTAGATTGTTATAATGCTGGCCAAAACTATATGCAAACCGGTCACAAAATATATTTCATGTAGTGGTGTTACATCATCTTGAATAATTTTCATACTGTTATGAATATATAAATTTTTACTTCTATTGTTGAAAGTGATTTGATTTGAGCTGCAATTGACAGCTTACGGAACAGATGCCACAATACTTTCGAATAAATAGTTTTCATAGCTGGAATTAATCAGCACATAAAAAAGAGATTAGAAGTAATCATAACACAGATTAAATATAACTAAAGGAGGATTTGAACAAGTTATTGCTCAAATCATCATGGTATTTAACACGAAACATAATATTTAACACGAACGTAATATTTAACATGACGAGATGAATCATAAGCCAGCTCTGGTTTAATAATGCAACAGTATCTTGTTTATTTTGATAGATTATTTAAATGTGCGGAATAATTTATTTTAACGATGTAATAACGTTACACTAATGTAGAAAAATGATGCACATTTAGGAAAGGAGCCTAGCTGTGATAAATTAATGATAAATGAAATAAAGATGCGTGGTTGAGAATATCAGTTTTTTTTCATTTATAAGATTTTGCAGTAAAATTGAAAAAATTAAATCATTATAAAATTTTCATTCCTCTGTCTGTCTGCCCGTGCGTATATCATAGTATCATAGCTATTTCCTTTTACGAAGGATTGTGATAAAATTTACATATATATTTCACGAAACCATAGAATATAACGCAACTAGAAATAAAGAAAAATTATTTTTAATCTTTTTTCGATTACTTCCCCATACATTGAACCTGGGGATGATTTTTTTCCCATAGATCCCATCAAGAATGACGTGAATAAATAAAAAACAGTCTATTCAAACCTAAATACTTTGATATGTCGTATCTTTCACACGACGAGTCTTGCAGCGTACTGCTCCTTGCCCCTCAAATTTTTTAACCAAGTTGATCGTAATTTTGAAAGAAAATTATATGAGTAACCAAGTTATTTGTCTTACGCTTTTGAAAGATATAGGTATTAGGCATTGTATTTATGACAGTGCTTTTTTTAAAGGTCATGTTTCGTTTATATATCGGTTACTAACTCTGGTTCTATTAGAAGAATAATTCATTTTTCGAAAATAGTGAAGATTAATATAGTGCGATCTGTACAAAGTTATAATAGGTAATTTGAGTAAATTATTTTCAGTTTATGAATAGTTTTTCAACAAAATTTATTTTAGACTTGGTCTTAAGCTATGTCGAGATTTTAATTTATATTAAGACACCTTACACATTACCTTATAACATCAAATATATTCAGAATTAATTATATGAAGTTTGTACTGTTTTATCGTGTATGCTTTTTATGAAACAATCTATTCTATACTTATCGATAAGTTTTGTAATATTATAAAAGTACTCAAATAAACGGCTAGATAATTTCTTATAACTTAAATAAACGACTAGATAATTTTTTATAAAACCTAGTACAGATATAGGTCATGATTAGATTTTTTAACCCGAGAAATAGTATAACAAGTAATGTAGTTTAATCAATAATACAAGTCTAGTTATAGATATATGCCAATATTGGTGTAAGTGTATATATTGCAAAATATATTTTTCACATGTTTCGAAGTACCAAAACTTTTTGTAAACATGGCAGTTTACGGTCTTGCCGAAAGTTTACACACCTATTTGGAGATTAAATTTAACGATTGTCCAAGAAATTCCAAAAACGTGTTAAATATGTTGAATTCCAACTTTAGCCATTTAAATTGTAACCAGAATTACGTTTATATAATTCATTTCACACACAAAATTTGCCCAAATATTCAACAATTGCGGAGATCAAAATTTAAACTCCCTCGACCACATGACGTGACGACAAATTTCGTCAACTTTTTACATCATCACGACGACCAGCTATTATTATATTAGTAAAGTTGGTGGGGCTGTTAAGTGCACATGTGTCCATGTGGAAATTACGCTTTTCGGCCAATACGCGTCTCGTCTGCGGGTTCCGCTTCGTTCTTCAACTAATACGGAATTTCAATAGGCTCACACGTGCGGAATTTTTCCCAGATTCGTCTGCGAGGGATGATGAGTTCAGGTATTTTTCGAAATTGTTTTGTTTAAAAAATGAATTGTGGAAATGATTTGGTTAATTGAAACCTAGTTAGATAAATTATTTTCAAAATTATTTTCTAGTTAATACATCACAGTGGAAAACGAGTTAATTATGGATAGTGCGGAAATAAACATACGAAAACAATATAATGTTTATGAATTTGGAGGAAAAAGGGACAATTTCAATAAAATATTTTTTAATTTTAATAAAAAGTGAGTTAATAATACGAACTATTGATGCAATCTCAATTATATTATTTGTTGAAAAAAATGGTAAAATAGCTCTTTGTACTAAGCACAGAGCGATCCCACCATTTTTGCAGTAAATAATATAATTCTGGAAAAAGCCATTTCAAAAATGTATTTTAATTTATTGTTGCTATCGTTAGGGAAGGAAATATATTTTTTTCTTAGTTTTTTTTTTATTTTTCCAAATAAAATAATTTTTAGTATTTAATATGCGATTAGTCCTCATCACTTATCTATATTAAGCCATTATTTTCCTAAGCAATATTCAGTATAATTATAAGAATAGGGACATGTATTTTTTTGAATGTGGAATGTTAAATTTTGCTATACGAGTATGTGCAATAAAATTGTATATTGAAACATTTGCTGAATTGGCATATTGAAAATATTATATTTAAAATTGTTGTCTGTGTATTTGTTTACTCTCCACTTAAGAAGATTTTGTTTAGACATTCTGATGTGGTTTTAACTTATATATTTCGTAGGACCTGAGCCTTTATTTTATTGCTATATGCCTATAGCTTTTATTTTATTTCTAATGACAAATCAGAGAAATAGATACGGTACTTTGAAATTTGAATGAAAAACATTTATTTTGTATTGAATATGCGTCTAAAAATAATGTTATAGCGTAAAATAATATTGTAGCGGAGCGAGAGTTATAAATGTGCCTCATAACACAAGTACCTATGTGAATAGTAGTACAATTAGCCAAAATTCTTTACGGTAAGTATTGATTTCACTAATATCACATTGAGCTGAATTTTTATCTACTTATTTTTTTTACTAACAATTTATTAAACGTAACCACAATTTTACATGAATCCTTCGAAAATATTATTAAGTTAACCTTAAGGTTAATACACATAATTATATCTATTATACCAATTACGAGAATAAATTATTTTTACATAAAGTGCGATTTGTACCAATATGTCAAAATACCACATATTTTTTTCGTAAATATCTTTAATTTTCGTACTTATTCTATAAATGTATTTCTTGCACAGAGAGTAAAATTAGTAAAATAGAGTTCAAGTCGTAACTTCCGAATTAATTTAGCCTAATAATAAACCTACAAAATAATCAAATTAGAAATATTGACTATAGATGTTAACTTCCTATTTGAAAATTAAAATTTAAAAAAATTCCATAGGTTCACATGGGTGCAGCTATAATATACTTTTTATTTACATGACACTGTGTTTTATTTATTTCGCATCATTTAAATGAAGTGAGAAATATTTGGAAACGCGAGGTGGACTGGTCTTATAGGACCCGATGTTCCGACAAGTGCTCTCGTTTATCGATGTCTCGTAATACGGAATTTCAATAAGAAGACGCCGTAAACATCGAACGAAGGGACGGCGGACGACAGAAGGCGCGGAACGTGACTTGATTTCCGAATGGTCGTGGGTCTTGTACTCGTATCTTCTAAACAAACCCCCGCCGACTTTATATTCCGTTAAACTTGGGGCTTTTTGATAGTTGTTCGGTGGAGTTTGGGTTTTTCCAATGTGGGACAAATTGCAGGCTTTATAATGCAACGTTTAATATAAAGCAGGTAAAATTAAATTATTAACTAAATTGAGCGCGGTGATTATGCAAAAAGACGAGAAGAACATTAATTGGTCCTAGTAACATTTATTAAATTTCAAGCTTGATTATTGGCTATTTCTGCACAACATGCTATTTGTTAATTTTTACATAAATTCTGTACAGCTGACGATGAATATCTGAGTATTCAAGCATCAAATTGTAAGTAAACATATTATATTTAAGAGGTTACATATTATACACAAGAATTAATATTCTGACCTAGAAGACTAATGGTAGAATGAACAATTTTGTCACATTCTTTTTTTTTTTTTTCGAGAGCGGGAACATCTCGTTGATTTTTGATTATCTTTCCTCTCATTCGGTGGTTCAAGAAATCTGACCACGCCGCATGAGCCTCATCCGCACTGCGAACAACACGGTTCTACTTTTCGAAAAATATTCGACGCAATCGAAAAATATCTATTATTAACGCCCATATGCACCATACATGGTCAAGACTGTCAATTAGATTTACTGAGAGTTGAGAATATATTTCTCTTTCTCATTAGCTACTAGTTGAGTTGGAACAAGAGTCTACTTTACCGACCGTGCTCTATTGCACGGTCCAATCCATAGAGTATTCAGAGAAAAAATATTTTTAACTGTCAGTAAATCTGACTGAGAGTCCTGACCGTGTGTTGCATACGGGCGTAAGTTGTCGGGAAGCTGATGGTTGAAACGATGGCAAATTAGAATGATTATAATAATTGTTTTGTATGCAAAACAATATTACATTTCCCATCGCTAATAATTATATCATAGCAAAGCGATATGGAGTTTTTATTATCATCTCTTACCACATAATAGTATGTTATAGGTACGTAAGAAAACATGTGATTTTATAGACGATCACTTAAAATGATTCGCACATTTGAATCTTATCCCAATATTTGAAATAAACTGTCATAAATTGGGGAAATACCTATGTAAATCTATGTATCACGCATTTCTGTATTATATTATCGATCCTAATAACCTGATTGCTATTTCGATGACGTTTCGTGCATGTAATATATTTTTAAAGATTTTTGACAATTGTGTTTCTCTTTTGTAACACGTTTCAAATGACGATTCCGTATATACATAATTTTTTATCAATTTTATTTATACTTCCTTTGAAATAGCAGTCTTGTTAAATATGTTAACATGTCACCTTATTATTAATTCTGTATATTTAGAAATTGTTTTATTTTTTATATAATTAAAATTGATTATATTTTCTTTTGTGTTACTTAAATTGGGAAAAGGTTGCGTAGTCTTAGTAATATGTCACCGTGAATGAAAACCACATTTAAAAAAAAATTATGAACTGTCTCTGAACGCAAATTAATTACACGGAACCAATAGCAGACAAATTTACGTAACATATTCAGTAGAAAGTAATTATTGTTCCCTGAAAATATAGAAAACACTATATATAACACATTGGCACATAAAAATGCATTCATATATGCATCATCTTACGTTGAATTCAATTGGATAGAAGGGACGTTCAAAAACGACGTCAATATATTGTTTAAACCGGCCGATTATTTCGATTGAATCGTCTTTTTCAATGTTCTCTTTGTAACGTGGCTATCTACCATCTAGATAGTGAGACAGGAAAATGGACACGAATTGAGAAAAATGTTTCAACCTCTGTCATTGCCTCTCACAAAGGCGCGCGAACGGTCAAAGCAGTTTTGTTCCGACCGTCATTATTAAGCCATTTTTTCGCGCAGTTTTGTCCCTCTTGCCACCCTCTGTAGGCATTCCTCACGTGAGGAGGGTTCTATGTCATCTGTTAGTAGAGAAGTGAAACTGTGGAGGAGTACAATGCAATTACATTAATCGACTCTTACGCTTTTGTTGGGCAGAGAAGGAAGTTTGAGGTAGACTTCACGTTTTGTTGGTGAATTGGCTTGGGAAGGATCGAGGGTTTGCAGAAAACTTTTACTTTGGATTACCAATAGTAATATGAAGGAAATGTTTGTTTTATTTTCTACTTATGGTTTTAGATCTCGTTACCGAGAAATAGTAATCCGGTTTAAACAATTATTTCTTTTGTTGTCCCGTTCAGATTTTAAATATATATTTTACGCCATATTGAAGAACAATACAAAGCAATGTTTGAAGTTATTATATGTATGTTAAATTTAACAAAATAAATGATCTGAATTGAAGTATGATTATAATAATTCAAGTACTGTAAATGCAAAATGAGATATATAAATTTGTTATTTACTCAATTAATTACTTGCAGCTGGATGCAAATTGGCACATCGTTTTTAGTTAGCATTTACTCTTGCCAAATACTGATAATTAGTATGTAAAGAAGGATTTTAGAGAAATTCACTTTAAAATCGTTTTTGAACGGCAATTGAATCACACCGCTGTCATGAAGATAAAGGTTATTACTTTATGAAATTAGTTTTTTTCGTTTGATTTTGATACACATTCGAGGAAATAAAACGAAATACTATTGTGCATAAATCCCAAAACAAAATGTTTCCATATTTCCCCATTTTCCCAACGATAATAATCGTCCCGGCACCCAACCGAACAACCTCCAGCTGTATTATTAATTCAAATTTTAATCCAACGTTTACGAACGATACCCAAGATGATTAACTGACCATTGCACCATATTAAAATCCGCAAACAAAACAATGTCCGGCAATCGGATTTGTTTCCATGGTCCATCCGTTTAATATAGTAGTGCGCGCTGACCGCGGAGTAGAAAGGATAGTGAAAGGATAATTAAGATCGTACCCTTTGGCTGCCGGTGGATGTGACGGGTACAATAAGTCATTAATATCCCTGGGGGTCAGGGATTACGGGACACGAAATGATTGTTAGAATGCTAATTACGTTAAGTTCAAATTTAGGTGGCTTATCACGTAGGCATTTTCCTGGATCGTCTCCGTCGATTTAGGCGGCATTTTCCTTTTATTTAGATTACCTGCCGTGCTTCGTTCGTTAAACGGAATGGCATTTTAAGCATTTTAGGTAAAACGTTTTTGTCATTCTCGTGTATTTGTCGAGCATGACAGGTACTTGCCATTTTAACTTTCTCTTCTTTTGCCTGCTTTCGTTACATTTTTCAACGGTAATATTACAAAGAGTAATGCATCGCTCAACTTAAAATTATAAAAGCTTTGGCTATTTGACAAATTTAATGAATTCGCTTAAGTAACCCTGAAAAGTTTGCAAAATAATTTATTTTAAAATCTAGTTTTCCTACCTTGGCATTGGAACATACATTGGTAAAGTTTTAAATTTTAATTATTGTTAATAAAGCGGCAAAAAAGTCCAGTAATTTTTCCACATTTATGTCATTGGGTGGATATTAATTGGAAATTTTCTTTTTCTTCCCTAAATTCAGTCTTAGGCAGTTCAACGTCTTCCTGTAAAATTTCGTCGTAATATCTTCTAAAATGGGAGAGTTACAACACTGTAACTTACCGACGGACATGATGAAATGATAAGGTTTCCGTTTTTGGCTATGGAACCCTAAAATGCCAAGTTGATTACGTATTAAAGTATATTTTACATGAGCGTCACCCCCAGATATTGACTCTAAGATCGTATTCCCAGTTGCACTGAATTCATACAATCGATAAAAGTTCATGTTTTAAAATCAATGCAAAAGGAATGATATATAATCCATATGCAACGAATTAGCACTGCACAGGCAAAACTCATATAAATGCAAATGGCCAACTTGTATCGACGCATCCGATATCGGCGTACTCAAAGAACATTTCTACAGATGCAGCAGGCGCGATCTGTCGCCTGTCCTGAAATCCGATGTGACAAATTTGACGAGACGTGCGCGCAATGATAAAATGAAGTGGCAGCGTGGAGCAGTGCTCGGGGGATGTTCACCTATCTTGACGTGAAAAAATGAATTTCTTTGGAAATTTTACGGTGATTCCGGAAAAAATAATAGCAGGATCCCGTTTCAATATCTATCTATATATATATATATATATATATATATATATATATGTATATATATATATATATATATATATATATATATATATATTACATGTATTCATTATATATGTACGCTATGTAAAAATAACTTACTGGAGAAAGAGATATATTTATTTTATATTTTTTAAGCATTCTTTTTTTTAAGATAACCTTTAAGGAATGAATAAAATAATAAGTTATACATAATTTTAAATATTTCTTAACTCAATTAGAGGTTAATTTATGGGATTTGTTTCTTTTACAATAATTTCCTATTCTGGTTAATAAAATTTGCATCAAACATCTTTAACTAAATTCTGAAGCATAAGATTGAAACATGTTAACAGTCGGAGTTACTTTATACTTAGTTAAAGTTACCTTCAATTTCATTAGTGAAAGGATTTTCAAAAATACTCTAAGCTAAAATTACATTAGAATCTAAACCTTACTATTCCAAAGTTATAGGCGATTTCTTTAAATATATATTCGCCTATGTTGAGCTCTTTTTTTGAAGCATGGAAGTGATGAAATAGTAAAATTAATCGAAAAAGTCTTGTAATTTACTGGTATATAAAGAAAAGAAATAATCATTCATTTAAATTAAAATTAATATTTATAAGTATATATCCCACGGAAGACTAATTATGTTACAGTTAACTTTTTTTACAATTGAAGAAAAGTTTTTAAAATACTTGTGTGCTATATAACGTACCTAATATAATGTACCTAACATTAAAGAATATGTATCGAAGAAAGCTTAAGTTGAATTAGAAGCGAAATAAGTAGAGGTTACGGTGATTTGAAGGAGTTACGAAGTTCCGATAAGCGAGCAAAGCAGAATGGAGGTAAAAGCATAATTCACTTAAACTGGTTTCAATCGCCCATAAACTTTTAAACTGATTCTTTATCCGATACGAACTTTTGTGTATTCAGAAATTTTCTTCGGAAACTTTTAAACATTTTCTTTTTGATTTCATGCTGTATTTTATAAGCTGTACGGTACAGTAAGTCTATTCTGTGAGTAAAAAAATTAACGACTTAATAAGTTTCCCTTTAATAAATTGTGGGTATCGGTATAAGTACAGGTTGAGAATGTTTACTTGCAGAAGAAATAGCATTATATACTTATACATTCGACTTAGAAAGCTCTATTTATTGTCATGTAATATGACAAACAATAGTGCTTTCTAAGTTGAATGTATGAGTATATAATGCATTTTTTTTTCTGAAAGTAAACATTATCATATAATATGACAATACATAGAGCTTTCTAAGTTGAATGTATAAGTTTATAATGCTATTTTTTCTGAAAGTAAACATTCTCATATAATATGACAATGAAGAGAGCTTTCTAAGTTTAATGTTTAAGTATATAATGCAATTTTTTCTGAAAGTAAACATTCTCATATAATATGACAATAAATAGAGCTTTCTAAGTTGAATGTATAAGTATTATAATACCATTTTTTCTGTAAGTAAACATTTTCAAGTTTTCGCTCGTAATAAATGTACGTAACTCATGTATGAATACGTGTTATATTTATATCTGATGATATAAATCTACTTGTATTATGATAACGTAATATTCCAAGTTCAAATGTGGAATAAGCGCTGTTACTTACGTGCTGAGAAATTGTAATAATAAGATAACGGATGTTGGTTTTCCGTTTATGTGACTTCATTATTATTCATTGTACTAACTTTTCTTGTCTAACTTCTTTAGCTTCTTCATGTTATTTTATTTTGAAATTGACTTAATTATAAATGCTGAAGAAATGTAAATACGCATTCATTCATACAGAGTTACTCTTAAATATACACACACACACATATATATATATATATATATATATATATATATATATATATATATATATATATATATATATAGAGCAATGATATTTAGGTCATTTCATGTGAATTATTTTAACCATTTACAAGTACATTTGAAACAGATGCCCCGTGATTTCGTGAATTTTTGAAAGATATAACCACTGTTATTGTCATAATATATTTGAAAGTGTGATAACTGAAGTGCATAGTATGAAGAACAGTTTAACCTTGTGCAGAAAGCGATGGTAAGGCAAGTGGAGGGCCAAAACTTACAAATTTTATTATTCCAAATTGTTCATTATTATATCGTATGGTGTATCAGGCTGACATGAAACTATAATACTAAATAGGTCATAATGTCCACTTTATGGTTTATGTGAAGTACTGGATGCATCTTTAGTTAAACTTTTAAGCCATTATAGCTAAATTAACATTATATCTGAAGCTAATATAAAAACACTACATTACAATTTAACAGAATATAATGCTAATTATTACGGATTTTCTGTTATAAATATTTTTAATTAAACGAATTAAACCATTAGAGCTGTTCTAAAATTATGTTTGTAAGGATAACATAAGACAATGACAATTTTTATTATATATATTGTTAATTACTATAAATTGTAAGTTTAAGCGCTTTTTCCATTTCAAGATTGGACCATAAAATTATGTAATCGATTCAAGCACGGAATAAACAACTAATTCGTATGAATATGGTTAATAAAATTAATTGTAGATATCCAATATGTAAAAAAACGATTAAACTAAATGGAAACACGGTCATTTTTGTCTGAATAGATTAGGATGGCATTATAAAACATGATATTCAGTTTTAATATTGTTTATATGCGTTATTTAGTCTTTTGCTAACGTGGCTCTGCTATTTTATTTATCAGTGTATTTAAAAATATATTTTAGTGTTTGAAATAGTATTTTCTTTAATGTTTCCTCATCAGAGAGAAATGTATACTTATCTAGTATTACATTTTTTAGGATTCACAGTTCTGTTACAGGTGTTTTTCTCAATTAGGTCAAACATATTTCAATAAATAATACTTAAGAATATTCATATGGAAATTTTAAGGGAGATAACGTATTCAAATATTTGAAATGCTGTATGGAGCATCGTTTGTAAGGGCCAGTTATAAAGATTTCAATTTTTTTTCTTAATCTTAGGTGTTGTACCTTTACAAATATATTGAACAATATGCCAAGAAAATATGTTGTCCCTCCCGGCCTATTTATGAACCTAAAATATTGAAAAAAATACAGTTTTTAGAAATCTACGATAAGGCTGTAGAAAAACTGCAGCGATAATTATAGATGTTATAATTAAAAACTACATCAATGATTGTAGATGTTTTATGAAGGTTGTAGAAAAACTTCATCAATGATTCTAGATGCTATATGAAGGTTGTAGAAAAACTTCATCAATGATTCTAAATGTTATGTTAAGGTTATAGAAAAACTACGTCAATGATTTTAGATATTATAATTTTCTAAAATATGAACCATGTTTTTATGCCTATCAAAGATAACGTAGGCAATACATTTAGGTTGTGAATAATTAATTTTGAAACTAGAACAGAAATACTACGTGCCTTAAATGTTTGTAAATGCCTAAATACTTACGAGGGTTTCGTAAGTATTTAGGCATTTACAAACGAGGTCCCGTACACATTGCACTAATAGTGCAAATTATACTTGTACTTGGCAGGTTTTTGACTTTACGTCTTAGGTTTTCTTTGAGAAGAAATTCAACGAATTTTTTCATGAAGAAGAAGGGCAAAAAATCGGTCTTAGACTGCTTTGCCGATTCACATCACGCCCATGCAGAGCGCGAAACATTACGGACGTAGGGACGAATATAAATGGCGATCTGACTCGTCCTCGTCTGCGAGTTTTATTCAAATCTTAAGTAATTTAATGCGTTCCGTTCGCTTGAAGGGCCGGCGGCCTCTCTCGTTGCTCGCCGTTTTACGACATAACGACGCTGGAGTATTGAGGTCGTTCTCGTGGATAGCGGCTGGTGGCTCGGCTACGATTGTTTTTTAATCTCTGTGCTGAAGACATTTTTTGCTACTCTCGAATCGGATGAAGCAGAGTTTCAGATGTAGCAGGCAGAAAATGGGCATCGTGCGATAAAATTTGAAGTGGATCTTCGGTGTGTTTTTCTTTTATTTTCTTTGAGGTAACTTAATATTTTTTGTATAAAGAAGGCGTGTATATAGAATGGATTGTATTTGTTAGCCCAACTGATTTTTGAGGGTTCCGCAGCCAAACTAGGAACTCTTGTAACTTATCCATATGTATAGGTAGCTTGCATTTCTTAGTCCAATTGATTTTTTGAGGGTTCCGCAGCCAAAGTAGGAATTCTTATAACTTGTCTATATCTATAGGATAGCTTGTATTTCTTAGCCCAACTAATTTTTTGAGGGTTCCGCAGCCAAACTAGGAACTCTTATAACTTGTTCATATACATAGGTTAGCTTGTATTTCTAAGCCCAACTGATTTTTTGAGGGATCTTCACCCAAACAAGAGACTCTTATAACTTGTCCACATTTATAGGATATCTTGTATGTCTTAGCCCAACTGATTTTTTGAGGATTCCGCAGCCAAACTAGGAACTCTTATGACTTGTCCATATGTATAGGATACCTTGTATTTCTTAGCCAACTGTTCGTTTGAGAGTTCCGCAACCTAACTAAATAATATCTTATAATTTTTCACCATGTTTGTCTACCTATCCATTTAATTGTCACAGCTATTTTACTCGCAGGCTATTAATGCCATTAAGCAGAAATTAAAACATATTTATAATGCTTACAAAGATATTAAATAAAGCTTTAAACAAATTTGGTTTTCCACCAGTAAATGTAAAGAAGGGATGATTTTTTTATTCACTTGATCCATTGGGTAGGGTAGTATTGAATAGGTCTTTCAAAAATATTGTCGGTTTATTCTTCAAACTTTTTCTATTAAGGTATCCGTTTACAAAATGTTAGATTCAAAATTATAATTTTTGTTAAAGTTACGTGTAAACGTTACGTGTCATATCAGCAAAACCGCTATTTTCGAATATCCGAAAATATTCGTTGTAGTAGTTATATATAGTCAAATTAAAAAGATTATTGTAATAGGTATATTCCACTAGTTTACAATTAAATTAGACCAACTTATATGAAGTTAGGTCTGTAAAAATTTCATAGAAACTCCACCAAATGACTAAAATCAAATACAAAAATAAATTTGTATTTTAAAATTATTATTTTTTAGTTGTGAAAAAAAAATACAAATAAATAAACCAAACAAAAAAATTGCTTTAGTATTGTAAATACTTGCTAGTATGACTGTTATTTTTTTATACTAAGCGCAAGTCAGTCGCGAGTTAAACTTCACTGTAATAGATTGGGGGACCCAGCTTGCTTTGTTTCGCTTACAAAAAAATAAACAAGAATTTCGCGTTTTAAATATTATATTTTATATTTATTGTCGTATTCGCACGGTGCGCATTGCAACTGAAAATGACTTTCATCATTAGGATTATTAATTATATAATTATGATTTTCTTTTTAATTTGGTCATTTATTTTTACCAATGTTTATTAGTTCAGTATTGCATTTATCTATCCGTATTATAACGCTTGGCCTATGATCCGGGCTCCAAGCTATTTTTGGCAAACAAAACTTTACACAGTACTACTGTAGTATATTATACCATGACGGTCACGATATTGTGCTAGAATCAAAATCTACTTATGATGGCAAAAAGACATTTTATCAATTTAGTTTCTTTTTTGGTTTTCGTCAGTACTAATAACACACCTTATCTTTCAGGGGACATAGGAGCTTGAAATTTGGCGTAGTGACCCGTCTTATTAACCCACATTTTTGCACCAGCTAACTTTTTGCAATGTTCATATAAGAATTAAAAAGGGGCTAAATGAAATACTCAATTTTTTAAAAAATTGTATGTATCAATTAAGGAATAGGAAAACTACAGGAAAATTAATCCTTGACCCCGTAATTTTTGAAATATTCACCATGTATTCACGTTTGTGAATGACATTATAGGCAATAAATTTGCGTCGTGATAAATTAAAACTTGTAAATAGTTTAATAGAAATAACATATAGGCTTAAATGTTTATAAATACCTAAAGGCGTACGGAGCCCCTGTAGTGCAAGTTCTACTCGTACTTGTACTCGTTGTTCGTATTCTAATGATTCGGGAGTACCGCCTAAATTAAGGTCTAGAGAACCTGCTAATCTTCAATATGAGTGTCAAGCAAAAACTTTGTCATTGAACTTTGAGTTCCAACTCCTCAATCCTGGTACTGTAAGGTACATCCTGTAAATTGGTAAAGTGAACCGCAAGAAATAACTCTAGGTATTAAGAAATAGGTAATAAGATTGGTTTGAATCCATCTAAGTCAAGGTTTCTTTGGTATCGATTCCGAGGACTGTATGGCGTTAGTAGCGTCATTGGTTAATAATGATACGTCGATACACCATCGCTAGCGTTTGCGACCTTTATAACTATCAACCAAGTTAGTATTGTTTTAAAATAACCTAGTGACATGACTTAAAATTTCAGTGAATCCTATAAATGTAATTAAACCAGGTTTAGCAAACAAAGCACAATAAAAAATGTAAAATAAATAAAATAAAGGTAAAAAAGTATCTAATTAAACGATATTACTGTACAGTAAATTTTACAGTAAAAGCTTTCAAAAATTGTCAAGCATGGAAAAAAACCGTGTTCGGATCTCTTTTCCACTAAAGCTTCTGCTATATGTATACAAATAAATCAATGCGTATAAATGTAGTCACATTTTTGATTCGATAAAGCTCTATATCGCTGAGAACATTTCTTTTGTCGTCCATTTGTTTAGGACTGCATTGCATTTACTCGGTCCTCTAGCCGAGGGCTTTTCGATGTTCACTCCGATGGAGGACGTTGAGCGCCCTCCGATACTCGCTTATCGCATCCAGGGTGGCACTGTTTCAACTCTTGTCATTTGTTTTCACGTGAACAGCCGCGGTGTTTGTGAATTCGCGATTTGTGATTGTACAGGACCACGTTAAAAGCTTGGTTCAAGCTCATGTCACTGATACTGAACGACTGAATGACAAGTTTTATGTGCATTTGTTTGTAGAACGGTATTTGGTATAAATGCAATAAAGTTATCGAATTATGATAAGCTAAATTTTTCAAATAAAATAACAGAGACTATCTCTGGTTAGACTATCGTATTTTGGATTTATTAGCTTACTTTAGGAAACGTCAGTATAATACATAGATGTCTTTAGGTTGAGATAATATGTATTTAATATTTATAAACATTTAGATATAACAAAAGGAAGTTTACTTGTATTTCCTGTAACGTAACGTTAAGGTAAATGAATGAATTAATGTATAATGCACGCTTTGATCCGAGCGGATTTAAAAAATTGTTTTCAACATTAAGACGATAATATCCATATACTGCGCAAATAAACACACGCTCATATTCACACTTTTATGTTTTCTAATGGCGTGTTTTTTTTTAAATTATCAATTGTAATTCAGAAAAGAAAGTATTCTATACTTATCTACAGAACAAAGATCATATATATATGTATGAAATAAAGTCAAATTCATAAAGATCGGTTAAGTAATCGTAACTTTATTATTTGTAAGGTCAAAATGTATGACCAATACACCACATTTCATTTCAAAAAGGAAAATTCGAATATTTTTATCGTATTTCATGATATCAAAAGGACGAATGGAAAGCAAAAGAAGAAATGCTCATTCTCTTAAGAAAATCTAATAGAAATCATATGGACTTATCCTGTTTGGAATCCTTTGCAAGAAAAAATAAACTCGCGACTTCGACTTGTACTTACTTCAAGAAAAATCGTATAGGTAATCAGAAGGTTATACAGTATGGATCTAAATATTAACATATATTGACAATACCTTTACTGTTTTGCAAGAATATTTAATGAACAGGGCAAAAATCAGATTAACATTGATGATATGACAGGCTGTATATTTAGAACCACTTAGATCATAGTTGCAATAAATTCAAGAGTCATTAAAAGATAGAGAAGTGATATGCAAACTATGTAATAAATTATGCTCAAAAAAGGAAACTTTGGTATTATAGATGTATCTTGTTTTTCATTTGGGTGAAGTTAATCAAGAATAGATGTAGAGAATTATCAGCGATTGATGGAAACAATATATTTAATGGACTCTCGTATAGGAAAGTTTTACGCAAAGTATAATGTATAGGCTAAGAGGTTATGTTGATAACGATATTGTATTTCGTCGTTTTGACATATATTATTAGTATTATATATAAGATAACAAGATTATATTATATTATTTAAAATGGGACAAAATTAATTATGTAAAGATTACGCCCTAAAGGCTTCATTCACTTCACGGGGCGCGAATTTAAGGCGTAATAAATCTGTGTTCGAGGCGAGAACGCCTGCAAATGGCACGGCCAATTCGGTTCGGTAATAATTTAACATTTTCCGGATAATTTAACGATCGCCTTTGTGTGCGAGGGTCGTCCATTACTTATTGAAAAGCCTTTTTCCATACAATACATAATAGTGTGATACGCATTAGTTCTAAGTAAAGGTATAAGCATAGCTTCTTTGACAGATTATATGATATATATTTTGATGATAGGTAGGCGAATTTGTTGTATTCACGACTGAAAACAAGATCAATTCATGTATGAGGAAAGATCTTTTTATTAATGTGCAAAATGAAGATTCTACATTAATTTTCAAAGAATATTATGCTGTCTATATTACATTAAATTTAAAAAGACATTTTATAGAACATCTTTTTTCAGCGAAAAATACTTTTGGTTTTCTGAATTCAAGAATAAAAACAAAATTTATTCGTGTACAAGTCAAAATCGTTGTATTGAGGTATAAAATAAAGATTCTGCTTTAATTTTCAGAGACCATCGGGAATATATATAGATTGATATTAAATAAATTTAAGTCTTATAAGTATTGAATATATTTGGCGTTAATTTTGTAGAAATTCCTTATTCACAATTAAATGAAACTATGTAATGTAGTAAAATTTCTACTTTCTTTAAGTTCTTTACCATGATCTACGTTTTGTATTACAACACATTGCCAGCTGGTTAAATAACAAACCAGAAACATCTCATATTTGCAAAACAACTCATTGAAAATAACCAGCACCCTCATACCGATAAAGCTCCTTGTATATTACAAATAAATACGAAAGGCAATAAACTCAATATTCTAGAAACATCAGAAATAAACAGACATAAAATAGACACCAACGTTAATACATTAAATAAAAAACTAAATACAATATCGTTACCATACTTATTATCTTCTAGACGTAATATAGTTAGACAACATTGATAATGTTTCAGCCCGGCTAAACATCTAAAATAAAAAAAAAAATAAATAAATTGGGAGATATGTATAATTATTATTATAATTAATTATTATAATTACCTTGTTCTACCCGTCAGATATCCTTGCTATTGTATAAATATATTACTGAGAATAATATCAATTTAATTTTATTACATACACCGGAACATTTGCATTGTATAACCTCATAGAATAACATCAATTTAATTTATTACCCTCACTAAAATACTTGTATGTCGTCTAACTTTCGAAAATATAATGAAAACTACACCACGTCCCTACAATCAACTCACTAAAGTAAGCAGTGGGAAAATCCGCACAAACCCGGCTTCCGCTATTGTTTTGTGTAATACATAAATGCTGTTGGAAGTTCCTAAGAGTTAATCTTTGCTAATAGCCCACCCGAAGAAGTTGTAATACAATGAAACCTAGGTGGTGGTAAAGAAATTAAAGAAAGTAGAAATAATATTACATTAAGTAATGAAAATTTAAAATAATCTTATGGAACGTATTTCCAAAAAAACCTTTGTTAAAATTCACTGAGAAATATTTATCTATTTATTAGTTGTAAAGGAGTTTTAATTTTAGTGAAAATGTTTTACTAAGTCGATTCTTTTTTAATATCGCAACCTATTAAAGTAGAAGAAAAATGGGAAAAGAATATTTAATAATGTAAAATCTTTATTTCTAGGAATTTCCAGAATATTTTAATCGAATAATGGACTTTTGTTAAATTAGGATGTAGCAACTTCAGGTAACTTTTGAAGCAACGGTTAGTATATTGTTTTTGGTTTTAACAAATTATATAAAAACCTATTAAGGTCGAGTAGAACTAGGACTGAGAGAGTTTCGTAAACATCAAGGTATACAAAGACATTTAAGTGTAAATAGTATTTCTGTTACAATATTTGCAAATATGTCAGGAAATAGCCTAAATTTGTGTAACATTTTCTGGTTTTCGTTAGTGAAAGTGTAGTTTTACATCATTTCATAAAAAAGTCCATTGAGAAATTGCCCATGTATCGAATATTATTTCGTTTCTAATGTGTAGAATTAAAATGATTAAAAGTTTAAGTATTTGT
The DNA here is from genome assembly GCA_039881145.1 of Druceiella hillmani. Taxonomy (NCBI): domain Eukaryota; kingdom Metazoa; phylum Arthropoda; class Insecta; order Lepidoptera; family Hepialidae; genus Druceiella; species Druceiella hillmani. The sequence goes on along the minus strand of JAYKKI010000032.1, from coordinate 2,103,089 downwards.
TATTTTTCGCTTCTAGAAATTCTACGTTAGACTATAAAAATTAACAATTTTATTTCAAAATATTGTTACTTTTTCAGTGATGCTGACGGAGTGAGGTTTGAGTGTGACTGTCAAGATTTTCGCATACCCATTCTACTCACCATTCACTTAATAGACTGGCGGTGTACTTAATTTTCTTACTTAATTTACAAATAGCTGATATTGTGATGTATCATCTTATTATTTTGTTTTTATTTTTCAATATTTTCCGAAAAGAGCAGAAAAAATGTATCATTGAAAGCAATGATAAATTGCAAAGATAACACGAATTTTTGTAAGGTAATAAGAGTTTAATATTTTAATAAACGTTTTCAAAGAAAAAACACACTGTTTAGTGTTATTTGTTTGTGACGTATAAAATTAATATATAATTAGAGATTGTAAATATTTCATTGAATAACAACTGATGAAGTTCTGAAAGGGTGTGCCATATTAGAATTTTATTCAAATTTAAACTGAAAAAGCCACCAATTAATTGTCTGTACAACGTGGTGACATATCCACGCCGAGTGCGTTAATATATTTCAAAAACATTTTACATTTTATAACAATATTTTGCTCGGGAAGTCGCTCGCGTTTATTTTTTATTAGTGATATTAAGATCTCTGGTAAATGGTTGGTTGTATTTTTCTATGGTTAACAAAAACATCTTTTGAAGGTTTATTTCTAAGATTTAATAAATTTCATATTCATTTTTAAGCAACTTAAATAGATAATAGCACAAAAATTTAAAAAACGGACAGCATTTTTTCCACACTCTAAAGATACATCACGGATCTTAATACCAATCGGTCCACTAATTTTTATGTTTTTTTCAACTGACGAAAATTTTAAAAATGTTCTGGTTCTATGTTTTTTCTACAGATTAAATATTTTTATTATATTATGGAAGAAAGGAAATCGGTTCCACGATAATATATTTTGTTGCATATTAACGGGAAGGTAAATGTTTCTAGTAATTTATTTTTTTTTTGTTACATAATTAATGATACTCTGCAGATTATATTAAAGGTTATTTTTAAAAGTGTCAAATTAACTTAAATTTATGTAGAAATTCATCGTGCAAGTTCATCTTTTCAAATATGCGATATATTAAAAATGTGTTTTCCGTTTTTTAAACGAGAATTTATGAATGATGCAAATAATTATTGAAATTAGATGAAAGAGCTATAGATGTTGTTTACAATCGTCTCATTTCTCAAATATAGACTCTTATTTATCTAATGTGTCAATTTAGAAGATGGTGATTAATATAAAAAAAAACATAATTGAGTTTTCTGGATTTATTTTCATAAGGCCATGTGTTTAATTGGATTTCATCAGATTTTAAGTAGTTTCTAACACAAATTCGGATTAAAAATATTCGACAAGATAATTTAGATTATGAGAGGTCCATTATAATATTATTTCAGTTTTTTAAGTATTTTTCAGTATTTATTCGTACAAGTTTTTTTTTGTAAAAAATATTCTTGTCATAGCGCTATTTTAAGCCATAAAAAAATAGTTGATAATATAAGGATTTAATTCGTTATTATTTTCATCAATCGTTTGTTTTAAATTTCTTTTGTTTAGGAAAATTAAATAAAATTTAAAATGTCAATAACGCTCTATGAAGATTTTTGTTTTAAGGTACTACAGTAAAATGAATTTTTGAATTTCTATACACACTAATAAAATGATTATTTATTATGTTTAGTTTTTTCCGGAATGGCTTTTGAGATAAGATGGCCGCACTAAGCAATTTGTCGGAATTATTATGTCACACATCATTGACAGATTCGAAATTAAATTAAGATTGAATCTAGTGCCTCTCGGTTGTTATTAATTTTCTCAAACGAGTGTTTCCACCAGACTGAACAAACAAGCGTCCCTTTATGGTCTCGCATTCCTCAATACGAGCTCTCAATGCAGTCTATCGACACAGACTCTCAGTGTTTCATATTAGGCCGCCCATAATATTTGCCAAGGGCAGTTACGGCCCGAGGGCTGTTCCATCCAGGGCGGAGCTTTGCGCTGTTTCGTTGTAATCATTTCCGCTTTTGGGAGAAGATGTAATGTTCAATATTGTGTGAAGGATGCGTGTGGGCATATTTTTTGCTGGGGCGTAATAATGAATGTGAAATATTTGTTGGTTTAGGTTGTATTATGTATCTAGAAACTCGATGAATGTATATACTGACGTTTTTGTGGAGTTTGACGTTATTAGGTTAAGCTAGATTATAGTAAGTACCATAAAGATAGTTGCAGAATGATAAAATTAGGTAGGTATAAATCATCTCTAAAACACATTAAATGTGTTAATAGTTTAATTACCACAGATTTGTACTACTACAGATTTGTATTTGTTCAGTATTCCCTGAACAAATACAAATCTGACAATAATTAGCTTAAAATTTGGTCTGTTATTTATTTTTTTTGTAAGAGGTTCTTGAAACTTAATGGTGGATCTTTGCCAGAATAAAAAAAAACAAATTGGAACTTAAAATTTGGCATAGTAATAAAACATGTTATCCACATATACTTCAACACTTAAAAGTATTTCGAGGAATATTTTAGGATGTGCAATTATAGTATTCGAAAATAAAAATTAAACTCCATGTATTGTGGAGGGTGAGGGAAAGAGTTAGTTTTAAAGGTATTAATATATATTTTTTATAATTATATAATAGTGTATATTGTTTAATATTACTATTATATAATATAACTATATAATAGTACTCAAAAATATACAGAAAAAATGATGTTTCCCTCTCTATTTCATAAACAACTGAAACTAAATTTTTGGAACGGGGTTTTTAAAAATCTATTTAAAAGTTGTAAGACATCTATAACGTTAATTTTTGATGTTACAGTTTTTGACACATTCACGATAATAATTATATTAAATATTGCTTTAGCTAATAAGTAATGAGCAGTCAACAATGTTTGAATTGTTTATTATATTCACAATTAAATGAAACTACGTGATGTAGTATTATTTCTACTATCTTTAATTTCTTTACCACGACCTAGGAAAGATTCGAGATCTTTGCTAATATCCCACCTGAAGATGTTGTAATACAACGAAACCTAGGTCGTGGTAAAAAAATTAAAGATAGTAGAAATAATACTACATCACGTAGTTTCATTTAATTGTGAATAATGAATTTCTACAAAATTAACGTCAAATATATTCAATGTTTATTATATTCATAATTAATTAATCTTTGGTATAATAATCACTATCATTTTATACTGTATGTCTCCAACGCACTGGCAGGGAGTGGTTAACATCTGCGCAAAATTCAGGTAACTTGGAATGAAAAAAAATGGTCTGTATTCTGTCGTAAGTGGTTTTCATCATCACGGTTTTTTTCGCGTCGCTGAACGATCTAAATAAATAATAATCAATGATTGCAAGGTCTGGGGCGGCGGCTATGGCGAGTGGGGAATCGTATCCAACCAAAATCCAAAACCTCAAGGTTAAGTCAAAAATTGAGACCACATTAGAGCGCGGTGGTAAAGCTGATCCAGACTAAGTTCATGTGGTACCCACACATGTATTTCATTATTTTTCCTAAGCAGTGTAAATTATTTTCTACAGATCCGTGGGAGAACCCGAGCTCAATTGCTAGCCAGCGTGTCGTTAATCGGCTATCTTCTTCGAATAAAAAGTTAACCTGCCGCTATCCAATTCCACTGGGTCGACCGGAGCGTGGTTGATTACTTAGGGAATAATCGTCGCTGCGAAACTGCTGGAACCATCGTTTTGCAGTCGCTTCAGAAATTGATATTAAACGGAGTGATCAGATTGGTACTCGTTAAGCGGAGTGATTAGATTAGTACTCGTTAAGAAGACAATGTCTCACATACGTCTTAATGTCGTCCATATTTTGAGCGTGTTAACAGTATAGCGTCTTAGGTACTACTGAATCAGTGAGAGCGGGCCGCGCCCTTTATATATATTTAATCACAGAAGCTTCTAGAACGTTTCCGTACTTTCTAGATAATTTTCAAAAAACGTTCATTTCTCATTAGCCAATCCAATATTCATTGAGCTAAAAAGTCCATATTAGTGACGACTTATGATAATTGAAGTAATTTCAGGTTAAATAAATATTATTGAAGTTATGTTAAATATCTCCAATATACTTAACATAATTGCAATGAATTTAGTTCATAATTGTGACAATTTTGTTAAAATGGCTCCACTATGCGATGTGCCCGTGCTATCTCTGAAAATAGCAAAGATATAAGGATTCGGAAACTAGATAAAATATTTGTTATTATTTTCATATAAATGATTAAGTAACTTACTTTTATTTTAAATTTCCGCATAATGATACATTTTCATACTACGTTATATGTTCATGTTACCTGTTGAAATAATTTTCGAAACTCCCTGTTTTTCTATCTGAAATTTACTTACAGATATACGAGTGTATGATCGAAATCGTACTTATTTACTAAAGAGTATTGACCGTTCGAATGATTTTATGTTAGCTGACTTACGTTAGAGCATCGCTCTGTGACATATCATGTATGCTCTGTACATGCATGACGATATATCTTCGTAGTATTTAGGACTGAATTTGTATTTATCGTATTCCATCCTCATCGATTGATAAAATAACAGTGCGATTTATAATTAAACTTCTTTCAAGTATTTATGTAAATGAAAGCAAAATGTAGGGTTAAATATCATAAGTGTATTATTTTTTCACAAAATAGACTTGTCAAACAATAGAATAACGCTTCTTTATAGATAAGGATTTAAAATCTATATATAAGTTATAGAGATGAGATTATATAGGTAGAATAATTATGATAATATTCATAATTAGACTTTCTGTATAATTCCATTGAGAAAGATGAGTGGAAATTATTTAGAACACAAGATAGACTGAAAGCAGACAGGGGGAAATTCAAAGACAAGGGAGAGTTTTACAAATCTACTTGTGTAGAAATTGCTACATAAATTTTTAGACCTGAGAAGAAAATCTTTCGAGCTTTAGGACAAATTGTTACTAGTTTGTTCTAAATACATGCGTGTTAAAATTGAAAGATTTTTGGGCTTCATGAACTTCATTTCACGAATTACCGTTCGTCTTTTAGTATATGAAGATCATGGTTACCATTTGCCGTGCTCGCTCGGGAACGATCATACTGGTTTTATTGATATTCTGAAGCTTGAAATAGATAGATATGATTACTACCTACAGTGTTAGAGTTTGAATTCAAGGTTTCAGATATATTAAGGACCATCTGGCAACGTTTTTGGTTACTTATCTCACATTATTTTAGGTACAACCTTTTGAACTACAATCAGGTTGTCGAGTTTGTATTTTTTGTGCTTTGCCATGCGATTACACATTTTTTATTAAAAAAAGTATCTGCAGTGAAGTTGTTCTCTGCAAACATTGCGGGCGTCGCAATATTATGTTTTGCGGATACAAGACCTAGGGGATGGCGGTCATTCTATTTGTTCGTCCGTCCGGAAGTGGTTGTGGAAATTAATAACAGCAAGTTGAGTTTGGCAACACGTGGGGGCGCACGTGGTCAGCGTTTGGAATCAGTTCCGGCGCCGCCGGCGGGCTTGCGGATGACAGACGATGTTGGTTGAGTGAAACGGTTAAATTGGTGATGCAGAAAAAGTTTAAGGAGCTTTTTTTAATAGGTATGCGTAGACCTGTTGGGCAAACTTGTGACAGCGGATGTTTTCCACACATTACGTTTTGTATTTTTGGTATTCGAAATATTGTCAAGTTGTAGTTATTAAAGTTATTGTAGCTTAGAGAGGGATGAGTGAATTATGAATACATTCTTGGTATAAAGTAGAAGCTGCAAAGTTTTTATAACTCTGCTTAGTTTAGTAGATATCGTAGAAGAGTTGCATTGAAAATTTATGAAGTACGTAATTGTCTAATTTTTTATATTCACCATTCCTATATCGTATATGTATATTTATATTGTAATATCCAACAATATTATTGATTGAATGTTTCGATCGTTGTTTTTATATATGTTTTAATGACAATTTATTTATGTATTAATACAGCTATACAGTCTATATTTAATGGTATTAACTATGAAATGGTAAATATACATAAATATGTTCACGTATTCGTCGATTGTGTTTGCCGGACGTTTCGAAATATTTAATTTGAACAAGCACCTTTGTTTGAAAATAAGTTTCAAGAGATTGACGATTATTGACAGTGGAGATTAATGATCATCGATTGCGAATATGAACTTTTGTTATTATCTGAAAAAATTAATGTTTATGAGGTCAGAAACTATTTATTATCTCTAGAATTATAGGTGTGTTCAGCATGGTAGAATTGAACACTTTCCAACATTGCTCATTGAAGTTATTTTCCGAATAATAGATAAGCGTTTACTTCTTTCTTTTTCACTGTTTAAGAAATTGAGAAGATGATCGCTTTGATGCGTACGTATTTTTTACGAATTTACAGGTATGTTTACATATTTTTTTTACAAATTTACAGCTATTATTACGTATTTTTTTACGAATTTACAACTGTATTTGCGTCTTTTTGGATTTTACAGCTGTGTTTACGTATTTACGAATTTGCAGCTGTGTTTACGCATTATTTACGACTTTACGGTTTTGTTTCCTCCTATTTTAAATCCCTTATGGAATTGCAGTCTGATAATTATTTTATTTGCTAATTGTCGATAAAGTACTACTATTGACGGCTTTATGTTGGCAAATAAAAAAAGTATGCAAGGTGCTACTTTTAGGATATTTTCTGTGCAAATTTGTTTACGTATGCGTAAAGATGGCATTGAATTGCTATTGCTAATAAAATACGGTCGTTCATTTATTAACAAAAAATATAAATAGCATATTCGTGTTAAAATGAAGAAAATTCCGAAAGTGAGACTGAAAAGAAATAAAAAGACGAATCGACATCGGAAACATTGCCTGGAACATGACAAAAGGGCGAGCAAGTGAAACTTAACACATTTTCCAGATGCGAACGAAAGAGTCGCTTTTCCGTCTCCGAGATTTCATTTATATCGGCGCGACCGATCTATAGAAAAGGGCCAATTCCTCTCCTCTTGAAAATTTAATTTTCTTTCCCGCTCTGTGTGGATAGTGGCAGGAATTAGGGTGGCCGAGCTACTTCCGCTTCGATTCGGGAACAAATTTAATGATGATAATAGTACTATATTCGAAACTTACTTATTATGTTATTTGATATTTATTTTTTACTTAAGTAATCATTATGAAGTATTGTCGATGGTAACTTTATAGTTTACAAAAATGTTGTACTACCCTTTTTTAGTTTTAAATTGATATATCGATAACTTTTGCTGATGTATCGGATATTTTCTTATGTTTCCAATAAGACCTTTAATGCGAAGCATTGTATTCTGATTAATTTTTACCATTAAATATTATTACGCTGAATAATTGTATTACGATTGTTTTATTGTTATGCAGGATCACAATGTTTTATTCTTTATTCATATTAAAATTTTCGACTTTTCATTTCGTCCACCTTTTAAATTTTGTTACATTAGTCAATATATATATATATATATATATATATATATATAACAGCAAAATTATTATTTTACCACGTAAATCATATTATTTTACCACGTCGAAAACTATTCGTTATAAAACTAGCAATTTTGTCAGTTTTTCAGTGTGAAATGTTATGCTACTTTACACCTTTTTTAGTGTGAAATGTTGTGCTACCTAACACATTTTAAACTTCAAATTTCTTTCTTTAGGGCTAGATAGGAAATGATTATACGAATGTTTTTAAAATTTAAGTATAAATGTATCATTAAAAATAAAATATTTATTTAAAGGATCTTTATCGTCCTCTAGTTGAGAGTCACAACACTACACATTGACGATGGTTGCTTATATAAAAGATACATGTCGCTGTCAATTAATTAATGTGAAATAATGCATATATATGAACAGTAAATATGATGGACTCATATAATATTAGATTGAGCTAAGGAATATAGACAACTAATAATTTTAATGTTTTTTGTTTTTCCATTGAAGTGAAAAACATAAATTCATAATTAATTTAAGATTATTGAAAGTCCCACAAAAGGACATCGTGTGGCTGACGTAAAGCAGGAAAGGCTTTTAGGGGTATCGGGGGTGCCCACCCCCGCACGCAATGATAATCGCTCAGCCCTTATTATTTCTCATTACACGCCATATAAACGCATTCGTCTCGCCCTCGCGACTTTTCCATCCCCCTGGACGGGTGACGGGCGCTCTTCAAATATGAGGTTTATAGAGATTGTTTAAGGCCCGTCTAGTTACCGTTTTGATTTGTCGTCAATTAGGCAAGTGGAGTATTGGAAGAAAGTCGGTGCTTGATGGGTTTTGCTGATCGATAGAGTCCTGATCCTGTAATTAATTTATGGCTATGATGATTACTTTTACTGATGATATCAACTGACCTTATTTATATTGTTAGTTACAGCAGGGTCTAATAGTAAAATAACTTTCTTTAACAAAGAAACCTATTTAATTTTTTTAACAACGTTAGACTTTTGTCAATTTCTTCAATTTGTTTAGACTTTTTTTTAATTTCCGTTCCTTAAATTATAATAATTACATCATTTTTTTAAACGCATTAAAAATTACGAATGCATTAAGAATATTGATGCTGTTAAACGATTGTAGTTTTAAGAGTCAAAACACTTTTGTCGTAATAGAACTGATTAATTAGGAGAAAAGCATCCATTTTAAGAGAAAATAGTTGTGAAATTTTTTTCGATATAAAATTATTAAAAAGAGTATTTAGAATATATTTGGACAAAAGTACATTTATTCATATGTACATAGACTTTAATATCACAAATTACTAGGTTGACATTTATGAGGCATTTGCAATTATACATTTTGCGTTCTTTTTTTAATTTTTAAATTTCAAAAATAGAAAGGTCAGCGAGGGTTGACGCAAAGTAAATCGGGTTATGAAATATGTTTAACGGGTGTTAATGGTTTCGCATTTTTTTCCTTATGAAAGTAGAAGTAAATAACATGTTAGAGTTTTTGTTAAGTAATATTTCCATGAATACCTCGTAGGTATCAAAATGTAGGAAACAGGGATTGGTAACTGCTAAAAAATATGTTATCTAATAGTTTTGGAGTAATAATTAATAGATACTTTAATTGTTATTAATATATTTTTTTAACATCTATATATAAATTCTCTTTGAATAGGGGTAAGGTACCAACATTAATTTTAATAAAATCTTAACGGGTGTGAAATTGGAAGATTAATTTTATCATGGCTTCCGTAAATATACATTTAATTGTAACAGAAATTAGGTTTTATTTTCAATTCTCCATTTACTATTTATAACGTACATTGCCTATGATCTATCCAGAACTCAACGCAATCAGTTAGGGCATCCGATTGCAGAAGGCGCTGAATTCAAACGCCCAATACAATCCTCCAAACTTCATAACTCCTTTATATCACAATTTCCCATTCCTCACAATCCCTCGTGGCGTCTATAATGGTATTCCGTACTTACAATATTAGATGGGGGAAGATTAAGAGTAGTTCGGGGCGCGAGTTTTGTTACAAGATTTAGTGCAAGTGCATTCTTATCTCGCCGGGGGGTGGGTTTGCACCCGCCCGTATTGCTACGGGTTACCAGTGAGGGATGCTTAGAATTTCATCTTATATTTACTCCGATAGTATAGAGTATCGAATTTCCCGAGTTGTGAGAAATTCACTCTATACTTTTACCTGTAGATATTTACGTGAAATTCTGTAAGAAGCAGTGGGTTGTAATATCGATTAGATGAACAGCGATATTATATATCGTAAAATAAATTATTATATTTATGAGGATGATAAATTATAACAAAATTTATGCAATTTAATTTAAGATGGCGTCATTAAAATGCCATCTTTCCATAATAATTAAAATTAAAAGATTAGTGTATGTAGGGTAGTAGTTAACCAATATATTAGAGATCTCGAAATGCTTAATTCACGAAATATATCAGCTTGCTTTGAGTTTCGAGATTTATAATTTCTTGAAGTTATTTGATTGGTTAATAAATTACAGAAGCGATGGGATAAGCATAATGGGAAGTAGTTTACTTAATAGAATGCTTTCTCGTGTAATGTAATATTTTCTATTGCATATCGAGATTTTTTTTTCATAAAACATAGCATGGAGAAACATTTGAAAATATTAATTAACATATTTAGGATTTATTAAAAAAATATCTGGTACCAATGCACTTTTAGATTTTATCGGAATAGGTGATGACTTTATTTTAGCCATTTGTAATTCGAAGTTGCCTAGTACAAGTGCTCTAGGCGTATTAAGATTTAAAGCGAGATGCATCGATAAAATGAGAATGAAAAATCTAAATATTTGTTATTTTTTTTAGTTATATCAGGATTGTTTGTCATATTGCTAACGATATTTTAAACTTCTAACTTTAGGTATTAAAAATAATCACTGTTGTACGCTAAACGGAATAACGGAAAATAAATGTAATACGAGTAAGAATAATAGCGTATCCCTATTGTGTTCCCGTAAAAGGTCATAAATTAATTTCTTGTTCTTATTTATAAATTAACTTCTTGAGCAATTTTTCTTGGAAATGGAAATACTAAACTTGTATATTAATTCACTTATTTTCTCCATCCTTGAAAACAGTCTCCGAAAATCCTTTTAATATCGTGCTGTGGAATTAGCCTTCGTAGACTGAATTAGTATTCTTAAAGCATTGATCCTTCAAAGGCAGTTTTAATGTTTAGGGTCAAGAAAATATAGTTTTTTCAGGTCAGACTATAATAAAACTCTCGTCGCATTTTATTCAAGTGGTTATTTATTAATCTTTTATTTTTTTTTTCGCCAGCCAAAAAACGATACTGGAATTGAATATAATGCGGTGCAAACTGGATTTTTTTTAAGTCTAAAGTCCAGTTGCTTTCCATAAAATATTTATGACTACAAAATTTGTATATTTATGTGGCTTTACAATGCTAATTTTTGTTCCATTACTTTTGCAATTATTCTTAACTTCACTGTTAGCCGTTTGCGAACAGTGGTTTTTCCTTTTTTTAGACATTACAAATATTTTAATAATGTATGCATGAAACAAACTGACTTGGTTTAAGCTTAATAGCGAATACATATTGAACTTCGTTAGTTACACATGTTGAAACAAAAAGTGAATCGAGAAAAGTATCGCACTGTGGTCTTCGATAGAATTCGTCTTAACACTTCTGGCAGTCAAATTACAGCATGTTACGAACTCGGCTAGTTACCTTGTCCGTCTATTAATTCGAAATTTTGGTAACTTCGCGAAGTAAAACATTTTAAGAGTTTTGTATATGTAACGTTCATATATTGTATAAGATTATATTTGACTTATTCGGATATTTTTTAAATGATTAGTAGTTTACTAATACATTGCACCGTTCCATATTACATTAACGGATAGTAGTGTAGCACCTAATGACGTTATGTCTGTTTTATTGTTTTAAATTCATGGTATTTCCGGTTCAAATTTTGTTAAATTTATATAAGGGTCGTTTTAAGATTAGTATGGCGAAACGTTTTATTTTTTAATTTACGAAAAAGATTTCTGTCTTTTTTCCTGACTTTTTATCTTCACAAAGATGTGTTTTTAAAAAGAGACATTATTTGAATTTCATTTATTTAAGAATTTCGCACTCTTCGATGGCACTTTATTTCTAACTACTATATCTTATATACGATCCATACGATCCATACTCCTCACGAAACCTTTCCTTTCCATTCTATGCTCTTCTTTGTCGAGTTTCCCTGTTGATTAACATCCATTATCTTGAATCTTTTTCTAACCCATTTAGCCATTGGACCAAGGATAATTTTCGTTTTATCGTTCCTTCAATTTCAGAACAGGTATTTTTTTGAGAAGATCCATGTAATTTCTTGGCAAAAGGTGCCTAAGCCAGCTGATATAATACTATGTATTAACTTTGACCATATCTGCACTTTGACTATACGTGTGTTTACTTAAAAAAAACACGTTTTTACACCTTTTTGTTTATGCTTCACGGTTTTAGGCCTCATTTATTGTAATAGTATTGCAATATTACTGCATGTATACAATTAATAACGTATGTAAACAAATTGTTTAACGTTTTAAATACGTTAAATACACACAATTACATTAAACTACGTGATATAGTATTATTTCTACTTTCTTTAAGTTCTTTACCACGGCCTAGGTTTCGTTGTATTACAACCTGTGGGTTGTTAGCAAAGATAGAAGATTTTGTAATACAACGAAACCTAGGTCGTGGTAAAGAACTAAAACAAAGTATAAATAATACTACATCACGTAGTTTAATTTAATTGTGAATAATAATATCTACAAAATTAACGCCAAATATATTCAATACGTCAAATATCTTATTACGTGTTCTCTGTAGTATTTTATAAATTTAAGAGCCTAGTTATTTTCAACTCAGTTCCTTGCCAAGTCGTTGTCGTACACGACTGTAACAGTTACCAAACACTCTATTTTCAATTAACATCTTGTCGATAACAGCAAAACTAAATAACAATTTTCATTAATGATATTTTTGTAGTTTACTTTTTATACGTGTCTATGGAAAACAGTCAAGATAACATTAAGAAAATGTGGGAAAGAGTGAAAATTATTACAATATTGTTTAATTTAAATTCTACTCATTGAGAACTTACTGGAAACTTCGTGTTTCTCGCGGTAGGTAAATGTGGATTTAGAAAGACATTTTATATAATTTACCAAAATTTCTTTTTAGAAATATTAAAATATTGACCTTTCAAAGCCAGTTTTAATGTTGAGGGTAAAGAAAATATACTTTTTCAGGTCAGACTGTTATAAAACTCTCGTCGCATTTTATTCAACACAGTGGTTCTTTATTTATCTTTTATTTTTTTTGTTACTCGCCAGCCAAGAAATAATACTGTAATTGAATGTAATGTGGTCCAAATTGGAAAAATCTAACTTATTATTTTAATAGTAAGAAATTAAACAACAATGTACATCTCAAAGTGAGTTAAAGTCATTCTTTGCATGACAACTATTAAATAATGCACTGCGATTAGACTATCGAAACATTAGGTAAATAACAAAGGTTTAGAATTGTATTAGAATTAATTAAATAATACATGTGAATTTTAATTTTATTGGCTACCTTGAATACTGCAAGTCCAATACTTGTTCAAAATTTGTATCGAGCAATATTTTATACAGGATTGTCGGCTTTGCTAGGACTAATGAAGACTGAACGACTCCAAAAGTTCATATAGTGTAATTACTCTTGTTAAACGGTCGCGATAAATTTGGATTAAAGTAATTCACGATTCACAATTAAATTAAACTACGTGATGTAGTATTATTTCTACTTTCTTTAATTTCTTTACCACGACCTAGGTTTCGTTGTATTACAACATCTTCAGGTGGGATATTAGCAAAGATAGAAAAGATCTTTGCTAATATCCCACCTGAAGACGTAATACAACGAAACCTAGGTCGTGGTAAAGAAATTTAAAAAAGTAGAAATAATACTACATCACGTAGTTTAATTTAATTGTGAATAATGAATTTCTACAAAATTAACGCCAAATATATTCAGTAATTCACGATCTTAATTTAACTTGAAGATTTCTTAGTTTCTTTATGTTCCAGTCCATAACAGAATCTCAAATACGATTGGAACTCGCACTGCGAGAGTCTGTACATATTTAAACATTGTAAAAAATTTAAAGTACATGTTACCTCATCAAATTATTTGTAAGTATTTATGTTATTATATTTACGTGTTTATTATATTGTTTTTATTTATGTTTATTATATTATATTTGCGCCATTTGGAGCAAAAAGACCTAAAAATCCTATCCATTTCACAAAAACTATCAAATATAAAACCATTATAATAGTAACAGGTAATCTTTAGATGAAATTTTGTAACACAGTTTATGCATAATTTGTAATTTCAGGGATGAGAATGGAGGAAATGTGCTCACATTCTTTTGTGGACAGTGATAGTTCGAATCCTTATAGCTTGTTCTTTCAATACTACTCACGAAAATTTATTTTCTCTGAAATTTCAGTATATATATATATATATATATATATATATATATATATATATATATATATATATACGAGTATATATTAGGAAATGTATTTTATCAGTGTTCTAAATTTCAAATTTTTATGTCAAAATGTTGCAGAGAAAAAATGTTGTAAAAAATGTGTGCCTACAGACAGAAACGTGTTTGATCTACGTATGTGATCTGACGTCTTTTGTCCTCTTGACGTACGGGACCATACACAGAAGAATATGTATATTTTATAACATAGGTCTTAATACCATGAATGTAAAACTAATTCTTTGATTAGGGTTTAGTTTTTTAGACAATTATTTCATATTTACTTTAATTTTATAAACTAATTCAATATCGAAGAAAACTTGTTTGAAAACTATTCTATTTTTCATTTCAAATACCGGTTCAGGATCTACCAATGAAGAAATTCACAATTATTAATAGAGTTTATCTAAGAGTTAACAAAATATGTATTATTTTATACTCGAAAATGTAATTAATTTTGAATGTGAGAGCAATTAAATATAGTTAAGGACCTTGTTCTTTTATTTACGTGATAGTAAATAAGTGAAGTTTTCCGCACATAGTGTACTGCCATAAATATTACCATGCATCATATTACATTATCATAAGACTGATAAATGCCGACAGAGTTTCTGTGATAAATGTAGACATTGTGTGTTTAATGTTTTATCTGCGGGAATAATGTAGGAAACTGTTGGGCGAAACTAAGTCGTTTGCGTCAAAACTAGTGCCTTATTCTTATTAATGTCCCAAGCAAGCAAGTATTAAGAAGTAATTGTGTACTTTCCAAATGTGAAAATTTTCACTGTTAGTAGATTAATATATTTGATTTGAAAGTCTTACGAAACAAAGAAATGTTGTAAGGAAAATTTACTGTAGACCTGTTGCATGTCTTGTTAGGCTTAAATACAAAGTGATGCTTGCGAAAACATTGATTGCGTAGTTAAAGTCAATTAGGCTAATGAATTAAAGAGAGTACGATACCTACGCAGGACAGGGGGGATGTAAGCAAAGATTTTAATTCGGCGGTTAAGCCGAGCTTAATTTATTGGAGACTGTAGATATCTGGAGTGGTGAGAAACAGGCAAGTAACTTCTCTGATTGTTGTGGAAAATTGTCCTTGATTGACTCGAGTTGTGATCTTTGGAAAGGTTTTAATGACCGTTTTGAAGGTATTGCCACGGCACTTTCGTTGTTGTTTGTAATTAGGAATGTCTTTTAAGTTTCGTTGAAAGTTTGTGATTTTGAATGTTGTTTTAAGGTTTAAGTTAATTAGTGGTTAATTAGGTGTATTTTAGCCAAAGCTCTAGCTTGGTGTTCTTACATTTTGTAAAACACAAGAACACAGAATACAATTACATTTTGTAATTTCATTTCAGTTTATTTAATCAGACTATTTATAGTTATATGAAAAATCACTGAATATAATAAGTGAAAAAAGCGTGCATATTTTGGTTATTTTGAACATAATTGTTGTTAAAAAACCTATGCTATGGAGATTACCAGTTTCGTTTGCTACTTCTTTCGTGTTGATTTTCAATTGAGGCAGAGGGATTTTACCCTTTATAAGTTTAAAAGAACTAAAAATTATACAAAAACGAAATTTTAGTGTTTTTATAAGCTATTTTTTATTGAAATTTAAGCATTTTTTTAGCTCGCAAAATCGTTGGAAAACATACGGAAATTTGGTGGGAGTTGCCATCATTCAAACCAGAGCCGGCTTTTTCTTCCACTTCACTAATATTGATACATATTAAATCGTTAAATAATACAGTGTATAAATATATATATATATATATATATATATATATATATATATATATATATATATATATATATATATTTATAAGTGAACAACATTTAATATTGCAAAAAGGTTTTGATAAATATTTCTTTTTAGTTTATGTATCACAACCTATTTTCAGACATTTTCTTATATGAAAGTTTTACATTCTGTTTATGAAAAAAATATCACAAAAAATCCACTTACGAACTAACGTAAAAACAATAGTACTTATTCTATATTTGAGATTAATCATACTTTGGTTTTTTGATACGTTAGGTGTTTCAGAATACAATTTTTAGAAAAAAAAATAAGAAATAATTTTAGTTTTCAAAGTTTCTGGTGAAATCGTATAAAACAAGGATAAGCACACAGAGACAATACGTTGCCCGTAAAATACAGTTTTATTTTTAATTTATTTGTTTTGGTGCTGCATAACCAGTATCTGCGGGGTGTGTCAGACTTATCGATCATATGAATTTCTACACCTTTATAGCAGATTTCATCATCTACTCCAATAGCTTTCTGGTAGTTATTACTGGTAATGGCTTGTTTGTTTTTGGCAATATAATTAGGTTCTCTAGAAGTACTCCTTTTTCTGGACGAAAAGTGAGTAATAAGGGATTTAGCCATAGAGGGGAAATTGTATCATATATACAGGCATTGTATTTCTTAATGAAACAGCATATAATATGTGCGCATTAGTGACGGTGATATCAGTAAGAAAATATAATATTCGGCACCACCAGCACCTACTTCTGCGTTCAACTTCATATGTACCTATATTCTGGTGGAACAAATAAACTCCCCCATTCTCTTAGTGTATATTCAGTTATAGCTACAGGATAGGGGAAATCTTTCTTTGTGCCTTCTTTCATAGTTCCTTTACGTTTTGTTTCTTCCTCGGGTAAGTTGAAGTCAATACTGATACACTTTTAGTATCTCTCCAACATATAAATCTGATATTTTGTTTTACCCCCCACTTATAATTCCTTGTTTCGAGCTTCAGATTTTTAAGATTTTATGAATTTCGGTAAACAAGCTCTACTTATATTGACAGATGCAGTTGAATGAATGCCATTTTTATAAATATATTGCACCAAAGGAAATGAAGCAAAGAAATTGTAAAAAGTTATTTGAGCTGGGAATTTCTCGTCGATCAATGATTTTGTCAAATTTTCGAGTACATTAGTGCCGAGTCCTAATTCGGGTATATTATTATAATTTTTATTATATTTTATATATTTTTTATTATATTTTGCTAGTATAGATCTTATATTGAAATATATAGCCTATAGTACTGTAAGCTTGAACTCACACTTTATAGCCCTTTTTTATAGCTTTAGCTGGCATGTGTTGTTTTATAGATGATACGCCTGTGAAGTGTATCATTGTTTCGTTGATGCTTAGTGATGTTGTTTGTCTTGCTTCATTTTTACAAGCAATATTCAACATATCCAGAAGTGAATTTTGTGCAGCTTGTCATTTCGGTGGAAGTTTTCTTAAATGTTCTTGAGCCTTTCACGGGTCATAATTTAAGCATAACATAACGTAACATAATTTGGGCAATTTCAGTAATTCTAAAAAGTGAACCAGTACAAATGTATACAAGGTAAAACATGAATGCCTATGAGAACAACAATTTATAAAAAGGCTTCAATTTCAGATCTTGTAACTGGCTCCCAATGTTGAGACTTTTTTTACGAAGCATACAATTTAGTTTGTTCTACTATATAATTTATTACTTCGTAACTAAAAAACCTTTAAAAGTAAACCGCAGGTCGAAGTTCTACCAGAAAAAAGGCCTTAGGTTTCAGGTTAACTTCATTTGATTTAACAACAGTAGGCTTACCCGACCACATCACTTTTTTCCAGTTATCACTATGACTATTTTAGGATGATTATGAGATGATACCAATATAGTTAGAAGATTAGTAGAGGAGCGATGGACTGGTCTTCATTATTACTAGCTTCATCTGGTTCAGTCCAATAAATACCAATATTAGAATCAATATTTTCCCTATTTGCTGAAGATGATGGCTTCTTTGATCTGGAGAGATGTAATTACCTTCTAGTACTGACTGTAAATTCAAGTGCTCTGTACCGTCGTTGTCCTCGTACTTACTTTCCGAGATGTTAGGATCATCACTAATCAAGACCAAACACCTACTGTAGTTTAAATTAAATATGTTTATCAGTGAGATAGGGCTGAAATATAAACAGATAAATGTATAAATACTGTCACAAAAGACGCTTAATAAGTGTGTGTATAAAATAACCGTATCTGTTATATTTCAAAATTCAATTGTCCAAGAAGAATACAATATCCTGAAGAGTCCCATTCAGCTCTCATCGCTTTGCCGAATTATGAGTTCATAACATCACAGAACGGTCCATCTACTGTGCTTAAATCGTACTTATCTTGCTTACATTTAAATAATTCCTTCAACTGAACGCGACGGGCTTTCTCCTTTGTAAGATTTTATCTGTTTTACGTCCGTTTTTGTCATTAGCAGGGGACAGAGACAAGGGTCTCCTTACTTCATTACTCTCTTGCTTTGTATGTGGCGGATTTCTCCTTTTGTAAATACGATTTACGTGTAATGATTATAATTAAGTTGCAGTCGCCGGTGAGGTTCATTTTTTATGGAAATTCAATTACACCAACTGCACAACTTGCGCCTTTGCCTGACTGTATTTTTACGTTCCTACTTTTTTTACAAATAAATTTAATAAATCTATAAATATTCATAAAGTCGTTTGTCGATTATCACTGTTTTTATAGTGCAAATTGGCTTTTCAGTATTGTCAAAGTAAGTTTTCTGTTTATTTTGTATTATTTCAATATGTTAAATTTGTAATTTATGTGTACACGAGTAGATATTATAATATTTTTACATCTTATTATATAGACTTTTTTCTCTCTTGGAAACATGCATTTTATAGTTTATTTTAGATACCTTGTTTACGAATGTTGTAAGAATGCACTTAAGAGAAAATGGATATGCTTCAGATCTCACCGTAAAAGTGACAACTGTGGTTTGACACCATATAACATTATAATAAATAAGATATGTTAATGCACATATATACGTTCAATTCATTTCATAAATATTATGTTATTACAAACAAAATATGTCACATAATAAATAAATACATACAGAAAATATACGCGTTCATTATAAACCTGGTTTTCATGAACTTAGTATGCCCCGAGCACGGACAGCAATTTAAATATTATTTTGGTTTATCCTTGCTCGTGAATTAAATAGTGTCCGCTCAAGCGAAGTTGTTAATACTTGGTTTGTGGCTTCGTGGACGCTTCTTGGGTGTACGCTACTTACTTTAAACAATTATCAATTACATTGGCTTATATAGTCAAGGATTAATGAAGCATTTTTTGATTTATTATTATTGAGATAATATGCCAGGATATTATGTTATAAGATATTATAGATCTTGTCAATTGTATTGTATTTGTTTTATGTGTTTACAAATTAAGAAAAGAATTAAACAACTGCCAGTTCGTTTTATGTAATTTATTCATAGCCCCGGACAATATTTTTTGGAAAATGTCTATAACGGAACTATTATATATTTATTGTTTTGTTCTATGCAGAGATTATTTAAAGTAATGAGTGTACAAGACTGTATACTGTAATGAGTATACAAGACTGTATATTGTAATGAGTGTACAAGACTGATATTGTGGCATACACCATCTTATGAGTAAGGACGGGGAGAGGGATGGGGAAGTCAATGTATTAAGCTGCTAAATTTCTAGGAATCTAAGTTATCTATATTTTTACATCCCATTAGTTATTATACGAACTTTGATTATTTAATTGTTATGTTTGGATATATGTTATAAACTTAAAATATCCACATAGTATACAATAGTGAATAAAATACGCGCAAGCCGTTATCTATGTACGCTTACTTGGCTTAAAGACTTCTTTTAATTGACGTCACTCGCCATAAAGATTATGTCTGATTAAGGACCTTACATAGATTTATTAAAATATTAGAAATGAAAATGTGTATATTGCTATAATATATAAATTTCACCAACTGAATTACATCAAAGTGCACACAAAGTTAAAATTTGGATTAAATGAATGTTTCATTATAATGTTACTGACGTCAAAGTACATACAAATTTAAATTTTGGATCAAAGATATTTTGCTATAAAATATGAGTCTCAACAACTTAATGAAGTCCAAGGATATACAGAGTTCGAATTCGAGATGGAGGATATTTGCTTTTATTATCGTAGTTCTGTGCAACGTTAAATGAATGATGTAAAATTAATTTAATATTTTTGTTTAATGTTTTAAATATGCATGCAATTGATTATATATATCATCCTGACGTAATTCATATCATAATAGATTTCAAAATTTATTGTTTTACATTGTTGTGTGGTTTGATGTTTTAGAAATCTAATAAGATAGATATATGTCGTAACTGCATGTCATTATTAAATCAATTAAGTTTGATCCCAGTAAAATATCTTCAGTTTAAGTAATTTAAAAAAAAAATAAAAATGGAATTATTTGTTATAAGAGTTAAAGAGAATACGTTTAAATGTGATATATTTATTGCAATGTTTATGGAAATTAATTAATATGGATATATAATCTCTCTAACCGTCTTAATATCCAGTTATATCGAGATAAATTACAATCAAAGGTTGCAGGATGCAATCTGAATGTTAAATTATCTGGTTATATATTTGTATAAGTTAATCAATGCAGAACAAAGCAATAATTCTTGAAAGGGTCTGAGGGAATATCGCGAAGTAATATAGGCGCATTGTAGGGCCGTAGATCCTGGAGGCTGCGTAATGAAATAAAATTAGCATATCTTCAAGATTTATGATGGGATTAAACATCTTAAGACTTTCGAAACAAGTGAACGTTTTCAATATTGGCTGCTGAATACTGGGAAATCAGATGCTTCATCTTGCTGGGGAAGGCGTGCAAACAGATTTTCTCGTTGGTTGTTGAATTTTTTTTACAATGGATAAAATATTCGGTCGGCTTTTTGTAAATTATAACATAATTTTACAAAAACGTGTAAATTTATATGAATATGTAGGGAAATCTGTTGACAGTCGAGTGAAATGGGAGGTAAATTATTCATTTTAATTTTATTTATAGGATAAAACTTTCAGTATCAACGTAAAGATATTAAATTGGATGTTTTTTTGTATAAAATTTGTATTCAATGTTGTTGTTTCTATTATTAAGCAATTTTCCATGCTTCGTTTTGATAAATTGTTAACGTGTTTATTTATTTAGTGTTAGTTTTGTCTGCTTGAATTTTGGATCAAAGCGGAGGGTTTTATATATTTGGCCTTCTAAAGCTCGGGTGATATAGATATTAAGTTTGCTATTGAGT
Organism: Druceiella hillmani; assembly: GCA_039881145.1. Classification (NCBI taxonomy): domain Eukaryota; kingdom Metazoa; phylum Arthropoda; class Insecta; order Lepidoptera; family Hepialidae; genus Druceiella; species Druceiella hillmani. The sequence goes on along the minus strand of JAYKKI010000032.1, from coordinate 2,081,733 downwards.
AAAAATACCATAATAAATATTCGAAATATAATTTTCATAAATAATATCATCCTAATAAAAATTACTCTTTTTTGCCTGGTTGAAAATGGCCTAAATGTTAATTCGAATCGTGGAATTAAACTTTACCAAGTTTCATGAAATCCATTTAGCCGTTTTTGGGTGATCACGTAATAAACACTTTTTTGATGTTAATATTCGATGCAAGTAATAATCTATGTTATTCAGCCACACAAACTCCTTGCACAGACAATTTGGTAGTGATTTATTGCTTGGTTTTAAAGTTATCATGTAACAAACAAATCGAAATTCCAGATTTATATTATTATATCCGTTATGAATTACGTGCGTACCTCCGAAATTAAATACACACACACACACATATATACACATATATATATATATATATATATATATATATATATATATATATAAATATATATATATATATATATATATATAAAATTTAATTTACATCATGACCATTTTAATATTTACCTCATAGCTAACAATAATTTTTGTGTTGAGTTACAAAACACGTATTTACAAATACATTTTCATGATTCAAAAAGATATGAACTTGACAGAACAATATAATTTATATAGCATTATTTCATCAAAATGGAACGATACAAGTTTTTGATTAATAAAAAGAAAAACAGCAAAAAAACAATTAGTTTGCATGTGTTGTTTTAAAACTCAATCTTTAAAAAAACCTAAAAATTATTTACATATTAATTTGAACTAAATAAAATTCCATCTTTAAAAAAAACTAAAAATTATTTACATTTTTATTTTAAAGAAGTATGAATCGATTCTATTAGATAAATCGAAAAATGCGTTATATAGATTTGCGTGTGGTTTGATACACTTCTGGATTTATTGAACGTGCGTACAGTTTCAAACAAACTGTAAAATTTTGCGAAATCTATTCGTGCACACATGCATAATACACAGCGCGACATTAAAGTGGAGAGCCACGTTGTTGTCAACGAAAATGGAGTGTATTTTTACAAAGCTCGCCGGCGAAAGCCTAGCTGCGGATAGCTTTTCTCTCTTTTCTATAACTGAAAAAGCTCTCGCCATAATTCGAGAGGGGGAGGCTGCGAACTGATTATTCAAAGGCGCGAAGCGAAGCCTATCTAATTAGGCGGGGCCCGTCACTTGAATATCAAACACGCGAGCCACCACGTCGGCACACATGACAATACGGAGTAGTTCTCCCCACGCGACACGTAATACGAGATGAGAGAGTGGAGGAAAGATACGTATTATTTGCAGAAATGATTTTTGCTCTGTAATAATACGTATGTGTGGTGAGAATATGACGTGAGAGGGCGTGGTGAGGAAAATTGAGGAGGATTGCTGTAATAGTTTTGGTATTTTGATCGTATTATTAGAGCAAGATTGACCATAGGGGTAATATAATACATGTAATAAGGTTAAGAAAGTCAAAGAAATGGGAAAAAAACTATTACATTAAGGAGGAATTAATAATAAAATATTTCCATAGCAGCATCTTAACGATTAGATCTACTTTGAAAGTACGTGGTAAGAAGTTTTTTTTGCAGACGTTACACTATTACGAACCGGTTATACATTTATAACTAACAATACGGGCATATATTATGCTACTTGCAATTTATGTATATGGATTTATTTTCTTTCTGATTAATTTTTGACAATTTAATTTAGTCAAACGACGCAATTAAATGAAACTACATGATGTAGTATTATTTCTACTTTCTTTAGGTTCTTTACCACGACCTAGGTTTCGTTATTACATCTTCAGGTGGTTTATTAGCAGAGATCTTTGCTAATAGCCCATCTGAAGATGTTGTAATACGTAGTTTCATTTAATTGTGAATAATCAATTTCTACAAAAGGAACGCCAAATATATTCAATATTAGTCAAAAGAGTTTGACTTTAAAATCTACTCTATCCAGAAATATTTTTTTCTTTCTATTCTCTTAATGTTGAATTTTGGAATAAGAAATTTTAATTTGTCATCTATTTATTAATTTTTCCATTTTTTGAATTAGCGTAAAATTGGATGTACGAAATACTTTTGAAACTTCCATCGTTTCTTTGTGAGGGAAAGAAATTGCTCTGGTTATGATTTGATTTTTCCTTCGTTAGTCATCAATATATTTTGATTCAATAATCGAAGATCGTGTGTACTTATTATTTTTGTACAGCTTAAAAATAACACAAGTCAGTAATGTATCATGGTTGGCACAAGAAAAGTATGGCACAAGAAAAATATCCCGATAAAATACGTACGAATAGAGAAGATGGACTATAAGCCTTTAATTTGTCACATTGCATTTTTCATTCCCCGAATACTGACAATGACGTTGTCTTAGAAATTTTGATGACGAAAAACAATTTTCATTTATATAACTGCATTATCCTATCATCAATGATTCGATCATCAACAATCACATTCTCGTGACAACCATCAATCGACCTTAATTTTATGACTTCGATTTCTAAAAGTATTTCAGATTATTACATTTCTGCAACCAGCGATTTTGAAACTGTGATTGGCGTACAGAAATATATATAGTCGCTATTAATTCCACCCGTATTTTATTTTTTATAATTACGAAACACGAAACAAAAAACTGCAAGCTGTATATCTATACACACATATATATATATATATATATATATATATATATATATATATATATATATATATATATATAGTTTAATTTTGAATCGTAGGCTACAAGAATAAATAAACACACATATGTTAGTTGACATCGAGAATGCACGACGAAAGAAAACACAGATTCCGCATCTGACGTCAGTATCTGCGTACAAGTGTCGCGCGATAGTGTCATGATAAATGCCCCCTTCACGACCCGTGAGATATATTCATCTCTGAAGACGGGTGAACGGGAAACTTTTCCTATTATTATTTTTTTGGTATATTTATTATTTTTCACGTCTCTCCGCTAGAATCCGCGACGCGTCAGGAACATTTACATAACGCCTTCGTGCGAATAAATATATGGTGCGATCGTCTCACTTCCCAAGTCCTTCTTTGGCGTAAGGGTTCAAGTTTGTTAATAAATGTTTTTCACTTTGTTCTGTTGTAGAAACTTATGTTAGAAGATAGGACGAACGTTGACATGTCAAAATATTTAAAGAATTCAAGAAAAATGTTTCAAAATATTCATAGCCCCTTTCCCCTCTTACGTAAGCCGGATGGGCTTACCTTCTAAATAAGACTACTTTGTTTTTTTCATATCTTCCTGTTACAATAATATATTAATGGAGTATTTACAAACGGGATGTGTATATTCGTTTTTATTCCGAGATACTTTAAACGAAATGGGAATAATAAAACGTTGTCCGCTGAAGGCGAAGAAAATTTTCGCGTAATTTTCTTTCATCCTTTCCGCGAAAGACATAAAATGATTGCCCCGATCTGAATCTTGATTATTAAACTTTTCGCGGAGGAAAATAAACAAATATTAAATGTTTGTTATTGGGGAGTGGAAGATACGGCTGAGTTTTTATTGCGGCCGAGCTTAATTACTTTTTGTCTTTTTTCCCCAATGTCAAACGAAAGTCGACGAGTCAATTAAAACAAAAAGGACAAGGAAGAATGTGAGCGCGGAGATATAATGATTTCGAGATCGTGGCTAATTTATAAATTTGACGAGGAAGACTGGAATCGGTTTAAGAGAATTGCACTGATTTGTTTCTGCCATGTGATAGTCAAGAAATGTAAGTGTGCTTCTTTAATGCATTGATAATCAATGTCTAATTATTTTATAATATAGCTTAATGTATATTATTTTATTCGTATGTTTCATAACCTATATTTATTTTAAAATACGATCATTTCCCTGATTTAATCATGAAAATACAATTTTCACTTGGGGTTTCCAGTTTAAATATAAAATATTAATCTTTTTTGTTTTTAAAGAGTCATGTTGTGAATTATTATGATTTCTTGATTTAAAGAATTTTAGTCATTAAACATGAAGTTAAATTAAATTTTACTCTTCTGTTATAATCTAGGTTATTAACATATAAATAATTTAAAAATTGTGTTCATCATTACTTCCATTTTTTTTTCTGTAAATCCTATAAATTTAATATTTTTATCCATAAATTAATTCGTTTTTATTCATATATATTTTTAAAAACACTTAATAATTTTTAAATTTTCTTTTCATTTAGTCTCACATCGTCATATTCTATAGTTTTTTTTAATATGAATGTCAATCAATTCCTTTTATCTATGTTGGGCATACATTAAATTTTACTCATAGTTTTAGGCTTCTTTGGAAAATTATCTGGGATTCTTACTTTAAGCCTATAACCTTAATATGTTTATATTTGTTGCTCGATTAGTTCTTTAGTTAATTACATTTAAGTATATATTGTTAGTGATAAAGACTTCAATCGTATTACAGCAATATCGATATGCTTAATTTACGTATTTTTGTATAAAAAATCATGTAATATGTCTTTCTTTTATCATGTGTCAGTGATGTAAATATTTACTATTCATTAAGAATAACAAGAATAATACCGTTTAACTCTTAACTGATAAAACTTATGGGAAAACATTACAAAAATTGAGTAGTTTTTTCCAAAAAGCACGAAGTCAAATCTAAATCTGAAAAAGTAATAATAACTCAGTACATTATTTTCAGTCACGTTTCTTGGAACTTGTTTGCGGTGCAAAAAGAAGACAAGTTTCTATTTTCTAAAATGCGAATTATTGACACCGAGTTTAACAGAAAATATGGTTAGAACCAGAAGTTATCATTTTAGTTGACCACTAAGTTCTCGTGAGATGTGAGGAATTTGATAACCTATATTATTTTGTACTACTTTTTGATAATTTGATTTCATCTAATTTTTTTAAGAATAAAATTGAGAATAGTATGAATTCACATTATTTGAGAATTCGATTCGTTATCGTTTCGTGAGCAGACAAATCTTTAAATTTGCCACTAATATAATTTGGGCTATGAGATTTTTTCAATATATTAAAAAGAAGTGTATGTGAAGTAAGAATCGATCACGGATCATCAGCCATTTGAGAAGTGACCTGTATCCAGAAATATGATCATATGTTCCGAGGCCGAAGATATACCGGATGCATAAATATTGAAGACGTTCCAACTTGTACAAATATTCTTAATTAAGATCAGGATAGCATACATATTCATAATCAATTAATGGTAATAAGTGTGTTTGACCAAGGTAGAATTTCGTTTTAGTCTGTAGAAAATTTTGAAGACGTGTCAAAGAATGAATCCTGTTGAAAACACATCGACTAACATATTTACTTGAGGGCACCAACTAAGATTTTGATCGATCAGTAGGCGTAGGTTTTTAATAGTTGACGTGTATGGTATTATTGTACTATTCAGCACTAATTTCGGTAAACTAGGTAGGTTTACTTTAGAAGTCAGTCCTTGACTACCAATGATGATAGCTTACATAGAAAGATATTTGATATAATGATAAAACATATGTTTATCTCAACGATAATACGCGAAAATATTCATATGTAAATTTTATGAAACAAGTCAATTAATTGATTTTTTAAATGTCACGAAAGGATTCCAATAATATTTAAAAAAAAAATTTTAAGATGATTCGAGAGATAATGTTGAAAGGGTCGACAAAAAATATCCTAAAAATTGCTTAATTCAGAGGTATGAAAAGGAAAACAACGTTACCTAATGTTTATTGAAATTTATAGCAATGATTTCATATTATGGTTTTTGAGAAATTCGCGGTATTTGCACACACATAAACATTAGGAAAAATACATAACCTTACTTAAACGACACTATACTGGTATTTGCAAAGTATTAAGTTCGAGGTTGCAATTAATTTATTATATTAATACAGAATGTTCACTTCCAGTAAATACAATTTTAAATCCTTTAAAACTATATTCCTATCCGATACGACTGATTAAATATTATAACACAGTTCATGATTTCGAAAGATTTTTTTTTCAAAATAATATTATGTATTTTGGGTTTTTAAATAGAAACTAACAAAACCATGCTTTTACTGAAAAGTGCAGTGTTTTAGTATTATGTAAACTACAACAAATCGCTTCATTCTTTGTCGATTTGAGAGTAATAGGAAGTTTGTGAATTGAAAAGATTATTTTTTTATATAATGTAGTGTATTAATAATATTAATATTTTTTTATATAATATAGTGTAGTAACTTTGCTTTTAACTATACTTTGTTTCCAAATAATAATAGAAATAATACATACCCTTAAATGTTTATAAATGCCTAGATGTGGTCCAAGCCTCTTTGTGCAAGTTATATTGGTGCTTGAAATATTTTATGTTACCTCGAGTTATTTTTATCGTTACATTAATAATGCTTTACGTGGGTCTTTAAATAATGATTTAAAATCAAGATGTCTTAAAATATACTCTTTAATTACATAATATATGAAAATTATTTTAATTTCATGTAACAACAAAATGACTCATTCCGTATAACGACAAAATCACTTATTTATTCTCAATTGAAACATTAAACGGTATATCAGTGCAATTAGTACCTATTGTGACTTCCGAATATGCTATTGGATTAACTTATTATCCTGTAAATATTTAACGTGATTGTGGAATAAAAGTGTTAGAATATTGTTTGTAGAATATTTGATCTCAAACGTGGGTATAAGATATGTTGCGTAGCGCACTAGCTTATGTTTAGTGCGTAATATCAGACTATGACTTTCCACATCTATTGCATGAACGTACAGCGCATTTCGGTCTAACTCTCGTCAGGGTGAGCGAGCTTGCATTGCCATAAAAAAAAGAAAAAAAAACAAGATGATCATTCGGCCTCGCAAAGTCTTTCGCTCCATTGTCCGGCAAATCCTTCCATTGTCGAGCGCGGGGACAAAGCTGAATAAATCTCATCACTGGAATATGAACGGCTCTGTTTCATATTCTTACGGTTATTACTACGGCCGCGGCGGCGGCGGCGCATCAAAGAAAACTGCTGGGTTTAGGAGATCCGATATTGGCAATGTATGGGGGACGTGGTGTCGTGGTGCTGTTCGAGAGTTTGGCTTATTGTACCGCGGACAAAGGGAGTGGGTGGATTGGATTGCATCTTTTAAAATAGCATTAAGTTTATCAAAACATTTTGTTGACAATTTTGTAGATAATAGGTGAACTGAGTATGTTTTATTGGTACATTTGGACTGGTGTTGTCATAATGGCGGGAAGCAAAATGAGATTTAGATGTGGAGACGAAGCTCGTGTTGAAATTAATTTTGTACAATATTTATTTAGTTACGAATTGCAATAAATCGTGGTGACTGTTATATAAAGTTTTCACGATTGTTATTATACTTTCCACTTAGTGCGGTTCCATACCTCAAACTGAAAAAGAGAATCCTTGTAAGATTATTCACCTGTCTGTCACAACCTATTTTCTCAGATTTTCTAAGAGACCATTGGAAACAGAAACTTAAAATTAGGCATAGTAATATATCTTATTAACCCACATGTTTTGGAATAACTTTTTTAAAAATATTAATACAAGAATTAAAGAGAGGGTTACTAAATTATCCAATATTTTCTTTTTCAATTTCATGTAACATTTGAAAGGGCTTATTACGATGAATGCAAAAATTGAGCATTCCAACCACTTACTTTTAAAACTACTGAACCAAAAACAATAAAAAAAAACAGTATTGATAAAGTCTGAACAGAAAATCATAAATATTAAAATAATTTATGAAATTTATAAATTATGACTGTATAATAATTTATGAAGTATGTAAATTATGACTGTATAATAATTTATGAAGTATGTAATTTATGAAATATTTACCATATTTTTACGCTTGTGAAAGATATAGTGGATAATATAGTTAATAATAAAAAATAATAAAAAATACTTTTTGGAAATTTTTTAATAGAAACACTATATGTACCTTTAAATATTTATAATCGCCAAAATGTGTACAGAATCATCGTCGTGCTTGATAGGAGTTTGAATTATTTTTGACAGTTTACCTAAAATCTAATACATCTATAATTTTTAAAGCTACGAATTGCAATTTTCTGTATTCATATTTTACATTTTGACGTATCCTTCACTTTTTATGAAGACAGTTCGTTATTTAGTATTGTCAGGCTTTGCCCGAGTAAATAAAATATATCATGACTGTAATTGGTTTTAATAACTATTTTATAAGATAATTGTTTACTTTAATCTGAAGTAAAACTATTATGTGTAAAATTATGTTTTCGTTGCTGAACTTTCACTCCAAAAGTTTAATTGCCAAAGCTCACGTCCTCTATATACTTTTATTAACGAATCCATAACAGGACTGACGGACGAAAAAGTTTGAAACATGATTGTTGTTTCGGACCGCCTGCCACTAATACGTTAATGTTATTGTTATTTGTACTAATATTGCCCCTAAAGCGACCACCAATCATTTTATACTTTCCCGGGCGGGCGCTACGAGAATTAATTGCGCTAATGGGGGACCGACATCTGCACATAATTACACTCTTCCAACGTGAGGAAAAAAGCCGTTATTTTTCAGAATTTTCATGAATATGTATTTTGTTATTACATGTTTAGAACTATGTATGCATATTTAAGCAGTCAGACGTTTATATGTAGTTGTGTGTGTTAAGAGAGGCGTTTTGAAGATTGGAAGGTGTTTAATATGCTAATGCATAATTTAGTTACATGCACACGCTAAACAAAAGACACACGGCATCGTATTTAATAAAATTGTATAAAACTAAGGTAATGAACGTTTTTGCAAATCCGGGATCCTTTTAAATCCGGATAACTTTATAAATTCTGGAGAAATTAGGATAACTTTTTAGGGAACTTAGGATAACCTTACCAAGAAAATTATATGACAAGCTGACGAATAGAGATTTAACCAAATTTACTTCTTTTAATTAAGTTCTTAATATGAATGGCTTTAAGATAGCTAGATGCGTACATAGATTTAATTACGCTCTTAATTTGAACAGCTTAAATATGAATAGCTTTAAGGTCTTCATTTTTCATCCATGTTTTTTTTAGCTAATATGCTGTACATAGTTTTAATTAGTCAATTTTAAACTTACATTGAAATTATTTAAACCAAAAAACAAGTTTTCATATATTTATGTATTTATAAAACTTTGCGGCTTTTTACAAAAGTGGCGGAATTATTGTTACAAAATCAATCTATTACCATTACAATGAATCAACTGAAAAAATAAGCAGCTGTGGTAGATTGCTAAGTGCTAATTAGTAATACTTATGAAACTAAGTAAGGATATTTAAATAGACATGAGTATGAAAAATACAATATTAATATGAAATTAAATAAAACCAAAAGAAAAATATCGTCACGTTAAGAATAGGAAAGGGATAAGAATGGGGCATGGAAAGTACAACGATCTGCTGACTATGATTGGTAATGTAGTTTAAGACGACTCTTACACATGATCAATGAGGGTGCACTTTTGCATATTTATGTTCAGTTGATTCTATAACTTTTAGCACATATGGTACATACATTTTTCATAGGATAGAATTCTGTGCAGAGGAATTTAAAGGTGTTCTTGTTTTTAGAAATAATTCTAGGTCGTGGGCTGACAGGTATTGGATTATAGATCGAACGTATAAGGGTGGAACATGGTTTTAAGAATATTTTACAAAAATTTAGAGGATGAAGATTTCGTCGGTCATGTACCTCTAGCTATTTAGGTGGTGACTGATGCTCAGAAATATGGTCATATAGACGGATACTCTGATATATGGTCATAGACCGAAGACGTATTTAATACACATGTTTGAAATATCTCTTTGAAAATTATTTATCACTTTTTGAATGCTTGCTTGTATAGGTTATAAAACAAGCAAGTTGTTTGGCTAGCAGATTAAAATTTGTTCAAAACTAACTTTTGCTTGTGGCTTGGTTTGGGGGTTTTTCGATTAAAATGGTGTAATTTAATAACGTGTAAGTTTTGAGCTATACACTTCGCAATCAATTAATAGACACATTACGCCCTTATAGACATTTCGTAGTATTAATTCATTATTAATGAATGAAAATGCTATGTTTTATCCTAGAGGAATTAGACTTTTTCTCGGTTGAAAAAGCTTGTTAATTAAAATATTGAACCGTACCATATCTAGTATGCCCAGTTTCAACGAAATCCGTCCAGCTGTTTAGGTATAAATGAACATCGAACATCCAAATATTTTTCGTAGCATTAGCATTCAATGTGTGTGAAACGGGTCTATGTATTACTTCATTAGATGATTACATGCTTGATAGATCACATAGCAAGTGTCTATAGTTTACGGATTTATTAAGTAATAAACTGACATAACATTTTTATAAATTTTACACAGCCATAAATTTTACACATAAATTGACACAGCCATTTTTATAAATTTATACATTGAATTGTCGCAGAGAATAAGTTCAATGCAAGCACAAAGCACTCTCTTTAAAATCCTCGACTTATGTAAATTGATTAGAAAAATATGCAAATATCATTAATTTTGTGTCCATAATTAATCTTGTTAATCCGTGACAGATATAAAAAGTTCGTTATCTAGCGGATAATATTTTTTGCGTAAAATGTATTATGTTAAACTTTTGGTATGTTTTATACTTGAGATGTGATCAATCTTTCAAAATTTTTGTGATTTTCAAGCATTATTTTCTTCTTTCAACTTTTCAAGAAGACACCTGTGCTTAAATAATATGTTTACATTCAAGTATGTTTAACCTATCTAGGTACTTTGTAGTGTAAAGTAGTAAGAAGTATTTTGTTTTGTTATATATAGCATGATAACAAATAAACCATATGATTTTACATGTAAACTCGCAAACTTTAATGCTTTAAAAAAGAATTGAGAAACAGAAGACATCTAAAAGCCCTCGAGAAATAACCTTCATATATATATATATATATATATATATATATATATATATATATATATATATATATATATATATATATATTCATATATATATATGTCAAACCCCTTTTTTTTTATATTTCTGAGACTAAAATGATGAAATAATAGGGTTTTTAGAAGTTTTATAAAGGTTATAGGAAAACTATAACTATGATTTTAATTTTCGAAATATTCACGACAGTATTTACGTCCGCGCTACTTAATTGTAACAAATATTATTTTATATTGATTGCCCTAGAAAATCTACATTACTAATGACTTACAATGAATCAAATAATTTCACTTCAAATGAGTAAAAGAAGCCTCGATGCGCCAACCTGACTCGTACTGACATCCGGTTTTCTTTTCTTCTTTTCTCCCGAAATAACAAATTTGGACAATTATTTTTCTAAATATTGTGTTTTTATTTTTATTTGTGAACTTGTCGTTAGTTGTGTCGTTATTAAAATTATTTGCAATCTATATAGAAACTGACTCTTTAAGTTCCTTAACTATGGTTGTGAACTGGAAGTGATTGTTATTGTAACCATAAGTTCACCATATGTACATACATATTACGCGCAATGTAAATTAAAAGAGCTCTACAATCAAAGCTCTTTTCACCCTTGTTACGTTTTTAAAAGAGCCATAGGAACTTTTTAATAGCACGCAACATTTATTAAAAAAAAAGGAATGATTTGCTGTTATTTACGTATAATTGTGGTCGTCCATCACCTAGCACTTAAAAGCTCGCGACAACGCAACACGCCGCGACCGATCCACCACTTCAATTACGTAAAGCTTACCTAACTTTAATCCTCCCAAAGCACTAGCATATCTATTAGACGCAGCCTGGTCGGGCTCCCAAGCTGCCTGCCCCCTCTGCATAGTAAAGAAAGTAATCAATTTCATGCAACCCTCCGATTTCCTTTTTGGAAAGTTTTTATTAATAACCTTCTTGAATATTCATGTCGTAACGATGTGCCCTTTATTGCTTTCAGGTAAGAGTCAATTCGTGCTTTTGAAGATGATTTTGTGATGTGCACCTGATTCTGATTTGGGGTGAGTAACTGGTTTTTTTTCAGTAATGAACTTTCGGGAGTATTAGTGCTAGTTTAATTTTTATTGTCAGTTGGTTAGAAAAACAATTAAGTGTTAAACGCTAATTACTAGTTAGTGCTTAAAAGCTAATTACTCTTACCCATCATTATTGATTTTAAATATTGAATATATTTGGCGTTAATTTTGTAAAAATTCATTATTCACAATTAAATGAAACTACGTGATGTAGTATTATTTCTACTTACTTTAATTTCTTTAAAGAAAGTAGAAATAATACTACAAGAAGATTAATTATTAGAAAGTATCTTTGCTAATATCCCACCTGAAGATGTTGTAATACAACGAAACCTAGATCGTGGTAAAGAAATTAAAGAAAGTAGAAATGATACTACATCACGTAGTTTCATTTAATTGTGAATTATTGATTTTGTTAACAGTTTCTCCCAAACTTGCTTGCTTGTAACCAATATCTGGGTTCGAGATATACTTTGAATACATCGAATCGCTCTTCATCCAGTATCGAGAATTAATTTATCTCAGACATGAGAAGGTTTTCCGTTCAAAATTCCATTAAATATGCTTATTTTATTATTCTTTAAAAACTGTAACCTTGAACTCTCCTGTTTATTTTCTTCTTCGCAGTCTGCTGCAGTTTTGTTTTTAAATTTCTAATGTTATTAGTTTCACGAAATTCATTATCTTTATTTTTGTCTGATTTTAGGAAAAATATTGACTCCGAAAATTGGAGAACTTGTCTTACAATGTATCTTAAAATTTCTGTTGTATCTCAAATAGTCTCGGCACTTTACTCAATTTGTACTTTTCTCAATTTGATTCTTCTTCTTTATTTTTGAAATCTTTTTTCCTGTTTTGATAAATACATGGTGGTAAAATACTTCTTCTGCATTAAATTTATTTAATCATTTACCTTAACATACATATAGAAATGAACAGAAAGTGGACTTATTGTTAAAAGAATAATCTTAGTCCCAGTCAATGTAACAAATTATATATTTTATTAAATAGGGATATGGTAACGGCAATATATGGTGAATATAATACAAACGAAGAAATTAAAAATCAATAATTTAAAAAATATATTAAAGGTACATATTTTTTATATTATTAATTATACATTTTTTCAAATATTCATTTTTGAAATTAAAGGTAACAATGAAAAAAGATAAATTGCTCAACTCGGCATCTTGACATGTAAGTGGAAACTACAAAACGATCAAGATAAAGGAAGGACGGGACAGGAAACGAGTATAAACGAGATTCGCATTTTTCTAAAACACTTTTTAAATACATAAATTAATGAAAAATTCCTGACGTCGAGGTGTAGTTGGATCATTCGTTTGATTTGGTGGTGAAACATGGAAGGTGTATTTTTAAAAGGACTACCTTTACTTGGGAATAAGGAGCATATTTTATAGTTTCTCTGAACGTAGATTCATGAAGTGATCACATAGTAATGTGAATCGGAAAATGAGATAAGATGTACTGTATAGATTGTTTGCCCGTGAACGTTAATACGTAGTGAAGGGATATGCATTTGGCGCTGATGATATATTTCAATCTATTTGAGTCGCATCCAAATTCGTATGTATTCCAAAACTCCTACCTAATACATTCTCTGAAGTTGAAAATATAGCGTATATGAACATTTTCAAGGCATTGTAGCTTTTTTTAAATAAAGTTTATTTCTATTAATATAGTTAACGTCTTTTGTTTCGAATAATATTACTAAGAAGAATGTATTTTGTTGTTAAATTGGTGGCTAATATTATTTATCTAGAGTTGCTAATTGAAGTTTAATCCACCAATAGACCAAGGTTTTTCCCAGATCTTGATAAAGTTATGGTAGTGCTGTTTTATAGAAACCGCAAGAAATTAGTTATATAAGTATACATATTATAGAAGAGCTTCTGCCAATAAAAAGATTCGTATTTTAGGTTCATTAGTCGATAAAAGATTCGCATTAAAGAAGTTTATAGCACAAAAATGTAACCTATATTTTGTGTGAGTAAGGTATGTATGTGTATAAAGGATTCTGTCAAAAATATGCTTTATTTTACTGCTCTCTTTAAAGGACAAAGTTTCGGCTATGCTGAATTATGATAATGTTTGAATTGAAATATATTTCATATACATAATTTTGAAAGTATCTGAGGTTACAGGAAACATTTTAATGAATTAATGTAGACATTTAATTAAAGTAAATTTAATCTGATTAAAAACAGTACTTTGGAATTTAATTTATTTTTGTATATTGAATATTATTTCATCCTAAATGAAATAAATTTCTAGGATTAAATAAACCGTTATTTAATCCTAGAAATAAGACTTGTTATAATTAATACGTGGAATATAATTCTGTATACTGATGGTATGAAAAATAGCAAGCTAAAATTCAGAATTTTTTTTAATTTTCGACCATGACCACTTTTCGAGGAAGAAATTTTTTTTGTGGAAGTTGGTGTATTTTGGCTCCAGTACGGACTGAAAAAATATATGGGTTATCTGCTTGAGTAAATAAATATTTCTTGAAAATGATTCTAAAAATTAAACATTTTCATCACGAAGAAAACTTTCTGCCATTTTTGCCTTTTTATGCTTGTAATTGGAAATGTTTACTTCGAATATTCTGAGAGCCATTTCTATGAAACGTATATCAATTCTAATATTATCTAGTATATTTTGCTCATTTCGGAGTAGAGCATAAAAACATATATTTTTTGAAGTGTTTTTCGCAGATCATCTTCATGTAAGCGATATATTTTTATCGTATATAATCGTTACAAGTAGTAAAACAATACATCCTTTATCCAATTTTGTTATTCGTTGTTTATTCCATTTAAAATACAAATCCTTTATTATTATCAGAAAATAAATTATATACTAGTTTTAAATACTATACTAGTTTATACTAGTTTAGAATACTAGTTTTAAAACAGAAAATGTACGCAACATTTTTGATAATTGGCCCTTGATTTTAAATGTTGTAAACGTCACATATTTAGATCATATTTCATTCTTGCATTTATTCGCACTTATGCTCAAAAATATGCTTAAAAATAAACTCGTTTTCATTGATTTATATGAGATTGTTACGTGATATTCGTGATTTACTCAATTCTATTTCTTTACATCATCTTTCATTAAGATATGAAATTAGTATGGATTTCTATAAGTGTATTTTCTACTCTCTTAAACACTCTTCAATAGATCCTAACTTGGACTTATCTAATTGTGAAAGTGAAAATAAATTTTATGATAAATTTAGAGGAATCTTTTTTAATTCATCCCTGATCAATCACACATTGAACATGTTTAAAAAACATAATGCCGTTTTTACGTCTTTAAAATGGCATGTTAACTAGCATGTAATTTAAATTACATGAAGAGCGAAACGTACCATATAATGTAAATAAAAAATAACGTTACATCTTATAAACCCACGCCCGCTTCAAAAGTATTTACTTTTGAAGTGGGAATGGAGAATAAAAAAACCAGGGTCAAAAATCATTAATGAAAAACTATATATATAAAACTATATATATATATATATATATATATATATATATACATATATATATACATATATATATATATATATATATATATATATATATATATATATATATATATATATATATATACGGCTAGATTTTGTCAGACCTCAAGGGTAAAAATGGCGCCCTTATAAGATCGCTCATGTGCAGTGGCCTTCGTAATTCTTAATAATTAATACACTAAAAATAATCATATGGAAATATAGAGGGGACATATAAAATACTGAATCTTTTTAAATTTCCTCTATCATGTGTATTTTTAATATCCTACATTATTTAAAGGAGCTGTTTATAGAGGATTTAAAACTATTTTCACAATTAACAATTAAATGAAACTACGTGTTGTAGTACAAATTCATAATACGGATTATATTACAATTTAACATATTGTTTATAAGAGAAGATTATTTGAGCTTTGGAAATTTTTAACATTGATATGCAGTAAATATTAGTTCATAAAGTCATTTTTAACCACGTTAATCGTCTGCAGATTCTAATACCTATTGTTGAATAAAACAGTACAAAAGTGCATAAAAGAAAACCGCGACGCGATCGATCAAGCGCAGCCTCCCGAGGGACCGCCTCGTCGCCTCCCGAGATTAACGTAGTCTTATCTGACTTCCGTCTTAAATCACATTACCGACTGCCTCCTTTATGTCCACTCCTAATATTTATTGAACCCTCATTTCCTGTGAGGAGACAGAGGTCGTCGCGGAAAGCTCGCTCCTTTTGTGCAGCAAATAAAAGTTCGTCCCTAATATTTCTGTTATGTCATTACGGCGATAAGCTCGCCGGTCGCGATTGCGTCATAATGGGAGGACGTTATAATTATTGTGAGTAGAAGTGAATCGCGGGAGTGCGAAGCAGCGTTTGTTTGAAGAGATTTAATGAGGGAGATTTTGGGATTTCAAAGCTAGGAGGTCTTTAGAATTGCCGGAGAGCACACTGACTTTCCCTCTGTTGAGGTTTATGCTTTTGTTGCTTGTTTTGGATTATTTAACGTTTAGTGAAAAAAAGTCGAGTTATCAGATGGAAATTTCTTTCAAATGTTAATGCGCGGTTTTTCTTTTAATGAATTGTGGCTAAAAAATCATGAAGTAAAATATTTCCATATTTAATAGTTGTTTATTTCTGAAATTTATTTAAATATTTTCTTTTATGAAAAATATATTTTAATATAAGAGTGGTTCGTATCACATTTTTTAGTCATGCTTATATTTTAAGGTCTTTAAAGGTTCCTGAAATATAATAGCGCTTTTTATTTTTGAGAGAACTTGAGTCAGTGGGTGTTATTAGATTTTCGTAACAGAGTTGTATAAAATTAGACTAAAGATAAATAAAAGTATATTTTTGCATTTATATATACATTAAGAAGAAATTACATTATATAGTTTAAATCATGTTATAATTTTTATGAGTACTTAATAATATAAAATCATCTACTTAATTTCGAACGTAAATAAAGTATCAAATCTTGACGTAAATCTTAATTTCAAACGTGTATATAATATTAGAATTATTGATTCAAGAAAATGCAAAAAATATTAGTGTGATTCCATTTATTTACTATATTCTTAACTTAAAATGGATCTTTGAACAATTTTAATTATTATGTTTCGTAACAAGAAGACTGGAATTTTATGAATAAGTATTTTTTTTCAAATGTTACGTTTTTCTAAAGAAGTCTATTTTAAACACAACTTGGCCATTACCCTATTCATATCACGTTTTTTCTTTTTTAAGTTAAATATTTGATTATATAGAATATAACTTTTAGTTAGAAATGTAAAATATTATATGTACATATGACATTAAAATATTCAAAACATGACTGAAAATAGAAGAAAATTAAGAAATAATGAATTATAAAATATAAAATTTAAACTAAAAAAATATCGATAATTTACCATTGAAGAAGAAATTTCAAAAAATGTGAAAAATTGTAAATCTAGCTCTACTAGCAAGAGACAGCTTCGTTTATATGCAACTACGTACAATTGATTGGTTTTAATAAATAAATTTATAATAAAAAGTATGTAACAATATGTGTTTAACGGCTTTCTTTTTGAAGTCATTAAAAATTAATGTTTATATTAGTATCTGTAAAAGTAAATAAAATATCGCACGTAGAATTAATTTAATTCACTTATAGCAATTGAAATATTTCAATACTATACGCTTGTGTCCGTAACATAAGTCATTTTCCTTCGAATCCTGAAACGTGAAAATAAAAACTCATTATAACATGTCCCATCTACTAGTCACCGAACAACTCTCACGAACCTTCGCTCAATAATTTAGTCCTAATGCGCAACCTTTCATCTTTACATCCTCAGTCCGTACAGAGGTACCGTTAGATGCCGTTTCAGGGAATCGAACGCGTGGCCGCCGTTAGCATTACGTATTCATGTTTCACGCGCGCGGCTACACCTGCGCGCTGTACTTAGCCTGGGCACGGAAAGGCGATAGAAATGGCGGATGATCATCCCCAAGATATTCGGGAAAACCTGTTAAACGTTAAATTGTAGCTATATTTATAGGAAAACTGTTTCTTTTAAGGCCATTTACAATTTTCCCAAATCTAAGCGATTGAAAACCAAAATCCAAAATATTGGAAAACAATTGTCGTAAAAATAATTTGTTCCTTTTGTCTTTGAAACATATTTGAATTACTATATTAAATTAAATGGAATTTATAATGACTTTTTTGAAGTGTTTTATTTGTGGTTTGCAATTCGTTTTGGATTCAATATGAAAACTCTAAAATTAATTATTGTGAATTATTAAAAATTGTGAATATTTAAATTAGTTACATTACGGGGATATTATCTCTCATTTCCCTATAAACATGACAGTGGTTTTTAGAGTTCCATACTTCAAAAGAAAAAAAAAATTTCTTATAGGATTACTTTGTTGTGTGCCTTTCTGTCTATCTGTCTTTCAAAACCTCTTTCTTCAGGAACGTATGGAGGTATCAAGCTGAAACTAATATTAAATACTTAGGTTTAGGGTCCCTTGGATCTGTAAAAAAATAAAAATTTTAAACTAATGCAATAAAAAAAACCCTAAAAATACTTCTCGACAGAATCATGAAATAGCAGACAATTAGAATAAGATATAGCAGACAATTTATTTCCATTCGAAAAATTAAAATTCTGTGAATAATAGGAATATTATGTAAAATTAAATGTTTCTAAATTTCTAAATGTGTAAGTAATCCTCGTAGTGCAAGTTATTTTGATTATGTACATGTATATAATATAATAAACAAGAAAAAACCTTCTTATAAGTATATAAGAAGGTTTTTTCTTGTTTATTATATTGTATGTAAAATTTATTATATGCATTTAGGATTCTCGTAAATTTTCTCGCTGATTCAAAATTCAAGAACTTACGAAAAAGAGTCTTATGTTTAATATATGAGAAGTTCTCTTGTGCTGTGCAAACTTTGTAATCGCGAGGACGCTTCGACAACGGAATCTAACTCTTTCCGGTGCTGCCCTTGTACTTATTTGTCAAAAATCTCTTCGGCTTTTCCGACAAAGGGTGACCCGATCGGGAAAAAGTTTCAAAGTCGGTATTTTGCGCTGATCGGATTGCGTGTACAGGGCGCATTTCCCTCGAAACTTTTACCTTCGCCGGTACTTGAGAGTGTTTATTTTCGTAGAGGCTCGGTAATACGTAAAATAACGTGCATCCGCGCAGACTGATGTTGGAAAGCGATTTTGGAGTTACTCACGTGAATCGGGAGCGTCGTAATTCCCGCTTCCCCGAGGGTCCTTCATAAACCGAGTATGGATCGACTTCTCACTCGTTCGATAGAGATGTGGCATGCTCGGCGTAATTTATTTCGAAAATTTTTTTTGGTAAATATTTTTAGCAAGTATGGAATATGGCTATTGTATAAATTAGTAACTAAATATTGTGAGTTTGTATTTCTCTATTAATTAAATCAAGTAAATAAATTAAAAATATTTATTAACAGAAACATATATGAAAGTCGATATTTATTTTGCAGACTCTGTGCATTTTCCATATTGTAAAACTTTTCTTTTTCACATTAAATCAATTATGCATATACACAAGCAAAGGTTGGTTAAATTTGTAAATTTAGATATAACTTCCACCTTCAAAAATATGTCCTTTCCTTCACCTATGGATAGATAAGTAAATAGAAATAAACAAATTAAGAACGGAAGTACCTAAGTAAAATACGCTTTTTCAACCATATGCCAATGCTAACGGGTATATTTATATATTTTCTTCTACTTTCTATGAAATCTTCTTTAAATTATTTCATTACTTCAACCGTGTGATTTTCTCGACAAAATAAGAGATTGAGATACTTTATGATTTCGGTTTAATATTACATCGTTATTGTATATCGATTCTTCAGGGTTAAAAACGAAAGAACTTGGTAATGATATTTTCGTTTATTTGTCAAAATTACAAGAAGATATAGTAAAATTGCGTTATCCCACACACATACACACAGAGACACACACACACGCACACACACACACACACATATATATATACAATATATATATATATATATATATATATATATATATATATATATATATATATATATATTGTACATCGATGTACATCGAAATAGGATTCTTGGGAAAATGATTTTTTCCAACGACTTGGGTAGTCATTGAAGAGGTGTTTTGAAATGAAACCGAAGAAGAAGCCTTATTGAAGCAGATGCCAGCTTAAGTTCGCTTTATCTCGCAGATATACTATTATGTTTTTTACAGCAATAGTAAAAGAGCTCACGCTTTGCGGAACGATTGGCAATATTCTGGTCGGTTCCTATATGAGCTAACACGCCTTAAACTTTTGAGCTAAAGTGTGCTAAGTTTACTCTTTGGACGCCTTGTCTTCCGACTATCATCTTTTTTGCTTGCTGTCTAACTATTTACGCGTTAAAAATTTAAAGATACAAACCTTAAGATTGGACTTACCCAATTTCTCAGTCAAAATCTCACATCATTCTAATACGAGTTTTAGGAAGGAATTTTGTTTTTGCACGCATAGTGGTAACAGATTCTTGATAACAAAGGTGCTTATATAATTGAAAACTGATGGTATTAAATACAGATAAAAAAATGTTTGTGAATTGAGGTGTGGCTTTATAAGTTGCCAACCTAATATTTTTCTGAAATGGCGCCTCCTTAGCAATATATAATTCACTACAGTACATTGAGTCTTCAATTTAATGTTTTTAAGAATTATTTCGGTCCACTTATATTAATAAATTAAGCAGATCCTGTATCTGAATAAATCACATTATTTATTTTTGCCTGTGGAGAATATGCTAGACAAAATATTTATGTAGTGAAACATTATATACATATTTAATAACAGTTTAAAAGAAATACTAAGTACCTCAAAACATTACAACTATTATAATGTGTACTTAAAGGGAAATTTCTTGTAGCGCGAGTTCTGCATTTCACAATATTGTGAAGTAAATGCGCAGATTGTCACCTCGCACTCCCAAGAGTTTTATATGTTTATTTGTGATTAAACTAGTAAATCTTTAATGTCATTAAAGCATAGTGGATATTTTTGGTTCTTTATGAATCTTTATTCATGTTTTTTAATTAAATATGCAAAAGTTTAGCTTTACGATACTGATGTGAAGATTGCGTACCTAGTTCTCGCCAAATCATAAGGAGTCTATTAATAAAGGACTCCGCGATCTTCATCTTTATTGATTTAGCACCTGAAATTATAGACTTTACTGAGAAGAATGTACATTAAAAACCCAAGTATTGTTAATAAATTCTAAAGTAACAGTAAACGTTTAAAATACGGTTATGGAAAAAAAATCCAATTCTGTGGTTCGATTTCTCTATTGATGACAATGTTCACTGCATCTTTTTTATCATGAAACCTTTATTTAAATGTGTGATGCATATTATTAAATTAAATTAAATTAAAATGAATATATTTTGACAGAATGTCGACATACCGCCGTCCCATCTCTAGTGTGTGCTGAGCTCGCTGCCAGCGGTGGATCGTCGCGTTTAAATATGATTTATGCGCGTAATATCGTTAAGTACGGCGCGGCATTAAACGGCGGGTGACGCCGCTTCAGGCTGGCACCTACCACAAGTATAAAACGGATACGTTGGTAGAGCATGTTATTGTAGTGGATGATTCGAGGAACAAGAAAGCGCCGAGAGAACCTTAGTTAATTTATTCGTTCTTGTTTATAGTTCTAGAGATGCATTCGTTCTTTTTTGTAAATCCAGAAAATTGCTATTTTGATCGTCCATACGAACGGCCAATATTTGTTTATCTAGAGCCAGTAGATCCTATCGACAGTTACCGGCGTTTTTTTAGGGGATCGTAAAACAAGTGAAAATACAATTTTTAATATTATTACTCAATTTTCGCGAAATTTGGAGTATATTCAGCAGTAAATGTAATATTGTTTTTATTATTGGGTAATGTTATTTATTCTATAGTTTTCACGTAAAAACAACACGGTTTCGCCGAACGGTGTAATGTTGACTTGCAGCGGTTGTAGTATGTTTAAATATTATGCAAACAAGTATTCGTATTTTCACAAGGTCGAAAGATATTTTGTGAGATACGTAATTTCTAATTGAATTGAATTATTACTGTTCAAAATACTTACGTAAAATTGTATATTTCTCAAATATCGTAATCTTTTCTGTGGAGTGGATTAAATTGTCTATGTGGCCTTACTAAATAATAATGTGTATAGCAAATCTATTTGTGACGACGTTCGTATTCATTTAGACTTTTCGAATTATGAGCTTTATGAAGACCAAAAGGCATAAAATAAATATTAATTGGAATAATTAAATATTGCGATGCGGATATTCAATTATTTGCATTAACGTAAATTTAGACACGTTTGAGTGCAATCGCTAATAAACAGTAAATGAATTGGAGTGCGGTGTGCCACAGATATTATGTCGTCCGGTTCCTGAAAAAATATTTTTTTTAAAAGTTGACCGTCTTACTTTTAACGTCAAACTTTAAAAAAATACTGTTATTAAAGTATATTTAATATTGGAATTGTTATCGTGTATATACATCTTAGTTAGTTTAATAGATTTTTGCTATCTGTTAAGAAATAGGCAATTCAATATGTTTTTTATATCCCTAAGACAGTGCAGTTCGTAATATGATGATTGAATATGAGAGATACATTAAAATGAAATTATCAAACATTTGCAATTAGGCTTTTGTTCGAATATTATTTTACAGTAAGTTTTCAAATATTTTACATTATTTAGAATGTTTTGTTCTCTTTCTAGATCTTATCAGAAGGAAACTAATATAAATGTTTGTTTTCTAGTTTTTTAATCTCATAATTGATTTAAAAAGAAGGTTCCATTGTTGTAATGTTTTAAATATCTAGACATTTATTAAAAATAAGTCTAACTAAGCCCATGATGCTTGCTTTAAATCATGTTTATCTTATAAACAATAGTTCATTATAAGTTATACAAATTAAATTACACAAATATTAATTTTGTATCGAGAAATCGCAGTGTGATCGACAAATGTTAATTTAAGAAAAGTCCCTGTTTTTACGTTGCAATTTTGAACATTTCTTTTAAAAAAGTCATAGTTTAAAAATACATCAAAATATTTGAAAGGTCATTGCAATAAATATTAGTTGGAGGATATGAAGACTGCAAAAAATTGGGAAATATTTTGTTAAAATATAATATTTTCTAAGAAAATCGTGGAATTGTGTTCCTGTCATTTTAGAGACAGGACCATATACGCGAATACGACCCAGATGACAAATACCCTGGGTACGAGCACTGCATGTTTGAGTTGCTCCTATTCTATTCTGTCTGGTCAAAAACATAATGATTGCTCCCAATACAATGATTAATACGATGACATAATGATTGCTCTCCATGAGTGTATCTACTTCCTATGGCCAAGACCATTTTAGTCAGAAAAGAGGCTCTCGGAGACTCTGTAATCTGGATCTTTTGCATTAGATTTTTTTCCGCATGGGCAGAATTATTTAAAATTTTTATTTAAAAAACAAAACAAAACCACTTTTTAAAGAAAATCATCTAAAAAATATTTTCAAACCGAGACCGAATGAGATTTATACGGCATTAATTATGACTGCCTATTTCCGTAATTAAGGTCAAGTTACTTTTATTTGTTAAAAATTTACAAAGGCATAATTATCAATTAAACACGTAACTGTTTATTAAAGTAATCATGCTAATAACAAGAATATATTAAACTATCTACACCAAATCTTGTCAGATTTTACAAATAATTGTATTTTTCGTCAGATTGGTATATTTGATCGGAACGGTATTATTTGGTATATTAACGAAAATATTTTGGTTCTCTATAAAATCGTCCGCATAAGACAGATAAATGTATGAGATTTCTTTTCTTTATTAGTCGTAATGATCAGGTTATTATAATTTGACTGTCCAATCAAAGGGGTATTATTCTTTGTGGAGAGAATTCAGTCAATGACAAACTCTGGCTTACCGGAATGGCAGCATTTAACAAGGTAGATGTTATTTTTTCAGTGTATTATTATTGTGGTTTCAGTTGGTTTATATATATATCTATATATATATATATATATATATATATATATATATATATATATGTATGTATGTATATAATTCGATGTTCAAAAAGATGGTAAAAGTTGATGATTCAGATATATTCTACTCGATAACTTTTTACATGTCGTTACTTTTGTGACGGTTAAAGTCAATATTGTTTTTAAATTTGCAGCGGTTAAGTTTTAGGTTTAAAATAGATAATTTCAAATTCCAAATTTCAAATAATAGTCGACTTTCATCTAGCGAATTAGTGATTAATTTAAGATATTAAATATTTGTATGTATAATTTTAGTATGTAAGTATAAAGATATATATTATTTACAAGAAAAAAAAGAAAAGAAAGATATTATCATTTTTTACTTACACCATCTTAGAGTTAAAGGTGATACTTCAAGGTAATCAAGTTTCTAAGAAATCTACTTGTTGGGTTCACTTACTACAATATAAACATATTGAATAAAAGTGGCATTAACGTGTTAAGTGCATACGGGTTGAAGTAAGGATGAGTGGTAGCATATTATTTCGGGATTGAAAACACCTAAAGCTTCCACGTACACAAAAACGTATACTTTACACGATGCCGCCTGCCACATTAAGTTTACCTGCCGACGTAAGCGTTTACCCACGTCGGAAAGGTCTCTCCTACATTGTTGACGGGAGCTTTGGGAAGGAAAATGAGAAGTTGACATTTTGTAGCTTTTTTGTACTCTGTTGTAGGTATTGTGGTTTAGGGCTCATATGGAGTGCGTTTCAGACTTGCGTGCGATGTAATAATACCTGCTATCCCTCGTTGCGTGCGAATGGACGTGGCCGTGCTTATGTCACATAAGGGCCTCTTAAAAAGATTTTATGAATGGAATTATTTCAATTTTATAAAATAGATGTAAACAATACTAGCACCTTTACTTTTCTTTCTTAAGTACAGTGTTTACAGTTTACGGCTTAGTGTAAGCAGTAAACGCTGACATTCCACACACCTTTTTCCTTTTCTTTGTAATTATAAAGTTCTTTTTAGAAAAAAAGTTCCATTGGGCTCCGACACTGGAAGATTGTGTGTGACAGTTGACTGAACAACGATAATTCTGTATTACCATACTCGATTTTGATTATTCCTGACAGACTCTAGTAATCGGTATCATAGTGGTGATTACGTAAAATTGTTTCACTATTTTGTTTGAACTGTAAAAACCAACGTTTCCAACACATTCACGCCCTTTTTGTAAGCCCCAATGTTTTTTTTCACAATAACTTCCAGTTGTTAATCAACTGTCATTAATATATTTATGTAATACGTGCTTTTTCAAAATATTCTTTTCTTTTTCTTTTTTGTCTTCACAAATAGAGAGTGGTTATATCTTGATGATTGAATGGATGAAAATCCTAGTTATGTGGGTATCATTTTATAGACATCCATGTCAGAATTATTATGAGTGCTCTATAATATCTACGTCACGAACAAAATTAAATTTATAAACGCCCATATTCACATAATCTATATCTATCGATTTAGAGTAATTATATGGTGAATTTGGTCCACTGTTATTTTAGCGTTTACTTCTTATAATTTTTTGTCCACGGCCTTTTTTATTTTGCGGTTTTTAAAAACTATCTTAGCATTATGAAAAGTGTTACGAATTAAATTTAAATCATCTAACGAAGATGAATTAATATTAATTCGCAACACTTTTAATAATGCGTAGATAAAGAATGATAATAAATATAATACAAAGAATTAAAATATTAACCAAATGTGATGATTAATTCTAAATTCAGGTCATATATAGTATCTTGTGTGTATAATAATTTATATTCAATTAGCTGTTCCTAATAAATTCGTTCACTCCCAATTCTAACTTTGGTCGAAGTCGGTGGTTATCAACAATTTTGCTTTTGCAACCTATTCCACCTATAATTCTTGTAATAACAATTTTGTCGAAGAAGTTTACTCTTTAAATATAGTTTTAATAAAGTGGTTATGGAAAAAATGCGTTCTAAATTATATGTTTCCTTAACCAGCATTATTTAATTTATAGAAAAAAACATTCCTAATCTCATTCTTATCTCTTCAGAGGTAGCATTTTAATAAACCTATCTATATCTATATTTTATTACAAACTCCTTAAAAAATGAAAGGATAATAAAAAAAAATTATATAGATTTTTAAATATCGAAACCATCACACCTGCACAAAAGTGGTTAATTTGAATAAATTACTACACTTTACTTTTAGAATAAAAATCTTAGAAATCTTTATCAATTTTCGCTTTTCTGTGTCAAAGGTTAGAAACGTTACAAAAATTGTTTTTTTTTATTTTTTGTGAAATTTGGCAGCGACAATGGCGGTGAACGACAAATTTTTTTCAAACAACTGAATTAAAACATTTTTATTATAATATTGAAACTTGTTATTTTCTCTTGTAAATGCGCTTTATTTTATTCTTGTACGATGCTTTTAATCGAATTATCAGCTATCAAAATGAACGAATCTTTTGACTTTGAATGTCTGCATTGCTTGGACTAATGATTACGTAATAATCGACAGGATGTGATGAAAAAGCTTCCCGTCAAAACGCTTCTATAGGATTTTAAGAAAAACTCTTCTCCATTATTTTAGTCTGAAAAACGATATTTTTTTAATATTTTGGTAATCTAATCCCTATTTTGTAAAAAATGGGCCCACATCAAATATTAACACATTTTTATCATTAATAATATAAAAAAGTCATAAGTTAAAAGTTGTTGCGTTTTTTTTTCTCTTTATGTTTACATCTGTCAAATTTTTGATTTCATTAAAGGATAAATTTTTCCATATTTTTTAACAATAAAACCTAATGATATATTATAAAATAACGCAGTATTTCAAAATTACCGTATCTCTGCAAAAATAATGGCATTTGAATGAGCATTCATACATTTCAATAAACAAGCGCTTCCAATTTCTAGTCTGAATAAAAAATTCGAAAGTTTTCATCGCTTTCCACTGCTCCGTGCCATTCTGTCGTGTCAATGCTGTAATCTGGACTCCCGCACGTATATTCATTACTTTATTCAAATCTAATAATGTTTCCCGGAAATATGATCGTTTAATAATTGTTGATTTTTCATCCAATTTTTTTGACAAGTTTACTAAGTGGACGTATAAATTATACACTTTAGTATACTGCAAATTTTATGCTTCATGGGTCTGTGTGTAAGACCGGGCATTGATATGTCACTAATGTTACGTAAATATTATAGTACAATTAAAATATTAATCAAACTTGTCAATTCTATCTTCTATATATATGTGTTTATATATATATATATATATATATATATATATATATATATATATATATATATATATATAAATAACTGTGACTTTAAACTGGTAAAAGGAATTTATAAAATTAATCATAACATCTGTACGTGCGTCTTGCGTCTCTAGGAACTACACACAACGTAGTATGAGTCAGAATGTTTGTAAACTGAAATACTTATATCCTTAAAGTATAATTTTACACAAATAAAAGCAAGTGAGTATAAAGCTGGCCTCATGAAGTAACTAATAGTTGCCCCATAATTGATCAGTCGCAAATGAGTACAATAAAAAAACTCGAAGTCAACCCAACTTTGACGAATTATCGCGCAAAGAATCAAATAAAAACAAACTACTTTTACCGTTCAAATTTACCCCGAACCATTTACTATAAGTATTATATTTAAATCATGACTAAATTTGTTATTTTTAAACGTCATTAACTAAACGGCTCACGAAGGGTGGTTTTATTAGAGTCTCAGAATCGATAAGCTGCAAAATTACTATTGTTCGTGTTAGTTAATGATAAATATAGGTTGGCGAGGCGGTGCCGAGCGTCCCACCCGCCCATCACATCGCCATGAGTCACTCTCGGTGCCACCACCCGGCCCGTCCTTGAACTTGCGACGCAGAAGTAAATGGTTCCAGTAGACTGTTTGCGTCGACACGATACCATCGACCAAACAGTCGTTTCTTGAAAAGGAAGGCATGTGAAACTAAAAATAAGTACATAAACGGTTACAACTAAACTGGCTGTATTCTACCTAAAACTATGAATCATATTCTATGTTTGCTCCGCGGTTTGAATTCGCCTTAAGACACGCAATGAATAATAGGAAAATGGGTTATGAATGCCATTGGAATGTGCGTTTAAGAATTATGTAGGATGATGAAATCATAAAAAAAGATCGCGACCGAGTGCTTGCGGATTTCCGTAGATTGGTTAAATATAATTACGGATTTCGGTTAAAATGACTAAGTTTTGTAGTGACGACCAATCACAGAAATGTGACTTTAAATTATAGTTTTTCATGTTTGTAATTATTACCCAGAATGTTTAAAGAATACTTCATTTTAAAAGCATATAAGGAAAGTAAATACCAATTAGTTTTATAAAACAATCTTCAACATACTGTACCAAGATACTATGGAAAAGACTTTTTTCGTAGACATTATTTGTTCAAACTTTTGTTTCTTTGTTGGTTCGAATACCTGAATTTCTCTGTTTCGAATTTGGTGTGATGAAAAATACACATATTTCAAGACCAATGCCAATTTTGATCAAAAATTCATTTCGTTCGTAACTATTCTTCAACATAATGCACTACCTAATCATAGTTATCTTCGCTGGCAGAGCACTTCTGTGAAGAGGGCGTGGAAAAGTTGATATCATGATATAATGATAATGTATACGGTCTTAATAATATACTGTCTTAATAAATAATAATGTCTTAATAATAATGTATACTGCGTAGAAATATGTAATTTAAGTTATTGGCTTTCACATAATAGCAAACTAACTTGAAAATTTTTTTTCTCTGTTTGAAAAACCAACTTACATTCTAAACACTAATAAATTTTGTTTTATTTTTTTTTGTGGCAAAGAGCATGATTTATTCATCTAGATATAAATTAAATCGATTTTCTCAAATTTTAGGGTATACAGGGATATTGATGTAGGTACGTTTTGGGTTATAAACGTGAACACACATGTAATGAAAAAAAAGGTACTGATTCTTTTTTTACTTTTCGTAAAGGTCTGATTACGAACTGATCGGGACATACATATCCCCGATCACAGATAATATCGTATACTATTGAGCATAATATGTATTGTAAAAGTTTTAGAGCGTCGTATCATTAAAGCTTACATTATAGTTAATAAGTCCATTTGGAAAATTCATGACGCTTTTATGGGGAGTACTGTTTTCGTGCACATAAATATAGCCCCAACCTTGGAGTATAATATTATTTAGATACTGGAGTAAAGAAAAAAGTTAATATCCACAAAATTCAATCTTTGCAAAGTTCCGCTTTACAATTTACGTTCATCCCGTTGAAACTCGGTTTTTATCCCACTAATAAACAGACAGGAGTCTGCGAAGATCTACTCTCTTTCCAATTCGCGTGTGAACGGCACCGCCGGCGTACTAGGACTCGCTTTTATTGCGCGTTTAAGTAAATTGCAACGATAAACGCATCACGCGAACCTTTTGAAGGCAGTCGCCTAGTGAAGGTATTGTACCTATGGAAATTTAGAAATTTGCATAATATATTCCTAGCGGGTTTATGTAGGTCGAGTGAATGTTTTAGCTTTAAATAAACGAGGACGTGAGAGCGGTGAAATGATAATCTATGGCGCTTTCGTAGGTGGGCGGTGGGTGTTCACCGGTTGATATACGCCCATCAAGCGGGGAAAGCCACCCAAGGACGGAAAATAGTTTTCAAGCCTCGCATTCTACGACGCTTTGTTTCTAACTTTGTCGGTAACGTCTGTTGTATTGGATCGTGTCGGGTAACAGAGCGAGGCGATATCTATTCAGCTGCGAGTTTGGGGCGGTACTAATATTTCGAACGAGAGAGTGTTTGTTTTGGGTGAGATTAATTAATTTAGGTTTGCAGTGTGTTATGTTGAGAGATGTTTTTGGGGTGAGTGTGTCCTTGATTTTGTTGAAGGTTGTGCCAATATTACACTATACATATATTGGCGCAACCTACTGTAATCTTATTTATGACTGAGGTAGTTAAAGTTATATGATGAATGCTAACAAAATGCCAAATTTGTCCATGTATAAATTTTTTTAGACACTATCTTATAATTTATACTATGAATATTATCCTTTTTCATGAAAACATGAATTTAATTTAACTTTTACCCTTTAAGTGAATTTTTACCCGTTTCTTTGACTATTACTACCTGTTTATAAATACACGTTTTATCCATTTCTTTAATATACACAAATAGTTTAAGCAAAGTATACAATCTTAGGAACAATTTTCTATTTCATCTTTTATTTGTATTTTGTTAAATTTTAAATATTTTTCGGAACATTTTAGGGCGGTCCTAATATTTTGAACGGGAGAGTTTGTTTTGAGTGGGATTAATTAACTTTGAAGTGTGTTATATTGGGAGATATTTTTGGGACGAGTGTGTCCTTGATTTGGTTGAAAGTTATGCCAATGTTTCACCATATATTGATACAATATACTGTAATTTATTTAACTTATGACTTTGACTACTACTTCCCCTTTATAAAAACACTTTTCATCCATTAGTTTCATATACAGAAGTAGTTTAAGCAAAGTGCTTATGAACAGCATTCTATACCATCTTTTCGTTTCACCTTTTAAGTCTTTTTCATTCTCGTTGTGCAATATGAGAGACTGAATTAAATTTATAATCCATGTTTCTTGTGTATAGACCGGTTTACTTTTTTTGCTTTACTAAGATTCTTATTTTAAATTAAAAGTAAGTAAAAGAATCATAAATTTTATATATTTCCTAAGACATTGATTTTTTTTTATTTCTATTTCAAAAAGAATAACATAAGAATCTATTTCTTTCCATTTTGTAAAGTTACAGTTAAAATTTTCTGATTAAATTTATATTTATGTTTAGTAATTTTATCATTTAAGTCAGCAGGTACTGCAGACATTTTTTTAGGCGCCTAGGGCGATAGTCAATATTTTCTTTTTAGATGTTATTGCTAATTTATACAATATCCCTCTTTAATAGATTACTGTTGTATTTTATACTCTCACTT
The DNA here is from genome assembly GCA_039881145.1 of Druceiella hillmani. Lineage (NCBI taxonomy): Eukaryota > Metazoa > Arthropoda > Insecta > Lepidoptera > Hepialidae > Druceiella > Druceiella hillmani. Next base: position 2,050,470 of record JAYKKI010000032.1, on the reverse strand, counting down.
GTGAGTCTTTGACGATTTTTGAGAGATTTTGTACTCTCAATTTGTAATAAACGGATATTTATAATTTAGATTAAGCCATATTTAATACAGTTTTAGTTTAATCCATCCTTTTTTATTTAGTAATAAACAAATAAAATTCAGTATTAAATTCACACGCATATTGAAACGAAAATATTTATTTTGTGTTTTTTTTTGTTAAATATACGTTTCAAATTATTATTTGGATCACTTTAGATGCAATGTGTTTACCATAACTCACTTGAAATATAATCGTGCCTTGCACGTTTTCTATTTTCTATTTCTTCTTAAATACGCATTTTTATGCCTTTTTCCTGAAAAAAGAAGTCCAGATATTGCATTCAATTTATTTCTCGCTCATTAGCATACGATAAAAACCACACAATAATAAAGATGAATTTCAGTGCTTTTTGAAATAACTGAAATTTAATTATTTACAAGAGGCAGGAGAATAAAACGTCTGGAGGTAGAAAATTGAAGCATTTCAAAGGACAAAGAAATAAGGGTATTATTGACAGGGTAATACTTAAAAATAAAGTACCTTAAAAGACAAACTTCAAATAATTAATTTGAATTTTGATTTATTGTGATTCACAAAGATGCTGCAAATTAAAAGAAAATGTTTGACAAAATTTGGCAAATTAGGTATACATTCTATGATATCAATAAACAATATGCCTGCTACACCTCGCAAAAAAATTCTCAACATTAACAGGAAAAAGGGTCACACTTCAATGTAAATTAAAAATATGGCTTTAACGTAAATTATTCAAAAATTAATTCAAGTCAAAAATCAGTGACAATTATGCTAATGGCTAATCCGACAGGTCATTTAAAAAAAGAAGTTATCTGAACAAGGATGCAAGCAATTCATCAGTTTACAGCATGAACTTGGAATATCATAAACAGGGTCTGTTTACATAGAACTACATCTACCTTGTTGGCAACTAATCAGTTCAGATATCTGACGATTTCTTTCGAAACTAAACGTAGATTTTTATATTATCTTTTATCTTAATTTATCTACTAATTCTTTAATATAATTATCAATGTATCAGACAGGTTACGAAATGGTTTAAGTAAAATTATATATTTATGCATTCGCCGTCTTATACAATTATAATACGATTTACCCCTAACAATTTCTTTTGAATCTAATTTATTGAGTATATTATCTTAAAGTGAACTTATTTCTATGCCTACATCTAAAACCATGCCTTTATTAATTACGTACGAACTTGATAAGACACTCAATTACAGTTGTCTTCTCACACTTATGTTCGCCTTTTACATGAAGTGCTGCAACGTGTTGTATCTATGTTAGCAACGAACAAATCTACCCTTGGTGTGGTTCGTTTGTAGGCCATCCACAAAATTATTACTTTCCTTAACATGGAAATAAAAATTTGTAGGTTAAGCGACCTGTAGATAATTTTTTATGCCCACGCTTCTTTTGATCTTGCCAGTTTAAGATCACGTCATTTGTGTATGCGGTATCGCATATAAGCATGTACGATACTTAATGATCACGGAATATGAACATGCAGGGGTCGTTTATGATAACAGCGTATTAACATACAGGTTTATTTACGATTATAAAATATATAGGTAAGTGCATATATTTGCGCACGCATCATAAAATTAAGGACACAGATATTCGCAAGGTAACGTCGTATCAGCACATAAGGTAGGTAAATATATACATATAACTTAGTAGGGTTGCTTAAGAGAAACATTTTCTTTTCTTCATATTACGTTAGAACAGAAAATATTTTATCACTGTTCCACAATTTATCACTTATGTTATAGGCATATCTGCTCATATCACATCTGCTCTCAATTTTTTAATGGCGTGGTAAGAGCACTATAAAGCAGTTATACTGGAGTGTATAGGAGTATCTGACAAAGCTGATTGGTGCTACTGGACCAGTTAGGTACTGATCTTTGTACGCTTTGTTAGTTAACAACTTTCTTATGTGTATTTATTATAATCTTTTAAAACACAGTTTTGTGATCATGGATGGTTAGTTTATAGTATTAAATTACAGCGTATATTATGTTGCTTACTTATGTGTATAAATATTCCGGCAACAAGGGTTTCATGTATTAGGCACATATAAATTTTTAAGGATACAGTATTTCTATTAAATTATTTGTAAATAGGAATATTATTTTCCTCTATGTAAATATATTACAAGGGCTCATAAATTTTGGGACTTTCTCAAAAACTTTAAAATTTAGATTCATCACTATAGTTCTGCAATAAATTTGAGTTTAGCTTCCAGTAAAGCTGTTTTTTTTAATAAATTTGACTTTGGTAGTTCCGGATATAGGGAGGGAAGAGGACGGAGGAAGGTATATTTTTTGTTTGTATTCTTATAACGCAATCTTTATAATGGTTTTCGAGCACTTCCCAGGAATTCTTAATTGGACCCCTCAAGCATTTATATATTTGTAGATGTTTTGAGTATTGCTATTGAGATATGTTCCAGTTAATATTCTTTATCACTATGATAAATTTCAAGTTTCAACGTAAAAGGTTTTTCTTAAAAAAACGGCTATGATACACGGATAGACAGAACACATAGGTGAGTGATTTTAGTAAAGGTTCCATTTTTTCTTTTTAAGGTATCTAAAAAGTAACCTTTAACAATTATATCGCATTTTGATATTTTAGCAAGAACGTAGTGTACAAAATCTATTTATTCCAGCGCTTTGGCTCTTTGTAGAACCGTTCGTGATGGGTTTATGTCAATTTGTATTGGCGAATCGTTGCAACGGACAAAAAAGGATATTTGTTATAAAAAGAAGATACAATATTCTGTTTTTATTTTTCAATTTCTAATTTAAAATATGTGCGAAGTAACCTTCGAATATTCAGGGAATTAATGAGTAGTAATTGTTAACGAGATATTTTTCCAGGACAGTGTCTCATCGTCTTTTCATTCAACGATTACGTAGCAGAAAGTGTACTTGAGTACATATACACATATATTTGAAGAGTTATGTTCAGTTTATATGCGAGTGACCACTGAAGATTAAAGTTGTACGGAGTGAGTCGTAAATGCTCAAAGGTGGAGACACGCGATGTAGCGTGCAGTGTTGAGATAAATCCTGTATCAAGTGGATTTTGTGGGATTAATACATCTCAGTATGTGGCCGAGCAATGCACCAGTGTGCCGCCTATTTTAACGGTTGAATTAGTTTGTGCAAGTGTAGCGTGAGGTTGGAATTTCGGATTTATTCCACACATAAACTTTCATCCATGTACTGCAAACTAAATAAATATTCCCTGGAAATAATAATGATGAGATGATCAAATACCTGATACGACCAAATATGTTGATGGTTAGAAAATTAATAATATTTTATTAAGAACTAGCTGGTCCAGCAGACGTTATTCTGCTCTTTGACACTCAGCGCCACCAATCGGGTGTAGATTTTATGATTTTCTTTTTTGGCACTAAACCGACATATTTTGTGGATATTAGTCATTTTAGTTCATACATTTATGGAGAATTTGTTAATAACTTAACTACAGTGCACCCTATCGAATTCTGGCTATGGACCATCGAGTTTCAGCTATGGACCATCGTTTAGACAAAATGTATATATTGTGTGAATATGGCCTAAATCGGTCAAGTCTTTCAGAAGTTACACGATTACTAACAGACTCTCCAACGATTATATAACATATTTCTTGTAAATGGAAGCTTATATGAATTAGGTTCCTATGCATAAATCAAATTAACCCATATTATTTAGAATATTTCTTAAAAATTATAAATCTATATATATATATATATATATATATATATATATATATATATATATATATATATATACGTATATAGCCACCGGTTATCTCCGATCAATGATAGCTATTTTCCAGCCGAGTTTTAAAAAAGGTACGCTTTCAACAGTGACCTCGCTTAAAAATAAATGAAAACTGTCAAATTAATAAAACCGTTCTCCACCCCGTCTGCTTCTATTTGGATTAAATGGGCAATTTTTATTTTATAAATATTTCGTGAAGTGTCGCTAAGCAAAACTTTGCGTAGACAGTTAAGTATTCGCAAATAAAGTTTGGAAAATTTGCTTGAAAAAGCATTTCCACGCCAAACTGTGGAATTTTAAATATAGTTTATGTTATATTCTTCGTACTTAAAAGCAGATATTATAATCTTTTTATACATCGCCAACACAGGGAAACTCTTATCGTTTTCCTTAATATTGTAATGCGGGTAGGTTTCGGCCCACCTCTATCGCCTCCTTGCGTGCGTCTTGTTTCTGCGTTTGCCTATGTATCTTTATCGTAATTTATTATTAGACTGAGCCCCGTAATACGTTATGTTGAGATATGATGAACGTTTACTCGCTGGTGATTTATAGCCGCGGGGCAATATGTTATTACTGGGGTATAAATGTGGCGAGTCGTAATCCATGCTAGACGATTGCTTGCTTTGCGTGCGAGATACAAGTGCACTGCGGCTTAAAAAAAATTCATTTAATTTGTAGATGGTTGAAATTGGAATTTTGATATGATTTCGTTGAATGACAATAAGAGTGTCTTTAAAAAGAACTTCTTCAAATTTCTATTGACATGTTTGGTTTATTTCTTTAAATGTTAATCATAATTTTTCTAACCTCTTCTTATTTTAATTCTTATGCTGATAAGTAGGCTTAGACAGAAAAGTTTAAGCTATCATCTAAACGCTTGTAAGTAAATTTTGTTTAAGTTGCTAAACTTAACTAATTATATCACTTACTTCAGGTTGCGATTTCGTTTCAGAGGCCGTATTTTAGCTGTTGATCGACAAGTATATTTTCTTTTACTAAATATAGGTGTAACGCAGAGGTGGAAAATGTCTTTTGTTGGGTCTAATGATAACTGTTCGTAAGTTGGTCTTGGTGCATGTTGATATCGTTAACGTAATCTATGTCAATTTGCTCATACATTCTGGGTAATTGGTTTCAGTTTATGAATCGGTAAAATGTCTTTTGTATGTCGTCAGTATTTACATTTATTTGAAAGTATCCTTTTTAAAGAGTTCGATGTTTCATTCCAACACTGATATGATTAGAAATCAATTCTACTATAAATAATTGTTTATTTACTGTTGATACTACAAATTCACGAATGGGTCTATATCAATTTCTATTTAAAAAGGGTAAAATATGACGAAGGAATGGAAAAGGTCCATTTGTTCCTGAAAAAGTCCTTTTTAAACTGATAATTCATAATTGCATTCTTATTTATAGTATAATCAGTGGAACAGTTTGTCTGGTAATGGATACAATGTCAAAATCATATATTATTTAACAACAGACGCATATATTTAATGTACAGACAGTTCCTCACATGTATTAAATAATTAATTTGCATTAGTTATATCCTACGTGTTTGATAAACTTTATTTTAAAATTAGTCAAAATGTCATAATTCATATAAACTTATATTAAATTTTAAGACTATGCTGCATTCTATAGCTTCCTTTATGTAGCTTTCATAATGTATTTCTTGAAATCATGTGTTTTACATATTATCAACAGCGTACTTTATGATAGCTAGTTCATTACTTTTGGAAAACCATTTCAAAATCTAAGTTATATATATATATATATATATATATATATATATATATATATATATATATATATATATATATGCTATATATTTGTTCATAACGGATGTCTGTATTCACCGAAATAAAAATATACCGCATACAATTCACGCTGTGAAGTTGTAAATAATATCTGGGTGTCAAGTTATAATAAATTTATTGGTATGGTATATTTTCTTATAATCCATCAGGTCAAGCTACCTTAGTAGGCGTCTCAAGGAGTTCTAAAAAATCTAAAATTCTAAACAATCTAAAGTAGCATCATACGACTATAATGTCATATTAGATTTTTCATTGCGTATCTATGTAGTATTAAAATACTGCCAAACAATTTTCCATATTTAACATTTAAATCAAATTTTCTATGTGTGATTTTTAATCTGTCTAACAACCAGTAGTCAAATAAAGAGTGTAGATATTAAATGTCTTTGAATTCTCTAATCATTTTTACACCATCTACAAGTTTATAAATTTACATAAAAAGCAAAATTCAAAGTTTTGGAAAAAGCCACGACGGGTGTAGTCGTTGAAACTGAAAAAAATGATTAAATATTTTTTTTGTTAATCTCCCAACTAAAAGAAAATAAGAACCTATTAATATAATTACAAACCCAAGAAAATCCATCGAGACGAACGTGAAATCATCAAATAAATTGCAAGAAATTCTTTTGTATTTTTACAAAATGCCTAATGTTTATATTTATGTAATTATTTAGTATTAAGCTCTCTTAAAATTCAGAAAATATAAGTATACAGATGGCGGTGTTTTTTGCTACAAAAGCAACCGGTCACAGGAAATAAAAATACGAAAATTGCTAATTATTAGTAGAATATAAATGATCAATAGACACAAATTGACATTAAACAAAAAAGGCATTCTTACCTGTTATAGTAGGTATCTTTAGTTGTCTATGTGTTGTGTGATTAACAAACTTTAGTGTCTTTAGACGTGATCTATATTTACATAGAACGATGTTTATATAGATGGTCTTAGTTTAAAGAAATTATAGAGCGTTATGTTTGTAGGTGATGTTCATTTTCGTGCTTTTGTAAACTTACAATATATTTTTGCACATCAGGTTATAATGAATAAATTATATATATATATATATATATATATATATATATATATATATATATATATATATATATATATGTATATATATATACATTCACATAAATATATACAAACATACATATAATTTATCTAATGTTATAATATTTTTAACTTAAATCAATTCGCTGGCAGGAATAAACCCAAGCCCTTAATATTTAATCTATAAATTACCCTTCCTGTAATAAAAGCGAACTGCGATAGGATTGTCGCCAATTCGAAACACAGCCTGTGTTCAATATTATCAAATTAACAGTTCTATTTGCCATTGCAATTACCTGTGGAGGAACTTAGCACGAGGTTATCGAGGGATAGCTTCCGCCCATTGTGTATCACGGAAACCAGCGTCAGGGCAATATGGAGGAAAGCCCCGCCCATTGAGAAAAGCTCGTAATTGAATTTGGGCGGATCGTACCGCGGCGTGTTGGTGCTAATTGGACTTGAGCTTTCCACGTAAAAGTTGCTGCGACAGCGCAGTCGTCGAGGCGGGAGCTTTATTGCTTTTTCGACATGTGCCCAGTTCCGGTCGTGGCATCTATTACACATGGCATGTGGTCGCTCTACTGTGGGCAGTAGGCCTGTATTTACCTCTTAATTGTGGATTAGACGCAATGATTATAATTTATAATACTATTTCCAACCGAAATTTGCTGTCATATTTTCAGATTTTGCTTAAATCTGCCCATTATTCAGTAAAAGCTGCATATTTTTTTTCACAATTTCGTAATGTTAACGAATAATATAATTTAGCAAAGCGTATTCTATAATCATGAATCCTATAATCTTATTGGTATTTTCATCGTTTTAGTACTTCCATTTATTATATAACATCAATTTTTATAACAGTATTTTCTCTAATTGTGTATTTGTACTATTTTTGGAAGGTTAAAAATCTTAGTTTTTTAAATATTTTCAGTATGTCATTCCCTTAAGCTATTAATAAATGTTATAAAATATGCCATTATAAATATTAATATTGTTAGACACAGGATGATTCAAACGTAATTATTATCTGTACTGAGAAATAAGTTAAATTGGAATTATGAATCTTAATTGACTATTATACAGCTATAAGTTGGTGCGAATCTAAAATAAAAATTTGAAATTGACAAGATCTTAGTTTTGACCATGTTCATTATTTTGTAAATTTAATTCGTAGTTTGCCTCCAAGGTAGTTTATTCCATAAATTAGTAAAACAACAATGATTTTTGATCGGTCTAAAAAATATGTGTATATGTGGAATCAAAAATTACTAACGAACAAAAGTAATTTGGTAACATATTAACAACATTAGAGTTTTGATATAAAAAAAAACATAAATATAGTCATGAGATGTAAGCGCTACGACAAGTATCTCTCTTGCAATTAATAATTTGTAGAACAATTTACTACAAGTACTACTAGTGATCAAGCTTTATTTTAAGCGGATAAGTCACACGGGATTTTTTTATTGATAGCACGCAATATTAGTCAGCATCGCGGTATTCACTAGTGCCTTGCTCTTAGGTTGAGATTGTTGCACTAAATGAGGAGAATATTCACTATCGACTTATTACAATATCTTAATATGGTACTTGTTTTACTCGTAGTTACAATAGCAACTGTTTTTGTAGGTTTACAAGTGACTATTTTTTATATTGTTCTGCATTTATTGATAACTTGTTTAAAATTTTGACGTATTTAAAGTTAAATATTAATAAAAAAACATCCATTCCAATAGATTTGTGCCCAAAAAGTACAAATTTAAAGCTTGTAATAAGACCTGGCTCATTTCAATTTTTGGAACAAATTGTCAATGCTTGTCAATGTAGATCATTTAAATGACTCAATACTTTAGCAATTTTAAGTGATAATGTAATTTGACATTTGGTATTGAAAAACTTTAAAACCAGCCAATATTTGGAATTGATATGATTAAGATAAAAACGTCCTTATTACTTCTTCTTTAAAAGTTAGCTCTTGTTATACAAATCGAAAGTTTGAGAGTTATTAGTCGCCAGGAAAAAGTTAATGGTCCTTTTCCTGACTATGAGGTATTTAAAACATACTATGTTTATAATAACTTTATGCAACTAACTTACTCAGATAATGGTGGATAAAATAATATGAAACTTGATATTTTCTTCAATTTAACAAATAAAAGAAATATATAATGTTTTCTTGGCTTTTTCATCTTATAATTAAAGTGTAAGTAAAGTTATATTGTTGACAATTAGTTCAAAGGCAAAATTAAAAAAAAAATCATTAGAGCCGATTTATAAAATGAATTTGTTCGTTTTTCATTAGAATTTTGAGTAAATTTTATGAAAAAAATTAATGCCGATATTAAATGTCAAATAACGATATCACGCGAAGATTGACTCAACCCTGTTTTCGGAAAATCGATGCTTACAATTTTTTTTATTGATTAACTGCAATAAAGGATGAACGATTTGAAAGCAATCTAGATATTAAATATGAATATGCTTAATCATTGGCTTATGTATTAGATCAAGTTTTCATTACTCAGAGGTAATTTTTCTAAACTACTTTTTAACATCCAGGAATGAAGTAAAATTAAAATTCATAGATTTCGTAGTCATTTGGATATTTAGATGATTAAAATAATTTGTTGTATGGAAATAATTCGATTCGAATACATTTTAGATTTTATTGTTATAGCTATATATACGTCTAATATATTCCTATATCTATAGCTCATATACTCCAAAAGATAAAAAGCGTATGCAATACGTTGTTGTTGCTAAATCCCGGTATTAGTTTTATGCAAAATGGTTTTATTTGGTCGGTTCTAACGCTAAAGGGAGTGAGCCGTTTGTGGAGAAAAAGAAAGGAGCGACGAGGAGAAAAGCATTCAAAGGTAAAAGCGGAAAGCAATATGCGACGTGAAACCAATGGGCGAGATTTAATACGAAGGTATACTTGCGGTCTTTCAAATATGATTTTCTTTTGAAAGTTTTCTTTGATGTTATTATTTGTTGAAGTGTCCGATGTTGATAGTTTGGAATAATATGAAAAGCTTCTTCGTTGAATTAGTTGTGGTTTTGCGTTGGGGCTTTTTTCACGATTGTCTCCCTTTTTAAAAAATACTCAATTTTTCATTAAAAAATTCAGGTGTACCGTAAAGGAGAGGAGAGAATATATATTTTGCTACCAGCATTTTTGAAATCTAAAGTATTTTTGAAACTTAAAATTAACCTTTTCGAAAAAAATTCACCTTACATCATAAAAAATTTAAAAACATTTATTACTTAATTAACCTATTCCAATATTTTTATATTGAGTGTAATTAAGATATATTCGAGTTAATATATTTTATTGCCATGTCAAATTTCAAGTTTCTATTTGAACAATTTCGGAGAAAATCGGCTGTAGCGGATCGAGAAAAGTTCGACAAAGTTCGTTATTTATTGTTTTAAATAATTGCACTTAATCGATTTACATTTCACCTTCTAAAATTTGGTATGTTTTAATATATTAATAAATCCTCAGGGCCCAAATTTTCTCACTGGCAAATTTAAAGATTTAAGACGGCCTTGAGCCACGATACCCAAGTTCACTCACCCTACTTATTTTTAAACCAACATCTACCTCTCACGAAAAATCCTTCACTGTTCAAGCAGCAAACATTTGTAATTACTTGGATCCTGACATCAGGAAAATCACGTCCCTAAACATTTTCAAAGATTGAGTGAAAAAGTCCTGCATCTCCTGAAACCTTTTCCTTTGTGCCCTTGTCGTTTACTGTTTTTCCCATCCCAAATCATGTCAATAGTTTGTATTACTTATACTTTTGTATTTTTTTAAATATTTTTTGTCTAATGTAGTATAAAGAATTCTCGTTGTGAAGTCTCTTACAGTCTACCGACTAAATTTCAACACCAATTGTTATAGTTGACTAGAAGAAATTACTCATGTAGCAATAAGTCCGTCATATACACTATGCATATGGCGGACGTGATAAATAAATAAATAAAATAAATAAAATTTGACGATGTAGTTCCGCTTGTAAATGAAAATTATTAAACTAAACCCATGTCAAGATTGTGACAGTGTAAATTTTTTAGGGTGCAGTCCGACTGAAAACATGGAATCTTTATGAGATCATTCATATGTTTATCTGCCGACCTGTTGGCGATTTTCTCAGAAACTATGCAATGTACAAACTTGGAAGTTGTCACAGTAATACATACGTCTTATTAACCCACATATTTTGTACTGGCTAACTTTTTTGAAAATATTCATGTAATAATTAAACAGAATTAAATAAAGTTAAATAAAGTACTCAAACTTTTTTAATTAATGTGGTTTAAAGATGGTTTATTATGAGGACAATGAAAATATTTATTTCCTAATTTTAAATTACATAGGTACTTAAAAAGATTTTTGAAGAAATATTTAAAATAGAAGTTTTCCTCTCCTTAATCTCGAAACAAATGAATCAAAAATAGTGAAAACTACAGCTGTGTAAAATCTAACTAGAAAATTATAAGTTTTAGTTTATAGCAATAATATTTGTAAGTATCTACTAATGCTTGACGTATTTTTTTATTCGCTACAATTCTGCTCGTTATTCCTTCTGGAAAAGTTTTGCTATGTTACGCATATCTAGATTTTAGGTTTTTCTTACTGTTCGAAAAATAAAAGGATGCTATTTTATAAAGGTATGCTTTATCTCTATCGTTACAACGTCAGTTAAATTTTCTTTTACAGTAAAAGTAATAGTCTGAATATTATATTAGAAATAAAGTATTGAAATCATCCTTTTCTTACGTGGATCTGTGCACGTAAATAATATTTAGCTCCAAAGGAGTGCTCCTGCATTTTGAATATTACGTAATCTTAGTTGGATTATCAATAACCTTTGGGTCAAACTCATTTAGATGTGTCAATATGTAGAAGGGAAAATAACCAAACATTCTTATGAACACTCTATTGTATCCATACGAGAATCTGTGGAAGTATTAAATCAATATATATCACGAATAGGAAGATTCTCCGCATCTGGTAACGGCGGCCTGCAAACATTTTGTATTTGCGGAAACTTGATTGGTTTTTCCGGTCAGACGCCCACGAATTAGCTGCTGTAGAGTTTTGTTATTTATCTAGAGTCTATTGCAGGTTTTCAGTTTTAAATTTCAGTGGATTATATTGCATTGGTTTTATATTTTCATTCCGAATGTTTATTTAGTTGAATAGTAAGTGAATTTAGCAGATAATGTTAAATACTGTTCACGTGCAGGTGTTGTTTTTAGTATCTTTTCCATACTCTTGATTTGAATAAAGTCAGTTTTATTATATCATTAGATGCAGTTTTTATTTCGATAAATATGTTGATTTATTATTCGGATTTTATTTTTTTCTGAATAAAACACAACTCATCCACAATACCTATTTGAAGACAGCGTCAGAAATTACAATATTTTACAGGCTACACATAAGGAGGCATTTGATTTCACAGGTCTATTCTTCAGTAAAAGAAATTGCTTTAAAGGCAATAATAAAAAGTAAGTTTTGTAAAAGCAAGATAATGTTATATACAAAGTGTCTGTAAGTTATCGCATTACAGTTAATAACGTACTTTGTAATTGAGTTACAATGTCTAAAGGAGTAATGAGTCCTAGATATGAATAAATAAGATACTTAATGTTTTATTTGAAATTAAATTACATCATTTGTTTTTATTACATAATACATATCAAATTAGATATTATATAATATTTTATATGTATTTAAGTTACTCTGTTTTGTCAATTTCTTAACGAGAAGGAATTTTTTATAAATTTATATTAATTTGAAACTTAACATCATTACGAAATAAAAAATAGTGGTTTCATATAGAGGAAAATGTAGTTCTTGTCAATTATTTTTAATTATTTTAATTATAATTATTGAATGTAGCCACTCAATTTTCCTCTTACACTTAATGGTTTACTGCCCATAAAATATTTTCTACAATAATAAGTTGCTTAGTTTGAATACAGTAGATTTTTTGAAATTATAATATATATAAATTTTATAAATGAAACTCCGAGGTCTAATTAAAAAATCAATATAATGCCGAAGTCAAAGATTGTGCAAAATTAAACAAGGCTAAGATAAAGGCAATTAAAACGACAACAGTTACTATGGACTGATAAAATATATGAGATAATACTAGTTCCTATTATAAATTATATAATTAAATGTACAGTTAAATCACAGCATGTATTTTATTTAAACTATGCAGAGATTTAGATTTTGTGATGTAACATCAAAAGCAGCTGTAGGCATTCCAAATTACTATATATATTATTTCTACACGCTGTTAACAAATCTTATTGCCACGTCTATCATAATATTTGGCTAACATCATGGTCTGTGAACCGGTTAATGTATTAGCTTAATAATCATTATTTTTGCCATTGAAACGTTCAGCCTCAATTTTAAATAAAACTTACGAATTTAGTTATTGTAGATTGGAGACGAATTTCTAATTTGTCTTCGAACAAATTACCAAATTATTTTGGGTGTATTGTGTCGCATTGGCATGTAATTTCTTCTATCGTAAACGGGATAATATTTCAGAAGTAGATATTTTTGCATTTAATTGGAAAAAAATGAGATTCTTGTATTTATCTTATATATCACGGGTTGTCTGTGTAAGTAAGTCAAAAATGTATGGAAAAGAAATGACACATTTTGTCACATGTTTTTATAATTTTATAACTTAAAACATATTTGTTTGATATATTTTTAAGAATATGATACCTTTGAAAATTTATATATATATATATATATATATATATATATATATATATATATATATATATGTATATATATAAAGTTAAAATCAGTGCAAAATAAAAAACAAAATTTTACATGACCAAGTATAACATTTAGGATAGGATGATGTACTTTAAGTTATTGCAATTCTAAAACAAAACTAGTCAATATTAATATTAGTCATGGTACGTTCATAAAGAAAGTGTAGAAAGTGTTAGCAACGTGACGTGAATGAGCTTCAAGACGTCTATATATAATATACGTACTAGATGTTACATTTTTTTATACCAAGATCGAAATACATTTGTAATCTAATAGAACAAAGTCTTATCCTCTATGTTTTGAAATTATATTTATATATTTTAAGGGTTTCGTATTGAAATAATCAAAAAGTAAAAGTTTATGAAAGTTTTATTTTATATTATTGTCAACAACGGCCTCCAAAAATTAAAACATAATGATAGATAAGGACATTGGAACATTTTTTCCGCAAAGAAATTGAACGATCAAGGCGCAAATGCAAAAAATTATGTCAAACCGGTCATTGAATAAGCGTAATCAATCAAGGATTGATTTTAATGTCAACGCTGATTCGGAAGTGAAAAAAATGACAATTTACTAGATATGATGATACATCATAATTGCCTGAACTCTTTTATCTTAAGAATAGACATAAATCGATATGCGGAATAAAGCACAATTGTAGAGCCACCTTCTGAAGAAACTCCATAAACAATCTATGATTTTTCACGTCATAATTTTTTTTTCTGATTTTCAGTGAAACTTTTTTCATGAGAGCATGGTTGACTATGTGAAGAAGAAATAACTTCAACTTATAAATTCGGTAAGAATATCATCGCAGATATGAAAAGGTGGCGAAACGATCATCAGAACCCTGATGTCCGTTTCGCTGCCATTATCGATCACAAACAATCTAAGTGGGCCCACTTAGATTGTTTGTGATGCAATATATTTTAGATCTGTACTTGTGACATTGATTTAAGGATGCTCACGGTGGATACAATTTTTTTTTAATCTTAATAAATTTTGAGTTGCTACGTCGTTAAATAGACAATTCTCGTAATCTGTCGCTTCAAAATCATAATTCTTTTAGAATTAAATTCAATAATAATAGTCAAATGATAATAGAAATTGAGTATTGCAACGCGTAGATAGACGCAATATGTGTTTATTGAAGTTTTAACATTATTTATAGAGAGCTTTTGAGATAGTCTCTTTGAGTTAGTTGAGGCAAATTTCGTCGTATTAATCGGAAATTCGAGCAGGCGAAACATAATAATGTATATATCAATTGAACTCAATCTAATCCAACATTTTTTAAAACTTTATAATAGCAATTAGCGTGAGTAAATTGAGTAATTTGAATTGTATAATAAAGGAAATACTAACAAAAGACTATCTCGCTTGCGTTAAAATTTCAAAGAAAAGTAACCAAAATTAATTTTTAACCTTGAATAAAAATTGATTTAATCACGGTATTTAATCTAAAGTAATCGAACCGTGAACAGATAGCGAAGTTCACAAGAATTAATGTTCCTCGTTCACAAAAATAAACGATATTCGCCGATCATTACTCGTAGATAAATTATGACGGTCTGGCGGCCTTGCAAATATTCATCGAATATCCGGGCTTTTCACTGCCGCTCAGGCTGAAGTCATTCGGTGGAAATACTGATATGTATGATATCTTGCTCGTGCTGCGCACGGATGTGGCTCACGGTTCGCTGTGCTTCGTAAGTTTTTTTTGTTCAGAAATATGATGGTACCTATACCCTATATCTACATGTGTATTTTTGTATTCGAAAATGGTGATTCATCAATAACTGAATTTACATGAAAATTGAAAATAATGATTTCGTCTTATTTTTTTATTCACGTACAAATTAGGCCGAGACAAAATATTTTTATGAAAAACTATGAACAATACATCAATTGAAAAATTATGAATCATATATATTTGAATTTCTGCGAAAATAACAAATGGGCAAACGATTCAATCTTATCATTATATTCATAGACGAGACAAGCTGAGACCAAAATTAATTTTAATTACAAAAGTCGGAATAAATTTGGAATGCATAAAATATTTCATAAAACGAAACTATCTGTTGCAAAAGTAGTTATAGTTCAAAGTTCAAAGTAGTTATAGTTAAAGTAGTTAGTAGATAGTTCGTCAACATTTCAATTTACATGAAAATAAAAAAGAAATGATTTTCTTTTACTATTTCGTTCACAAAGGGGACTTTTATTATCTCGTTCACGTCTGAGATGAAAAGAAATATTTGTTCTGATGTATTTTCGAATAAATAAAGTGTTTCTTACAAAGAATATCAATATCTATTAAAAAACTAGCGAATAATCAATCTTTGAATTTATGCCAAAATTAAAATAAATGATTTTATTTTATTATTCCATTCGCAGAGAATAACATTCTCGATAGAACTATTTTTCATAATATGTTCTTGGATTAATCATTTTAAAAAGGGAATCTCTCTATAACCATGATGATGCGATTAATTAATATTTGATTTGTTTGAAAAATAAGAACCAACAATTTTTCCTTATCATCTTAATAAGGCAAGTCGAGAGAGAAATATTCCATCTAATATATTCTAAAACATGTAGGATTTCACAAAACTTTAATTTAAAAAGAAGATGATTCATGAACTATTGAAGTCATATAAAACATAAATAAATATGATTGTCTCTTATTATTTCATTCACAGACAGAAAAGGCGGAAAATAATTATTCTGCTCTCCAACATATAAAATGTATTATAGAAAAATCCGGTGTATACTTTTAGATATACTAATTTCATTTATTGTCTACTTAGACGATATTTTGTAATTTCTATAAGTAGTGTTTAATTGTTTATTTCGTAAGTAACATTTTATTTCTTTGTTTCAGGTATGTATTCTACTAAATGGCTGCTTAATTAAGTTCTTGAGTGGTAAGTTATTTGGTAAGTAGTGTAAAAAAAGGTGGGACATGCATGCAAATAGAAAAAGCTACATGAATATGTCTATTAAATATGTGTATCAAATGTGTCGACTACGTCACATTGTAAGTCATATACAGAGGAATCGTGAACATTGTAAAATAATTGTAAAATGAAACTAAATCTTTTTGGAAATAAAGGAAAAGAAATAAGTTCTACTATAGATAATATTTAATAGGTATACATTTATTGCGACGACCATCCTGTAGAAAAACTTTTGCTTTAATCGTAGTTAGTAAATTACGTATTCTTGAAAGATGAATCGCAAAAATGAAATGATTGGGATGGAGAATATGTCATAATACTCGTATTTGTAGTGAATACGAAAATATATTTTTGCATTTGCAGTTTATACGTGTCAAAATATTTTGCGTAATTAATGAAAAATTGTGTATATGTTCCTTTTTTATTTTCGAAATGAAGCTGATAGTCTAAAGGCATATAACGTTAAAAAATAAGAGTTGGAGAAAGAGAGAAAATATGAGTTAGAGATACTATGTAGAATAGAACGAAAACAAATACCAAAATTAAGAAAAAATCCTGAACGGAGGTATATTATAAATTAATTCAAAGAAAATTGGAAAAGAATGATTTTGTAAAGTTGAACTCACCGAAGTTATTGCTATTTTAAGAAAACGTGCAATTAAATTTGAATATTGTAAATGTGTTGTAATATTACCTGGTGTATAAAATTAAAAAGTAAAATTATTCCAAATACTGATTTTAGGTATCGTGCTGTACTCGTTTCATTGAGCTAAGCCCGACTAATATTAAGATAATTTCTGCTTACGTATAATATATCTCGCATTCAATTTGATAACTGTAAACTATCATTGTTTAAAGAACTTTTATCTTACAGCTTGTGAAAAGTTGATCCTTTATGAATTTTCATCTTACTGCTTCTGAAAAGCTGATCTTTAGAATGAACTATAATTCTTCCCAAATGCATCTTTGCAGGTAATTTTCTTTCTTTGAGATGTTAATTCGTTTAACATTATACTTTAAAGTAGAAATAATACTACAAGTAAAAATAATAAAATGAAAGTAGAAATAATACTACATCACGTAGTTTCATTTAATTGTGAACAATGAATTTTTACAAAATTAACGCCAAATATATTCAATATTATACTTTATCCCGAAGTGAGTAAAATTGTCGAAATGAAAAGAAGTTTTGTGAGAAATTTTCACCGACTTTATGTGAAGACCTTGTGACAAATGGCGGAATTGCACATTTGGCTTTAATAGTACACATATTAAGCCGAAATAATCTACTTAGAATAAAGATAATTCGATTTAAAATAAAAATATAATTGCATGTCTTTAAACACAGAAGTAGTATGTTATAGTTTAAAGAAAGACAGATAACATATTTAATGTATAGTTGTACATCCGTAAAAACGATAATGATCATAATTTTGGAAAATATGAGCACTGTGTGTGATTGAACTTTTCGCTAGTTCTATGTTAGACGGACTTCAACAATTCATCAACCAAGCTCTTGAAAATAATAATTTAATTTCTGTAATAGTGATAGATATAAAACTGTAGTACTAACTTATTGTTAGTAAATATCAAGTCAAACAAAAATTCTTGGTCGCCAATATACTAGTATTAATATTTAGACATTTAGTTTAACACTTTGTTATGCATTATAAAAATATTGGTCGTGATAAAATAATTGCTATGTATTATTAGCTTTATTACGAATTTATAATTTTTTGCTTTCTTTTATGTGATAATCAGAATAAAAACAATGTCTCGATTTAGTGGAATATTCTGTGGTCAATAAATGGTGACGCATTAAAAAGATTTTATTTAAATATTTATTAGAAACTCGCCATTCTTTTCTAGCAATTTGTGAAATGTATAGTAATTTCTGTGACTTTTCCGATAGGGTATATAAAGGGCGCATCTTTATAAAATATAACTTATTTGAATTTTAGCCAGTAAAGAACAAACAGAATATGGAAATTACACAAACAGAACTAGAATGCTCTCATTTCGTCAATTCCGTTCAGAGCGAATTTTTTTTATCTGGCCTTAACCTTTTTACTGTGTGTGTTTATCTGGCCGTACCCTTTTTAATGGGAGTACCCATGTTACTACATCAACTAACACCGATGAACTGAGATGGATATTCTTTAAATTCCAGAACAAATTTCTTAGTAATATATTTATTAAACAGTTATACATTAATAGCAACGATATTCATCGAGGTTTTGGAATTAATGAAGTGATTTTAGTAATCCATATATTTTTGTATTATTTTCTAATTAAAATTAGTTCAATTATGGAGTTTGGTCGCCTTTGCAGTTTAGGTAGTAGATTAAATCACACATTTGTTTTTGGCAAAAACGAATTTCTAGAATCCTTGAACGGCGAAACGCGACAATTCGTTGAAATGTCTATTTTCAGACCATTACTTCTTCAACCGATATGATTCGTAAACATAAAATCATAGGACGTCGATGTAGCTTAAATAATATTTTGAAAATTGCTACAGGATGGATGAGTTAAAAGAGGCCAATGGTCCTCGAGAATCGAGTCAATGATAGAAATAAAGTTACGATATTTGTCGTCGCGTCCTATCGAAACAGCTCATTTACTCGAGATACATAAGAAAATGTACACAGATAGGTTTTCAAATGCTATAAAAATTTATATGTTTAAAGATATTTGCTATTGACGCGCCGTACATACCACTTATAATCGCCATATTTACTCATTTATGTACGAAGCTTTTTTCCGAGGAGTTTGTGCAAACATCTTCCTATAGGCGGTTGTACGTGAGGCCGCACAGTAATGTGGACTCGAGCGGGCCTGCGTTTAATGGAGCGCGCCGCCGCCTTTACTTTTTTCTTCGCCCGAAGTACAGATAACAGTTCTCGCCTTTTACCCTCAGGAGCGAATGTATCTCTTTTGTTTTCAACATTCACTTCTATCTGTATCGTTGGGGTTTATACGTCATTTATTGTTGATGGTGAGGCAGATAGCAATGCTTGGAGGAAACTGATTTATCTGCGCCATAATGACGTCTCCTGCGATTGCGGTTGGAGAAATAGTAGTGGATCGATTTTTGATGCTTATTCAGTTTTTACCTCATTCCATAGTTAGTTTAATAGCTTTCTTTAATAATTTATCATGTAGAATATGCTGTTGCTGGGGTCTATTTATGAACTTGTGTACTTTTTCATATAATGCAATATTTGAAAGCCCCCACTTATTCTGCATATCGAAGCATGATAAAATGCATACAATAGTAGAACTTAATATACGGATCAAAAATATCTTACATCCTAGAAATATTTAAGGATTAAGAATAACATTTTAGCATCATATATGTAGCTTATGTGTCAACTTAAAATTTAACTATTTGAATCATGTTTAGTGACACGAATAAATACATAATATTTAAGTTATTCCCATACTCGAGGATTTCTTATTGTATACATCTAAATATGTTTGTTTCAACACAAGTGATTTTTATTATCAAAAGCTTTCTGTTGAGAATAAAATATTAAAGTATGAATTTATAGGTGAAATGTAGAAGTAAAAATTAATTTTCACCAAGGTCGGGAATAGAAATAACAGGATTTATAAAAAAGTTGGCAAAAAAAACAAAAAGTAAAATAATGAAGCCAGGTTTTTCCATTCCATAAGCTTTCTTAGCAATGAATTCACTTAACAATGAGAATGACCGATAAATATTCATTTTGTGAGATGAAATTTTTAATAAAGCAGTTCAGAAACCCAAGGCTTAAAGGGAAAACGGGTAGAGGCTTATAATTATAATGTATTTAAGAAACTCGGCTTTAACGTGTAATTTTTGGCAAAATACAAATTAATCTAGCAGACATCGTAGTTCCTAAAATTTAGCGATAAATAAATTTTTAATTAACTAACTCGCAAAAGGTATTATACCAATAGACTGGTGCAGTATCCAAGAGAAACGTTTTAGACATATTTGTAAGAATATAAACAAACAGTGAATATAAATTTAAAAAAATGTCTTTTCCTGACTACAGTGAAACAAAAAGGAAAGATAATGATTTTAATAGTCTACGTTTGTATGTACGTATGTATGTCAATATGCTAACTCCAATGTAATTCTTAAAATTCCTGTCCAACTTATATGAATAGAGTGTTATTTAATTCATTTTAACTGTACGAGAATCACAGGCCATAAAATTAGAGTTTAAAATCAACGGCCGATAACAGGACTCTTGGTTCAGTGGAAGAAACGTGTATTAGATAAATCTAAACAACATACAATGGCGTATTGGCGCTCTTTTTCATGAATTATAATATTAAAAACAATAAAATGGAAAATATATTCTAAAATAATTTTTTTCCAAGAATAAGGACTGATAATCGTTCACAACCAATAAAGTAAACAGGTCTTCAAATCTGGAAAAAGCACTATTGTTCTTACAAATACTTTCAATAATATTGTTTTTAATTCTAGGAAGATTAATGTGCGCAAAAGCTTATACAGCTTTTAGATGTTTATTTTCTTTTCGAGCTTTTAGAGCTCTTTTATTTTATTTATGAACTTTGACTATTTTTTTTAAACACATGTAATTTATTTCTCTATCTACTTTAAATTATATTAGTCACTTATACTACTTATTTATAAGTTATATGATAAAGTGAACTTTATTCCGAATAATCGATTGTTCAATTTAAGAGTGATTTCCCCCTCGGTTAAATGCCGATCGTATTTAATGAGTTTAAAAATTGCGCGATATTATCTTACGTTATGTCAGTTTTTGGGCAATGGTTTCAGGTTCGCATTCTCAGCAGTTTTGAATTTGCGGGCATTGTCGCAATATTATCGTAACTAATTTAAAATTTTTATCTGTCAACGTAATAATAAGGTGTTGTTTAACGCCTTCAGTACAATACTTTATTGCGTTATACAATTATTGCTAACATATCGTACAGGGCAAGTATATATATATATATTTATATATATATATACATATATATATATATATATATATATATATATATATATATATATATATACATACGCATATACGTGCGTGCGCGTGCGTGCGTGCGTGCGGCGTGCGTGCGTGTGTGCGTGCGTGTGTTTCTAGTAAGTTTCTGTATTTCCATATATTAAATACCATCAGGAACCCACATCATAACTGCTTTCTCTCTAAATGCAAATTGATTTTGGCCTTCGTGTGCAATCTGTCTGTATGATTAAATCTGCTATTTATCGACTCAGTCCTTTACTCAAGCGTTCATCATGTGAACGTACCATCGCTCCATAGGCTCCTGTTTTATTTTATAAATAGTTTTCATGTTCAACACATGAAATATATGAAATGATGGTTAGTGACGCTTTTAAATACAATATAAAAAAATATGGAAAATTAAGAAAGAATAAGATAATTTCGAATAGAGTTTGAGATAAAATTACACTTGCTTAAATGGTGTATAATATATCTATCTCACATTATGCTACAATTATAATTGCCATATTTTATTGACTCTTGAAACTAAAACTTTATTATTTGGCGCAGCTGTAATTATTATTATCAGGTTCTTTGGGTATATCACTATCATTGAGAATATTAAAGGAAGGAATCATAATTTAACAATTATGCAATTAAAATCGATGCCAGCATTCAATAAAAAAATTAAAAATCTATTCTAGACTTTGATAATATGAAAATAATAATATTAATTAGCAAATGTTATTGGTAAAAGAAATAAACGTAATAAAAACAACGTTTTGATGTTGGTGGTTAGCTATATTAAACTTTCTTATTATGAAATTTTCATGAGGGTACTTAATTAGTAGTTACATCACATATTTGTCAATAGATTTTGTTTGAATTATACAAAGTTCAATTTCAAAAGGGGAAATTTTTAAACTTGAACATGAATTTTGAAGGTGCCAAAAGTTTACTTTTATTTATTTAATTTAGATTTTGTTTACATGACACTTCTCATAATAGTCAATTGTATCCATTATTAAAATTATAGCAACTTGTATAGAATATAATCATAGAATGAATAAATAATATTTATGTAATTTTTAAAAACACAAATTTTTAAAATGTGAGCTTTCAGAATATTAATAGACGTAAAGAGTTTTTTTTTGCAATTTTTATGAATGTAACAGATAATTTTTTTTAAGTGAATGTCCTATTATTGAAGCTTGCATGAAACATTCCTTATCGCACCTAAAATGGAATTTAAAATTGGTTATTTAATGTTTCCAATCAATAGCTTCAATTATTCTAAGTGACAATGTGTTTTGCAGGTTATACGAGATTCTAACTAAAAATAATGCGAAAGTTTACAAGAGTGGATTCGTGGATGTATGGATGAATGTTTGTTTATCTATGATTATTTAATTTCTGAAAGGATCTACATGAGTTTGGCACAAGAATAGTTTACATAACCTGGATTAAAATGCTTTTCATCTTGAAATTAAATTTTTATGTTGCTACTTGATTATGTGGCACTGTCTGTAAGAAAAATACTGTAAGTTTATTAACTTGAATTAACTCATAGACTGTATCTTGAATTCCTAAATTCGAACATGGTTCTCGCCACACTCAAAATTTTCTTCATTTTGTAATACGATTGCAATATTATTACGAAACGTAAACGGATATTGTAAAAAAATGGGTTGACGAATTTTTTGGCAGATAAATTAACACATTTACAAATTAGCGCGTAAAAGAAATTGTGGGCAGAAATTAGTTAATATATAATTAGTTCGACATATTCTATAAAAACATAAAAATAAGGCAAGACAAGATATCTTTCAAGTCTTTAATTATTTCTAAGCCACATCCCACAAATAAATCCTCAAAGCTCGACCATAACAAACATTTCACAACATACCAAAACTTCACCACTAAATTAATGTCAAATTCTTCCCAACAACACGAAGAACAAGGGACCAACGGCGCTCGTGGCCGACTTTCCTTATAAATCAAGAAGCGTCTACAGTAAAGGGGACGAGAGAGAGAAAGAGAGAGTGGGTGAAATATTGCGACTGATGGTATTGGACCATTACTTGCAGGCTCGGGTTCGATCCCGCCTCTGCAGACGCGCGTCAATCGCATCAGGCTGTCAGGTGAAGTGAAAGCTTTTTGCAAGCTTTCCGGTGACTTTGTGTCAGCTTTTGTCTTTGAATAGTATCGTGTGGAACTTTTGGGCTTTCATGTAGGTGGTTCGTGTATGCGTGTACTGTAAGTGCTGTTTAATGAGTGCGGTTTGACGTTTTCTGATTGAGATGGATAGTTTTTCCGATCTTTGTGAAATTGGTATTGATCAGATTGAAAATTTGTTTTTAGTTGGAGAAACTAGATATTTTTATGTTCAACTGTTTTCATCTAAAAATACTGTTTTTATTCGTTGTGTTACTGTTATAGGATTATAGTCATTTACTAGTATTTTTAGGGAAGTTATTGTTTTAACATTGGATCTCCCCAATCTATTGAGTATATTCTCAGACAATTACATTTATTAGATATTTTTGAACCAAAAACTATGGTTGGATTAAAACAAATACATTTTGTTTTAATTTTACATAAAATATATAATTCTGCTCTATTTTTATTTTATATATTTTTAGTCGGAGTACAATGTTAAAGCAATGATAAATATTATTGCTATAATATTATACTTTAGATTAATGGATGT
Organism: Druceiella hillmani; assembly: GCA_039881145.1. NCBI lineage: Eukaryota > Metazoa > Arthropoda > Insecta > Lepidoptera > Hepialidae > Druceiella > Druceiella hillmani. Next base: position 2,026,251 of record JAYKKI010000032.1, on the reverse strand, counting down.
AATAAAGAAAGGAATGGATGTAATAATTAAAAACCATAAATACTCGTATTTTAGAAACCATGGAGAAAACTCTTATCCTGAGAATAGTTCACTTACCTGTGTATTTATATACCAAGAAAAATTAAATCAATTTTAATGAACTTTCAGAAGTGCTTAGGTTAGGAGTAAATAGTTTATAGCCAAAGTACTTACATAGATTATAAACTATGTCAACTGTGAGTTAAAAACCTATGTTTGTTCGAAAATGTTTGTTCTTATTACGGCTGCTTTCGAGTACTGCCGTTGATATACATATAAAAACCGGTCAAAGTAGGTCTCTTGCAATCAGGGTTACGTACTAAAATTCTACAGAATTAAAGTTGTTATCTACATGCCTTTCAAATATAAAAAATATGTTTAAAGATTTCCCTCTTTCTAATTATGTAAAAAGGGAAACAGTTCAGCTCATTGTAGTTATATTTTAGCCATATGTAAAAGCTTTCCAATTCTTAGTAAAGTTTAGTAAAACAATTGCCAAAATTTTAAACCGTTTCAATAATAATAATGTGGTTGTGCTCGCAAAATTGCGCAGATTAGCCAAAAAAGCAGCTGTTTTTCTATTACTAATTAGTTATTAACTCTTAATTCTGTTAATTTAAAAATCTTAGTTTTAGAAGTCTAGGATAAGAGTGGGGTGGCAAGGAAAGCGTGCGCGCTCTTTTTTCGCATATTTTAAGTTGATTGCTTTAAAACCATTAAAAATACTATTTTTGAGCTTCGTGCAAAGAACGCTTTTTCCGGTATCTCACACGACCCACGAAAACCCCACGGGATGGGATTCCACTCATCCCTAATCAAAATAAAATAAAAATATTTCATAAATTTTGTTTATTTGCGAGTAATTTTATCATTGGAATATGTATACGTCACCACAGAGCATAAAATTTAATTAGGGATGATATGTAGGCGTGGCACGCGAGTCACGAGTATAATATTCGTATGATATGTTACTTTTTGCACGTTGACGTATACGTTAGTCGCAGATCGAATGTGATAACTGGTAGAGTTCCGTCGTTCATTGTCCACGAGGCCACAAAAACGCATTTTTATACCATAATCACATACCAAAAATGAAATCCGGGAAAATAACGTAACCAACTACGGAATTATCTATATTCGATAAGTTAATTTGAATTCATTTTGTTGAATTTTAAACGAAAATATTATTAGCGATGACGTTGCACTGGTACTCGTCACTAGTGCAGGAAACTTGATTATATTATCGTAAAAGTATCGATAACAGGAACATCTTTGGACACGGTCATCTTAACGAAGTATGAGTTTTACATTTTAAGGCAGTTGAATTTACTTAATATTTTTACAGTATAATAATGACATAATAATAAAACTGATATGTTTTTGATAATATGACATTTTTTGACAATATGAAAGACTGATGTGACGAGAATGCATAGGACAGATTAAAAAATGTAAATGAATTGATTAATGATAAAAATCTTAAGTACAGGTTGTTTGTATGATATGATATATACGATTAAAGAAAAAAATTCGGAATAAAAAATTTATGATTGTACACATGCCTAGGTCCAGGTGAATTACTTTTTATGATTTATAAAAATTTGAGAAAGGAAAACTATGTTGTAGTGACAAGATAGTTTTTATCTTTTTTCTTATATTTGATATTTATTTAACTAAAATTCAAGAACTTTAGTTTCATTTATTTTTATTCTACACATACATATTATACGCATCCAAAAATATACAAAATATGGAAGTGGGACACACGCACATTTTCATGTAGTTTTATGTAGGTAAATAGCTTTAAACTAAATAATGTGTGATAAGATTCCGCCGATTGTCAGCTTTAGAATTAAATGAAAAACAAAAGAAATGTGATTGGAATTTCAATTTATGGTCTCTAAGATATAGTTTCTGTTTAGATTTAAAAATCGATAATATACAGCCGAATATATTATACATTCGAATAAATTATACATTCGTAATTATTCTAAATTTTGTGCAGTAGTTTCTAAAATATCGTGATGGACAAATAGTTAGATAGCATAGTGTTACAAGAATGCGGTTTTACGATTTCAAGTAAGGAAAAACAAAAAATAACGGGAATTATTTTTTAAAATTTTTTACTAGCTTTCATATGCGATAAATGCTATACTAAACTTCATATGCTAAATTAATGACTAAACTTTATATGCTAAATTAATGACTAAACTTCATATGCTAAATTAATGACTAAACTTCATATGCTAAATTAATGACTAAACTTCATATGCTAAATTAATGACTAAACTTCATATGCTAAATTAATGACTAAATTTCATATGCTTAATTAATGACTAAACTTCATATGCTAAATTAATGACTAAACTTCATATGCTAAATTAATGACTAAATTTCATATGCTTAATTAATGACTAAACTTCATATGCTAAATTAATGACTAAACTTCATATGCTAAATTAATGACTAAACTTCATATGCTAAATTAATAACTAAACTTCATATGCTGAATTAATGACTAAACTTCACATGCTAAATTAATGACTAAACTCCATATGCTAAAACTTCATTTACAAGTAGGTCTCTCGAGTTTTATGAACGAGTTCACTCTCTTATTATTTTTTTCTTTCTGCAAATATGTGAGAGGAGACAGTCTCATTTTTACTGTTTTTAAATTACATTTTTGAGGCCTACATGAGCTTCTTGTGAATGTCTTATATGATTAAAAGTTGTGGTTATACGAAATTCATTACGGATATCAATTATGATATCGATAGTACGAAACTAATTTGTATTCAACTTACTTTCAAAATAAGTTTTACTCTTCATGATTCGTTTATTGAGATTTAAATTAAATTGTATAGAAAATCCTACTTCAATAGAAGTGTCACGTAGTTTCTACATTCAATGGCGCAATTTTCATAAGATTCGTCGCAATAAGTAGGCACGAATAAAAATTAATATTAGCGCCTACGAAGGCCGTTCGCCGTCGCGTTCAGCTTATTCTATTTTCCCTTGAAGTTTCTAGGCCAGTCGATTACGATAACAAATGACGATACGTATGTACGTAAACTAAGTAACGTAACTTGCGTAGTGGTCAGAAGCGTGGCCGTAATTACAGCCGTATGAGTGATGAGTCACGACGGCGCCCGAAGGGGTGGCCGTGGTCTAGTTAGGACCTTGAAGTCTTGGTTTGCGTGATTGCCGTGTTATTTTCGATTTAAGTTCTAAGGATTTTTTTTTAATAAATAGCAATTACATTAATTTGCATAAGCTAATTACTGTATCCAAAACTAGGACAGCAGCATGTAATAAGTAATTCAATACAAAAGTATTTCAGTTAACATGTATTAATAGTAGTACATTGAATATAATAGAGACCTGAGCAAGTGCTTTATTTTTCCTATGCTTGAGAAAGATATACTTACATACCATATCATTTTTCATTTTTTTATATGATATATATTAAAAAAATTAAAAATGATATTTGTTATAGTTTATTAAAAATAATCTTTAAATGTTCAAACTTTTATTTATACCTAAATGTCTACAGAGCCTTCGTAGTGAGAGATTTTTAGTAAGTTTATGGAATTTTTATTTTCTAAATGTTGCTACATGTCATATACATCATGAATACACTTTTCTTCGCTTTAACATTGTAATTATTTTCACTTAAATTAAAGTGCACGGTCTTTATATGAAATACCGCAATTTATAGGAAGGAGTAAATTCACGCAATATCATTAAAGGGTAAAAAGCGACCACGAAAAGATCAGTCAAGTTGTTGTTATTCTAAAAAACGGAAAAAACTTTTTCCTCTCAATACAGGTTTTTAATTAAAATATACGTTAATAATTAGCATCTTATCGTTTACCGATATTATATTAAAATTAGCTTATTCTAGAAGTTGTGAAGCATTCAACTTGGATAATTCAATAAGTTTAACTACACATATTTTTAATTATAAAAAAACAAGCTTATTGTGTTAACTAAGATTTAATATTGTAAGAAGAGAGCGTAATTGAAGAATAAAAAAATCTTAAATACTATTAGAAGACGTTCGAAGGTTTTTCTTCAACATCCGTTTTGATTCTAGCTTAATATCTGTTTCGAAAATAGTAAATGAAAATAATTTGAAAATTATTAAAAAATTTGTATTTAATATAATATTTGCTGTAGTATTATGTCTATTAACTTCCAATCTATGATAACATTTCTAATGCTTTATCACTTATACACACTGATGTGGCACCTAATCATCACGTGCACATTCGTAACATGACAATAAGCCGATTCGCTGTCACGTTATTATGTATATGCAGAAATAGTACACGACAGATGTCTAAAGACAATCAAATGTGAATAAAATATAATCGTACGAACAAGCCAATTAAGTCAAGCGCGATGGAACAAAACAATAAACAATTTCATCCGACGCACCTTACTCATTACGGCGCATTACCATTTAATAATTCAAACCACTCAAGATTAGTCCGCGCCATCCCGTCCTGTTCGCGCTCTGAGATCGAGGTAAATAAAAACAATCCAACGCCTGGGGGTATAATGAAAGCATTCCTGCGCGATGCAAAGCGAGAGAGTGCCAACAAATAATAACTCTCTTAAGACATCTTCAAACACCCTCGAAACACACATTTATGCTCGGAAAACAACTCAGCGAGATTAAGTTCGGTCGGAGGGGCTGTGTACAGTTTTGTCAAATTATATTTACACTTTATGGGCCCCCGGTCGGAGGTCCTCGCGCTGGGGTGTCGTGACGATTCTCGTCGTTTGAAACGAACGGAAGGTTGTAAGTATTTTTCGTAAAATATAATAATATCGATGCTATTTCATTTAATCTATTTACTTGTTATATTGTCTATTAATAGTCTGTATTTAATTTGCTTTCTGGTCTTCTATTATTCAATCGTTTTGTCTAATATTCTTTAATAGAGTTGTATTCTTTTAAAATATTGAAGGAACTTAACCTGGAAAAAGTATTAAATTGTGAAATGTTTAAAATATTACTTTTGGTATTCTTCGCACATGTATTTATTGTTCGCACATATATGTATTGCTTACTTCGTAGTTAACCGCAATTGAGTTTAATATTATATTACAATAATTCTAACACACAACAAATATTTATATTAATACCCAATAAGAAAGTTCTTTTTTGCACATTATTTTTTTCATAAGTTACACCGATTTCATTCATTTTCGAAGATTTTGAATAGGACAGACGAAATTGTAAAATTTATTACATTGAAAACATTTCATGATTATTTGAAAAGTAGCGGATATAAAGGGAACGTTTAACTGAACATTTTTAGAGCGTTTTTATTGTTTTTTGGACATATTCACCTAACATGCGAATATCCTGTGATAAAATGACATACATACGAAGAAAAAATAAAATCATATACAAAATTAGTTTTATACATCAATAAAAAGTAATTATTTTTAACGAACGAAGTATGTTTGATAGGGCTTTTTTGTTTTGAAAGCAATCGTCAATAACTTTTGTTTTCTTTAAATTAAGATTAGCATGCAATAGTGTGTTTTAAGTTAGTTTGTTATCGTATTGTTGTTTCCTGCATATAATCTAAAACCTACTAATTTAAACTTTTCTACTGCGTAACATTTTAAAAAGTGAAATGAAAGGGATAGTAATATAGAAAGAAACTATTTAAAACATAATTAATAAGACATTCATTACTTAATGACATTATAACACTCACAAGTTCAGCTAATACTTGATTCATTTTTAAATGTGTATATTGGCACGAATTTAAACAAATAAATCTATTGAATATATTTGGCGTTAATTTTGTAGAAATTCATTATTCACAATTAAATGAAACTAGGTTTCGTTGTATTAAGAAATCTTCAGGTGGGCTATTAGCAAAGATCATCTTTTCATTCTAGGTCGTGGTAAAGAACTTAAAGAAAGTAGAAATAATACTACATCACGTAGTTTTATTTAACTGCAAATAAATCTACTTAGTCCCAGTCCCAAACTCTCTAGTTAGTGACATAAAGCGACCAGAAACGCACTAACCCAAGGGATCTCGCTCGTATTCTATTTGCTATTCTTTCCAGATACACGTTATTTCCCTAGCTCTTTACACCTGAAGGAGCGGGCACGAAATAAAGCCGCCCTGAGAGTATTAGTATCGCGTTATCGACGGAGTTAAATTTACTGGTTTACGGTACGAAGGTAAGGTAGGCGTCCAGGGGGGAGGCTGTGCTCGACGCTCCGTAAGATTACGTCTTGATCCCGGGAGATTTGCGTCCCTACAAAGTGCCGGCTTGAGGCGCCTCCGAACAATGGTGTCGCCATAACATATTTATGCACTTTGAATTGTTACAAGCTCAATATTACTCTGTTTGCAATGCGATATGCAAAATTACGGTGTTTTCTGTCTGCGTAGGCTTTAAGTGTAGCGTTTTAAATTTCGCTGCTTGCCCTTTGCCGTCGAATTATTTGAAATCCCTATGTATTTAGATGGTTTATTTTCACGAGAAATAAATATAAGCGTTTCATTCATCAATCACTTTTTACACATTTCCAACCTGCATAGACGGAAGAGAAAATATATTATTGAAATAAAATATAAATACAAGGAATGTTTAACACTATTCCCTCTGATGATCGATGACCGAATGACCGATGACCTCTGATGACCGAATGTTTAAGACTATTTCCTCTGATGGAGGGATCAAGTGAGAACTATCGGATATATTCAGTTAATAAAACATTGGTGTTATGCCGAATTTATCAAACCGCGGTACATCACATGATAATAAATAGCAAGCACCGGTTATATCACACAATAATAAAAAAATAACATTTATTTATATATGTTTGCTCGAGATTACGCAATAATATAGTATACGTGTTGAGCTTTTGGTTTTATTTCTTTTTGTTTTAGGCATTGAAGCTCCATTTAAGTTCCATTGACACTCTTTAAAACTCTTTAATGAATATACCATGGAATATGACTCTTTTAATGAAGGTATGTTACCTTTATATATAAGATAAGTTGAAGAGTTTCAAATATTTTTATCAATCTTTAAGTAGAGTTTATTTCAACATAACATTCAGAAATTCAAAATTGTTTTGGCAGTGAATTTATTGTGCAACCTTTGTGAATATTTTATTAGAGTGCATAGAAGAAAACGAAACATTATCACGTAACAGAGAACATTTCGTTGCCCTGTTACCTTTTATCGTTACTGTGACGTTAAAATGTAAATGACCATGGCAAAAGTCAACGTTTCGCAACTCTAGTAGCTGCGGGAAACTATGTTATAAACCCTTATGTGGGTAGCAATTTCCTTTCTCACCATTAAGGTATGCTATTTCCGATGTTAGCGATAAAGGTTTCGCAAGACGGTCGCCTAACAGTTTTCGTGTAACATAGTTAGCATTTGGAACGGCGTCGTACGAGGTTGTTGGAAAGGTAATGGTTTTGCAATTAAGAATTGAGAAATACCTGAAATTTGTTTGGAGGAATTTACGAAAATTCTTGAAATAATGAAATCTCATATTTTTACGTTCAAGAAAATGTACGTTATGTAAACGTAAGTTCGTACATTAGAATTATTGGAAGTGAGAGGAAATACAGTAAGTAATAAGGCTGATGTAATGATTTAATTTTTCAATGAAAAATCTTAAAAAAAATAAATTTTACTGTGCTTAAAAGACAAGTGAAATTGAAATGAAAGCTATAGAAGTAGAGTATTTTTATATTTTTCAAAAATACTTTTTTCGTTTACAACTATTCCAATTTTCGCATGAAAAAAATATTTAAATAAATCAAACTTGACTTTGGTTTAGAATTAAATTCTTTTGGCTAAATTATGAATGAGTCTAAAGATAATTTTCTCATTTATATTAAAGTTTTCAGTTGGAATTCTAAGATTCATTAGTGTTTTTAATGTTTTAAAACGTAAAGTTTTCATTAGTTTTGTGAGAAAGAGAACTGTAACAAAACTGTTTTATAGATTTTCTTTTTAACTAATCTCTTTAAAACATTTTTTACCCGAAAAAATCATGACAGCAGCGACAAAAATAAGGGAATCTACTGGCTATAAGGCATGTTAATAATAAAGACTAATAGAGCAATATTAATATGCCTCAACAGGAACATGGAGTTTGAAATAGTAGTAAGTTGAAAAACGGGAAATCCCTGAAAAAATGTTTTGATTTGTTTGAAATATATTTATAATAGTTATCTTTGGCTTTAATAAATTCTGGAATAACAACCAATAATAACTCAGAAATATATTTTTGAATAGTATAATTTTGAAACAAGAAGTGTAAATTATTCTATCAATGCACTGTTGTTTTTGCCGTCATTTAATATCAAAGCAAAAATGTAAGTTCTTCATATTTCTATACAAAGAATGCTAAAATTATGGAGGCTAGGCTAGGGGAATTTATGAAAAATTATATAAGTTACCGGTTGAAGTCTAACCGGTTGTATATGTCGAATTTGGATTTCATCATTTGAACGCCATAGCCCACTTAATATTGTTGTAAAATCTGAATAGTGCACAAAAAGTATCCTGCACTTAACTTTCTAGTATGCTATTATTAAATGATATAAGATTCCATCTTAAACTTTCTTACTAAATTATGACATATTAATAGTCAAGGTTAAATATTCGTTATTTTCAGTCGAACGGTTAGTTAGATGATATATTACTTTTTCTGTATGTATTATATTTTTTATTGTTTCCCTGTATGTATCAGTTGATAGTAATATAATATTAATTATTTTCCAATAGTACTTACTATTCGTTAATACATTTTATGAAATTGATTTTGCGATATTGGAAGCGTTCGTTTTTTAAAGAGTTTCTTATATTTTTTCAAACCATAAATATTCATATTATATGGAAGCGGTGAAAAAATTAGAAAAGTATTAAAAATAAATTAGTTTCCAATGAAACGATTTTTTAGATAACTTTCGTCATAAAAGTATTCCATTATAGAAACCAACCGTCAATATGGATGGTAGACCGACCATTTTAACATTTAAGCCGATCCATACAAATTTCATGAGTGCTATGTAGAATACGTCCAAACGATTGCTCTATTTAAAGTCAAGGGACCGTCTTTACACAAAGAACAATGTAGCAATGACTCAGTCCAAACGACAGGGAAACATATTTAAATGTTATAGTTTGCTACGACAGCTACGGAGCATTGTAAGATCTCTCTAATACGGTGTTATTAAAAGTGAACTTAATAGTAAATTTAGAGGATCTTATGTAGCTTTGAAATCAAATCAGTAAATATAAACTGGGATATTAATATTTCCATGAAAAAAAATATTTTCCTTTCAGATGAATAATATCTTGTTTTAAAATAAATTTTTGAAAAGTTGCTTTTAAAAGAGTAAAATATAAAATTAGACTCAAATATTAAGCTTGTACATTCAAAATTTTAAAGCCCGAAATAAGAAAAAAGTGTATTTCACAAAATGTTTAGTTTACGCCTAAAAATATTTTAGGGTTCCGTAGCGAAATAGTAAAAATTGATTATAATTTTGTCACGTTCGTCTGTACGTCCGCATGTCCTAGCATTATGATACTTTTTGTTTAAAAAAATATAGACAAAATTTTATATGTTGAATTACAGGAATATACAAAAATAATACTCTTAAATTATTTAGTACTTCTACTCATCAATCTCAGAAATATAATTTTTTATAGACCCCATTGAGTCAAACATCATAAAAGAGGTCTTTTGAACTGCTAAAAAAAGTTACTAATATCTTTTAGACTTCAAGTGAAGTACTATTTCAAGCGTTTTCTTTCACTAACTTTTGAACTATGTTTTTCAAAAATATTTTACATATTTCTGAAAAACATGTTAAGAAAAAGAATTAAATTAACGGCATTTGCAAAATTATTTTGTCCCAAATTTTTTTAATATATTAAAGAAATACAGGCAACAAATTATTTTTCTCAAGTTTATGGAACACACACTTAGTAAAATAATATAAATAGTTTAATGGAAATATTACGTATTGTTAAATACGTAAGTTTTAATGTACGGAACTCTAGTAATGTGAGCTTCAGTTGCGCTTAACAGGTGTATTTACGTAACACACATCTAAGGTATATTAAAATCTATACTATTAATAAAATTGTAACAGAGTAAATTCTCCACATGGAAAATATGTTAAAAAGAGTAATTGATTTAGCATAAAGTTTGATAATAAGATTCAGGAAACCTGTTTTTAGAATTTTTGTCTCTTTTTATGTTAATTTCTTCGTCAAGACGCGAAATTTACTAGACGGATTTTGATGAAATTTAGTATGGTATTAGTTTATACCCAAGAGCAATATACGAGGGGAAAAAACATTGTCATAAATTTTTTATTCCGAATTTCACGCGAGTGAAACCTGGGCCACAGCTAGTTTTATATATAAAACAGTTCCCACATTGTGGCAGGTATACATAACTATATGCATATATATATATATATATATATATATATATATATATATATATATATATATATATACATGTACACATATATTTATATATATCTGCCACAATGTAGGGAACTGTTTGATAAAATTCATCTATATATTATAGTGTAAAAGAAGATTTTTTAAAATCTTTCGGCAGGTTGTGTAGTCATGTTTTTGTTGGTCAAACTATGAGTTAACATAAGTTCAGTTGCGTTTCATAAGATCTGAAGTTTCAACGCTATTCTGTTAAAATATTATTAACATAATAATATTTGGTCACTTTTATTAAATTTAATAAATAATATTTTGGTTGACAAAGTTACAAAGACGTAATTACAGAAAAATAAGTGAGTGAGTTCAGCTAAAATGCACTAATTTCTTTTATTTATCAATGTTATCTTTGACTTGGTCAGCTTTAATTGTAATTGTTAGCTAGCGTTAAGCTATTAGTTTATTTAACAAAAACAGAGATATCACATGCAGATTTGTTTGCTTTGGGTTCATGATAACCATACCGGAAACGAGTAAATATGAATGCAGGGAATTTCGTTGAAATTATTGTATATCATTTTACGTTTAATAATATCATTGCGAAAGCTGTTTTCCCATCCGCTCGATTTGAATTACAAATTACTTCGAACAAAATTAATTCCTGAAGCAATGTTGGCAAACAAAATGCGCGTTTTCAGCGTTCACCTTCAATACATTTTCAGACACCGACCACATTCACGGGCGATGTTTTAAAACTTTATATCGAATTTTGCCCCTCCATTTTGGCTCAACATTCAATGATGACGTATTGAGTCTCATATGCAATAATTTTTCAACGAAAACTTTGTTATTTAAGCTTCAATTTAGGTTAAATTTTGGTAATTTGTGTTTGTTTAGGCCTATATAGAATTTTGGAATTAAAGGTGAATTTCTGTTTACAAAACAAGTTTTGAGGAAACGAAAAGGCGTCGAAATTATTTTTAGGTAATTTTTTAGTTTCATTTTCACTAATTTATCGTAAGTTACGGATTATATCCATATTTACGAACGTAAACATTTATTCAAAATAAGCAAGAAGTAAAATATTTGTAAAACATCTCATAGGATTGTTTTTGGGTCCAATGACCGAATGATAAAAAAGCATGTTAAATGGTTTTGTGATGGATCATACATCAAAAAAGGATGTCAAATGGTTTTATTAGGATGTCATTTTCTTTTTTCAACCATCCGTCCTTGAATTACGGCATCATACTTTAAGGTTAAGGCCGATTCTGATGAAGTTTTGCAGAAAGATGTAATTGAACATTAAAGAACACAAAACAATTAGGAGGTTTGTTTTTAAATACTTTTAAATATTTCGCTACTTGGGACGAAAAATGTTTTTCTTGCGAACCGCATTGAGTGGCATATATTTAATACATCTTTAAAAATACAGTCGAAAAATTCATGTATTGTTTTTACAATTTCTTCCTCGCGAGATACTAGACTGTGAAGCATTTTGCAGTATTAGAATCATAATGTACATTATGAGAATCGTATCAAGGGTATTTATAATAAATATTAAAAATCGGAAATTAAACAGGATAACCGTATTTAGCAAGTAAAATGTTTTTGGCCAACTTTCATTAATAAATTAAACATATATAGGTAGCCAATGAATTTGATCACAACTGTAAAAGGCACAGTAAAAAATAACATTGATACATGTAATATTCTAATGGAAATACTACGTTCTCTTATTTGATTTCATTTTCGTATATACTTAAATCTCTACAGAATATTCGTAGTGTTAGTTTTAATCGTACTTAATCGATTTTTTGTCCAAAAATTACATATTACGATGTAAAATTATAAAAATGTTTTTTTTAACATAAAATCCATTACATATAATAATGAGCTATGTAATGGCCCTATTTTGAATGTAATTTCGTCTGTGGCCGTAACTTTTGTAAAATATTTTTTCGTACTTATTGTTTTTTCTCTTAGTTTATACTCCCATATTTTTAATATGTACTTTCCCAAATTAAACGTTTGATGATGACCAATTGTTAACTGTTCAGTTTTGTAAACTCTAAGTCTTTGTTTTTAATTTAATGATAAAAATTTACATACTGTGAATTAATGACTGAAAATTTACAGATTAAAATAATTCTAAACTGATGAAGTAAGGCATGGTAGACTTACTGAAACTGATTATAGAAATGTTTTACATACAGGTATTTTTCATTTATTTTTTCTTACTACATATTTTCAAAGAGCTGTTTCCACCGATAATTCTGAACGTAAAATATTTTTGATGAAGTGAAAACCCAACGGTTTCTGAAGTAAGTTGTGTAGTAAATTTACAATTTCAAAAGAAAATTAAATTCTTCATTATAAGATCTCTCCAATATATTTATTATATCAAATTCAACTATTGTCAGGGCAATAAAACCATAATATTGTCAGATAATCCTTTTTCAAAATTATATTTCCCAAATAAGATCAGCCGGCGATTTGGCGTAATTAATATTTTGATAATAATATGCATGATTAATATTCATCTTATTCAAAACAGGACAAAGAAAAAAATTACTTCCTTAGAACAAAAAAGTGAGCCGTCATAGGACGTCTGGCAAATGTGGAAAATTAAAATTTAAAAAAATTTTTTTTTTTATTTTGAAATATTTTTATTTGAACGAATTGAAGACAAATAAATAGTCAGGTAGTAAAAAATAATAAATTAATTTTATAATTTTTTTCTTATGAAATAATTTTTCATATAAATATTTCTTAATAAACTATTGAAAATATATTTTTTATTTTATAAAACTGTTAGCCGATAGGTCGTGTAGCTATCCGAATTAAATTGGAAAGAGTTGACAAGACGCAAAGCTGGCCGAATGGCAAGCTCATACGTGCCAACAGGATTTTTTAACTCCTATCCAAATGCGCATTCAGATATTTCAAATGAAATAAATTCAAAATATCTAATTTTTTCTTTCCTTTTATTGTTCAGAATAATGTGCCGAATCACCCTGTGAAAATATGTCGTAAGCAATGATACACATTGTCATATCTTTTGAAAACTCGTGAATGTTAGCCCGTGAGCTGGCTGCCTTATAACGCAATTAGAATTTGCTACGCGATGCCGCTATTTCATTGTCCCCGCTTACATTGAGGAGAAGACAGCTACTCGCGGCGAATTAATGGCGACGTATTAAAGCGTAGTGTCGCACGGCCCTTCACAGCGGACCGTCTCGCTGCGCGCATTAACTTGACAGATTTCGGACATTTTTCTCGTCGCAGCGTCCGTCGCGCGCGCTGTCTTTAAGACGAATGATGCTTGTAGCGGGATCGGCTAATGCATAGGCCGGACCGGCTGACCGGCATTCCGATGAATATAAATTAAAGTAGGTGCAAGTGATTTATGGGTTTTTTGGGAGAATAGTCGTCCTGTTGCGGGGATTGATTTTCTGACGTGTGGCGTAGTGATGTATGCTGGATCTGAGGATATTTCCTTTAAGTCAGTTTCAAAGCTTATTCGCAGAATGCTGATTATTACTTATATTCAGATAAAACAAAGTATTTAGACATAGAACTAATATTTCAATATTATCATATATTGAATATTTCGAATATATCAAATTAATTAATTAAAACATTGATTAAGTAAATATTTTTTGAAGAAATTTAATATTTCATTTGCCATTAAACTTGACAGTGCTCACCGTAGGACCTTTAGGACGTATATTCTGACATATGTTCTCTTTTTTTGTAGAATTTCATTAGTACAAATAAATTTTAATATATCTTCAGTTCTTTCGCCAGTGTAAGTGAAACATGCTTCTACATTGTCTACTTCTTTAAACATTATTGTCCTTAAATAACTGGAAACAGTTTTGTATCGATTAGATTATGATAAGAGATTTTAAGTATCATTTCTTTTTACGTTGAAAATAGCTCGAATCGTAAATAGCAGAGCATCTCTCTTCTTCATTAGTTCAATTAAATTATATTAAACTTAGATTGATAAATGTTAGGATGTAACAAATTTCGCCGTCGATAATTATTAATAAAAGTATTTAATGATGTAGAACATTTTTTTAGCGTAAACATATTAAGTTTGAGAACTTATATATCAATTTTAATGAATGGAAGTTTCATTTGACTATAAGTAACTATTTAAATAATGCAGTTCGCTTTATTAACACTGCGTTAATAACGCAGCTGCAATTTAAATGTCATGTTGCTATAAGATGACAGGCGCGAAGTGTTGCTCTACGGTAATATCTCTAGGCAGGTTTAAAATAGCAACCTTCAGTGTTTTTATTGTAAAGGTAATTAAATATACTTAATATTAATAATTACAGTAACGGTTTAACTTAAATTTAATTCGCTAACACCATCGTGTTTTTGATAATCTATCTCCAGATTTGCCCTCATTATTAGACACATTTTTAAGATAATTTATAATTTATTGGCGATAATATGTGAAACGTTTATTAAGAAATACAGTTTGTTATTATTGATTTATTATCAATAACAAGATTTTATTCGACAATATGAAATTCTGCTATTTTTCGTATGCTCGCAGTTATTTAAAATATGGTCGACATTATTTTCTTAAAGTGACAGAACTACATGGTTAATGTAGTTAAGGGCTATATATATATATATATATATCTATATATATATATATATATACATATACATATATAAATATATGTATATACATATATATATGTATATATATATATATATATATATACATATACATATATAAATATATGTATATATATATATATGTATATATATATATATATATATATATATATATATATATCTATATATATACATACATACATACATATAAGATGAAATTACCCTTCACAACAAAACCCGTAAATACGGCCATCTAATATATTAGAGTACAACAGTTTACAACTACCCGCATACAGTGATTCTGCATACTGAACTCACGATTGACAGATGTATTCCATTAGCACATTAAATTGATGGGGCGCGTACACCCCGCGGTAGTAAACACCGCGTGGAGTTCGCTAATTATGCAAATTTAATGAATTCGGTGATCCCATGCAGAAATTATATTGTCACATACCATTCAGACTATGGTTCTGAGGTTTGTTGTTAGTACGATTCGAGAATTTTTCAAATTAGCTCATATGTACACAAATATAGTATTTTTGCAATCACTTTAAAATAAATTAAATTATGGTTTGGAAATTAAAACACAAGTTAAAATGTGATTTAAAATAGCGAAAATAAGAAAGGATATCAAAACAGATAAATAAAATCGGACTGTCTGTCTCGAATTTTTGAATTTTCAGCTTCATGTATTTAATTACTAAAACGAAACTAATGTTAGAAAATGTTTTTTCTGTCCAAATGGATTTAACTTAAAAACTACTGAAGGTATTTACATGAATTTTATACTGACTAAATTCGGAGAGATTTTTGTTTCATCGCCATATTCCAAACTCTTTCTAACATATAATGATGTTGATATTGGATAATTGTGAAGCACGTACGGTGGAATCTAGGAATGTTCATATATGAAACGATATAACTACTTTACTTTTTATCAGTACTTAATATATTTCTTGGACGTAATAGAGATAGCAATTCTATATTGTAGTTGCAGACCTCTTGATAATTTAAAGGATTTACACAGTTGCATCAAATGATTAGAACCGTAGCGAAGTTTTGCTGGAATGACAAAATCAACTATAATTTCTGATCAAACACTAAATGGCCATAGAAATTAGAAGAATAATAGGTGAAATAACAGATATCAGAAGAAATCTGTGACTCATCTAATAGTTTTTAGTATCTTTCAAAAAGTAGGACTTGTATTGATGATAGTGTCTACCCATTCATTGACAAACAAGATTTTCGGAAAATTGCATCCCTATTAATCAAATCATCCCTACTAAATTCAAGGAAAATAAATTCCCACAAATTGGTTTTTTGATTAATCGGCAAAATCTGTAAGGTATGTTTGATATTACTGACGTAGAAATGTAATGAAGAAATAAGCCGTTCGATCGCATTTACCTACATTGGGTTCTCTATAAATGCTCTAAAGCGATGACAAGTTTTGTGCGATGCGTTAATTAACTACGACATATCTTATAAATATTAAGGTGTAAATATATGAATAGAGTATATTATTATTTAAATTAATTTAATTAATAGAATTAGAGTAGGTGTAGATACAGGACTGGAATAAATGAACATCAATTTAGGATAAACAAATATAATAAAAGAGAGTCTAGTTTAAAACAAAGTAAAAGAGTGTGGAATAATTAGCATATCGGAAATTGAGTTTTACCGAAAAAAATATTGACAACCTCTTCTTCTGTGACTTTATTTGAATGATATATCACATATACTCCATTCACATTCTATGTACCCCACTTATCAGTTCTCAACACTTCCGCAATATATTATTCAAAAGGAGTATAATGTATTCGGCGCACTAAAGCAAAAAGAGCTTATTCAATCGGCCACCATAATAGTTTTCGCCACGAGAGCGGGCGCCGCTAACGAGTTGTGTTTACTTTGAAAGAGCTGGATGATGAAAAAAATGAATCTCGTGAATAAAAAATGTACCAACATGGGATCCCTTATCGTTTTACACAGAGGGCCCTTTGCCCGGGGGACTGGAGGAGACCGGTGATGTTTTGACGTGAATATATTCGACTCGATATCCCACAGTCCATCTTCGGTCATTGTAACTGGATCACGCGGGGCAACTTGCACTCCATCATAACTGCGAGGCCCCCGCTTCATTTTGTCAGACTTTTCAGATAAATTGATGTTTTGGTCGAGTTGACGTTGAGATAAATCACGGGAGTGCCCTTGCTATATTCCGAGCAAGGTTTCGGCAATGATGCGGGATGTATGGAGTGTGTCTATTTTGGAGAGAGTAAATGCAGTTTGATATATTGTATATGATGTATGATATCGGGAGTATAATGGCGGCGAATAAAGTGTGGGAGATTTTGTCGTAAGCCGTGGGATTTTCTTAGTCGAGTATTTAAGGATCACTTTATCAAAAAGCTGTGCTGTAGAGTACTTTGTAAGAGAAATTAGATAGAAACATAATGTAATACAAGTGATTAACAAAAGTATTGATTATAACCTGCTTGTGTAGTATTAACTTTTTGTTGTAATGGATACTTATTTAATTTTAAATAAAAAAATACTATTATGGGGAACTTGCTGAAATTTTAATATCAAAGTCAAATTTTGATATATTTGATAACAAAATTTGACTTTGATATTAAAATTTGAAAAGCTATAGACAATTTATTTGGTAATCAAGTGAATAAGATAAGAACATTCTTAATCATTGATATAATAATCTACTTGGCGAAGATAAAATTATCGTTAAATTTTTAAAACGTTTGAAAAATATGGCTGCTCTATTCAGTATTATATTTCATTTAATAAACGCCAGATGTGTTTTGACTCCACACTTTCATCTGAATAATTTGACTTTGAAACATTGTGTGAATACGCGTGTGCTCTATTGGTCTGAATAACAATATTTATGAGGCCTATTCACAATGTAAATATGCTAATGCTTATTTAACAACGCGTGTATGTAAATTTTGCAGGGATAAATTTTCCCATGTAAAATTTCATAAATATCTGATTATGTATTTGTAACAATCAAGTCCTATATGTTACATTATTACAAGAGTTACAGATCTAGGGAAATCAACAGATTTTGCTTTTAGCAAGAAATATAAACAAATAATTTAACAATTTGTCTATGAAATGGGATTAAATTCCATTTAACATATATATACTATATTCAAGACTACCCAGGTGAAATAATAAACAATATTCATATTAAAGCATTTTCACAAATGCTATGAAAATTTTATTAAATGCTTGGTATGGACGAATATAATTCCTTTCAATTCATAACAATACATAACAATTATTCTGGACAAGCTCTGTGTCTTATATAACTGTGATGATGCTTTATGCTCCTCACTGTTACGTGAGAGGACCAAGTTACAGTTTATTTCACCTGCTGAAGCGCCAACGCACATTCTGAATAGCTCTCCTGTTATTTATTTATATACATTAAACACAGCGATGCAAAATGTGTGCAGTTTTAATTTATTGTTTCTATCGATTTTTTCAATAATTTAAGTGAATATTTTTCCTGATACAAGTTTATCTAAAAGGGTGTAAAAGGGTAGTCAAAATTTGCTAGATCCCCACTGCCTAAGGATTAAATATTATTTAAATATCTATAATATTTGGTAGCAATAAGGCTAGAAATATCAATATTTTATTTTTTGTTTCATCTATTTTAAATTTCTTATTTCTTCTTACATACTATTTTCTTTAAGTTATTCTTTCAATCATACAAATTTTACTGCTAATTTCAATGATATATATTAATATTTATTAATATTTTTCATTTGTCTGTCACTTTTTCTGAATTTCAACTTTGTAAATAATATTTTTAAATTCCTTGTTTCTTTTTATCTACTTATCCATCTACCATTTTGATATTTTTTTATAAACATTACATTACAATAATACGTATATACATAAATAGTATTTACTTTCTATATACGTACATATAAAATATCTACGGCATACGAAACTATACATGTTCTCTATTACGTATGGTCTATATTTGCAGACATTGCATTCTGTAGTCGTCGAGGTATTCCTAGTATACTCGTGTATGCATTGCTATGTGCAATTCACTATTAAGTACGTGGCCACTGCATTTCATCGACCGACGCGCTATCTCTATAAGTTACCCCAAGTGCTAGTTAATATGGAAAGTTTTATGCATGTAGGGGAAGCTAGACGAAGAAGTGTTGCTCTGGTATGGTGACCGGTCTTTATAATGATTTGGGTATTTCTTAGTGAATATTCTTACCTTACTAGAAATTTATTTCTCCAAAGGAAGACACGTGAAGTATAAGAAGCACGTGAAGTATATTTGCTGTAGGTAGAAGAAAGATATAAATAAAATACAGAGTGCTTTAATTAATTAAAGAGATAGAGGTACCTAACCAAGTGTTACCTTAAGTCTGCAAAAATATACTAGGAAATATACATGTTTATATAAAGAACAATTACATCAATATTTATCAATGGTTTAACTGAAATACTATTTATTTAAATATTCACATATATTTAAGTGTATACGAATTATATTCGACCTTGAAATGTTTTTTTAGTGATGTTAACTTGCGTTATTTGGTATATAAGCTAAGTAGATTATATGATGGAATATTAATATGAAAACTTGATCCGAAAACTTATGAGTTTTTGAGACAAAATCAGAATATTATTATATGAAAAAATGAGGATCATTATAAGGACAAGTTTATGTTTGTGTATTTGATTTATTATTTATTTTGATATATTGTAGGCATACGTCAATATTATATATAATTTGTATTTGCTTAGCATTTGTTTGTATTATTGTTATTCGATTCAGATAAGTTCTAAATAATTTTATATTGTTTAGTTACAATTGTTTATATTACCTTTAATGTGTGGCAATCAATTTCATCAGCGGTCGTTGTTATTTTCGTTCGATTTCTAGGTTGTCTTGCATTAATAATATGAAACTGACTAAGTATATCTTTGTGCAGTCTCAGTAGTTTAATTAGGCCGATCGATGTTAGGACATCTTATTACGAAATATCTTAGATGTTATCATCAGTAACATGTTTTCGAAATTGGTTATTCATAGATTTCACTCGTATTAGACCTTATTTAGATTTTATGTTAGCAATAAAACAAAAGTATAGTTTAACATGCGTGTCTGTTATACACAAAATGTTAATGTATTTATTCATAATTTTTGTAATATGAAATTCTTATATTCATAATAGAATAACTTTTACGCATGGCTTCAAATATATGGATTTCATGATGTAAAAAAATAATTTTGCAACTAAATTTTTTTTTGAAAACTAACTCGGGGTCGTCGGGTTTATGTAATAAAGATAATTGGTTAGGAAACATCGTACATTGCGAGTGTATGAATGTTTTGAATTTCAAATTTTTGTCCGCTCGTTGATTTATAATCATACAGATTATATAGAAAGATAGGTAAAAAAATTGCGAAGTTTTGTTTTGATATCTGTTTTTTTTCATATCACGGAGCAAGTATACATTAAAAAAGTATTTAGTCTCGGCATTATCATCTCGGTATGATTTTATTACACACCTGTATATTTTGAGGTAACGACGTCGACACTCATTCAGTAAATTCAAGAATAATTTTAATGTTGTTTTAATATAGGAAAAGATATTAAAACGGATAAAAGAGTAAATAAAGTTACCAGGTCCGCAGAGCTTGATTCAATGTATGAGATATAATTTTGGCCATAGAGTTGTTGACTCTAATAATCAGAATTCCAAAAAAACATTAAGCCTTCCCAGGTATAATCAATAAAACACTAATAAAATAATATTTTCAGAATTTAAGGTATAATTCATTGAAAAATATTATAATTACACTTTTTCCTTTTACATATATCCATTAGAATGCTACTGTTTCCGTAGTTTAATGTCATTAATTTGAAATGTTGCAGCTTGTAATAGCGATATTTTTTCGTATTGATAAGAACTAAGAATCGTAAAATCCGCAAGCTTCCCGCTAGGCCTGGAAGAAACATATATACGTAGATAATTGTAAATAGGATCTACTTCCCTTCTGTGGTAGGGGGAAACGCGATCAATAACCATCATACCGATATAGACAATGTACTTCAGAAAATCTTGTTATAAATATGGATTTGACTTTTATTCAAATTCTCTATTAGCCTTAGCTGAATTAATATTCCAGGTAAGTGCCGAATAAGGTTTGAAATGCGCCCTTTCGTTCTTTAATTTCCGTTAGTCCTGCGACCCCCGTTGCCGATTGCTCGCTCTACTGTCTTATCGAGTCTGCGGACCATATTTACTGAAATTCGATTAAGGTCGGTGCGCCAACTTAAATATTTCCTAGGCGGAGGAATAATTTAATTTGATTTCGTTTGTTCTCGAATTTGTTGCCAGTGTAAGGGGATTATCTAGTTAAAAGTCCAAAAATACCACTGAATTTTTAAACATATTTTAATGATAATTATATTTTAAATCCATCTAGTGTTGGATTGGGACCCCAAAAAAAAATAAAAATAACACTCCTAAATAAGGAAAATGAAAGGAATACATAACAAAATGAATGTCCAGAAAAAGATTCATTTCGACAAAAAAACGTATCGGTCAATAACACTCTAACGTTAATTTAATTTAGTTATGGCTATCAATTAAAAAAAAGATCAGTATTTATTTTTTTTGTAATCGCTCTCAAGAAGTTAACACAGATTACATTAGATTTTTAATTTCACTTTCATTCGTAATTAACAATTTTACGATATAGTGAAAATAATATCATAAAATTGTTAATAACGAATAAAAGTGAGATTAAAAATCTAACGTAAACTACTATATATAAATATTATATTATATATAATATTTTCATTATATCACTATATGAATTTTATGATATAATGAAAATAATATTTATACACGTTGATGAAGATGGACCCTTTTGTTTTATATTACGGTGACAAATTTTATTGAATTTTTTTCTGTTTTCTGAAAATGACCATATGAGTTATTTACATTTTTGTGTTCCAAAAAATATCAGTTTTTCAAAAATTATATTCAATTTCCGTCAGGTTGCACCTATTTTCTTCAGTCTCTTTTGAATTTAAAATGTCTAGTCAACAATATTTTTTGTTAATAAATAATTTTACTAGTTATTACACTTTTTTGTAAATTAATGATATACATTTAGGTAAGTATTCATATAATAATAGTTCAAATGTTACTATTGTGAATAAAGTTTGTGGCTATAAATAAAGAATTTATATGGTGTAACATGATTTATATAAAAGTACGATACTTATAGCGTCGTAATTAGTGCACAATACTAAAAATTTCATTTTATTAAGTAACACGTAGTTTCGTCGGACGTAATAAAATTTATGTATTCTACATGTAATTTATTAAATTTTATATTGCATTCTTTATGAGATAAAATGACAAGAAAGAAATAAAAAATCATATTAACCAACAAAGTGTAAAATACCGAATATAACGTTATTTTTTCATTATGAAACCAAATAAGTAAAGCACTAAAATAAAATTTAAAGTAATAATTTAAAAAAATTAATGTAATTTAAATGATTTATTAAAGTAATAATAGGAGGTTCTCTTATAATTTTATTATAAATGAGATTCTACTTTCGCCTGGGAAAAAAATATGTTATGTTGTTTTATATTTATGATTATTAACGGTACCCTCAACGGGTTCGTTATTTATTTTACAATTTAGTGGAAAATTTTTGACACATTTGTATGGCCAAATCTTGTAGCATATAGTTACTTATGATATACTTTCGATAACAGTAAACTCATAAGAGAATACATTTTATTGCAGATTTCCATATTGTCTGTAATATGTTCGCATATTATTTTAAAGTACATTTAGCGGTAACGCTTTAAAAGTTTAATTTTATAGTGTATTCGGTGTACTCCGATTCTTTCAATCGAATCGTTATCGTTCATTATCTACGCCTTCTTAAAGTATATCATATACTTTATATCCATGTGTACATTACATCATAGTACATAGTACATACAATACATTACATCATAGTGAAGTTTTATGTCAATCGGAAAAGCCATCTTTGAGTTTAACCCTAAGAAACAACACAAACAAACAAACTTAATCTCTTTACAAAATGAGTATAATGGAGATAAAATTGAGAATAAATTGAAATAGTATAAGGGAACGATCAACATTTGCTGACTTTGTAAAATCAATCTTAAGTATTTCTCTCCAAAAATATTTTGTAAATTTCTCTCCTTTAAAAAACATGTGTCATTGTGTCATATTCGAATTATCATCATTCTTAAATAAACTTATAATTGCGTTGGAACGTTGTTGTTACATGACTTCTACATAACTCTCTTCACGTCTTTCGAGTACCCTTTTTAACTTTGGGTGAAATATTTGTACGTTACTTAATCTTAAATCGGAACTTGTACATTTACGAGAGAGAAAACTTCACAAGCCGCGTGTACGTCGTTATTAAGGCCATCTTAAGTTTTGGAACGAAAAGTTTGGAAGGATAGAATAAATAGAGAGTGACGTTCTAATGAGGTAGTGAAATGGAGTAGTTCGAATAAATTTTCTGTACATTCTATGCTTTGTATTCTACAGGGCATAGAATGTATAGAAAATAAACGCAAATAAATAGATGTTTGAATTATCTCCTAAATAGCTAGTTCTGTATTATTTCATGGAATTTGATGCCCACAAATTATCAGCTCGTTTATGTTTTTTTCTGCCTGTGATATTGTGATTGTTTTTGGATCGATTGACACATGTATATTTGCAGAATTTTGTATTTGGGTATTTACCTGCAAGCATTGCATATAAATTGTTGAAACAAATGAGATAGAAAAATATATAGGGTGTCTAATTAGTCGTTTGTTTCCATAACAGGAATGTATATTACAAAAATATATTAATTCAATATCCTTAGATCATTAATTTCCTCGAGAAGTGCATCAGAAAGGAAAATATTTAAATTGTTGTTTTCAAAATGGTCGAAGTAACGATTTTTTTAAATGAAAATTTAAAGCAAAACAAGTCACAATAATGCACTTTCTCATATTTGGATTAAATAGGCTTCGATACAAAGATGAAAAACTTGTAAAAATATATTGTAATTGGTTTTAACTCTGTTGAATTCATACAATAACGGAGCTATATTTATTCTAAATTATAAAAAAAATATGTTAAGACGTATGTCTCTTCATATTTTATTATCTATTATTACTTAGTTCAATTTTAGATGTAAATTTTAAATATAAATTTATCATAGAAAAATTAGTTTACCTCTGTGATTTGAAGAATTTCCAAAAATATTGTAAATGTACATGTGATTGCGTATGCGCGCATTATTGTGTTTATTTACTTTGTGCTGCAATATTTACTGTCGTAAAGGGATGGTCAATTAAATTATGAAATCTCATGCTGACATTTTAATGTCAGTTTTTGCAAGAATTATTTTTAAATAACTTTTTATACGTCATATGGGGCATAGCCAAATACTACACCAATTGAGTATGTTGTCATTGAAAACTGTATTTTTAGTTACAATTATTCTATTAATTAATTAATTGAGATCTGCCTATAATTCTTGAGAATTTCTCTTCATCCCGTTAAACAGTGCCTGTAACTTTTAAAGTCTCCAAGAGCCCCTAGAGGTATCTTCACTTTTCGTTCTTTAGTTATCTCAGGTCCATATCCATTGTATCCAGGTTGACCCATTGGTGTAAAAAAAATTGCAATTTTAGGCTATAAAATTCTTTGAACAGTTTTCTGAAAATTTTGTTGGAATTCTTCGGAACTAGCCATTATTAAGAAAATGTTTGGACAGCGTAAGGACTAAAATTAATTTTCAGAGACATGTTTGCTAAATAATTTAATAATTATACCAGTGATTTAAATTGACTATTTTAGCTGCGCAATTGCTAATGACTCAGTTAACAAGGCAGAATTTTTCACTGGTCGCTTTTTGTTAGTGCAAGCTAACCGTAGCATCACCGCCGAGAAGAAGGAGGAGGCCGGATGCGTCCCATTATAACTGACGCCCCTAAATGCCGGATGACTAACGTCGACGAGCGTTTCTTTGTGTCTGTGGCTCACAGTCATCAGTATTTTGTATATTTCTCCCAATGCTTGTGATTCATACACATGTCTAGTTTTAATTTAATAAAATGTTTGTTATTCATCCAATTGTAATAATACTGTAATTCTTGGAGATTTTAAAGTGTTTAGTGCGTTTCAATAATTATGAATTATTTGAGTTACTTCATGTTCCGTTGTCACTTGCAACAGAGTAATGATTTGGTTATATGCTCATTTTATGACACAGACTGAGTATATATCCGGAGCCATATTGCCTCCACTTGTACTGCAGTATATATTCAAAATCATACTCCCTCCGCTCGAGCTCTAAATGCACGAGTATTTATCGGCTCGTCAAACGCGAATGAAACTTCAGGTGACTATCGGTATGGTCGGAGATAGTATGGCTATATCGTGGGACAATATTTAAAGTTAATGGTCCTCATTAAGCTGTTGATTTTGTATTTATTTCTATAGACAATATTGTGTGCAAGATGTAGATGTTCAATCAAGCACCTTTTAGCAAACATGACACACAACGAGATTTCATAAATTCAATTTTTAATAGTAAGTCAAATTTGCAATGGCGGTACATATTGATGTTCATGTCTATTTCCTATCGATAGGGCGAAGATTAATTCGCATTAAAACAACTCCAGTCAAAGTATACTCCCGATCCGAGTGGATTATCTCTATACCTAATTATGGGTGGTGCCAGTATATTCGATATAGCACTTAGATTTAAAATAATTTTTTCTCTAACTTATGAAATTTATCTACCCGATTGGAAGATTTCCCGGATTATTTCTGCTATCAAATATGGTTTTAGTTAAAGTATTCGAGATTGTTCTATCACTGTATCTATTTGCAAATCCAATTCCAGCAGACGGAGCGCTGGCACAATTTTCGTCCAAAGCTTTCGACCATCACTAACCTCACGAAATCGTGTAGATTCTATGGTTGAGGTCGGCAAGTAGATGTAGTCTATTTTGATTTCAAAAAGGCTTCTGATCAACATGACGGTACCAACGTGTATTGCTCATTACCTTCTATTTGGTGATGATTTAAAACTCTTGGTAGGTATCAATAACAGATAGTGAGTTATTTCAACGTGATACCGACATAGTATTTCAATGGTGTCTGAGCAATAAATTACATTTTAATATGATCGAACGTGCAATGATGACGTATTCCCTCTTATTTGTTTCTTTGTACACAGTTACGAGCTGGACGAAGCTATGCTGTAAGTGTTTCATCCGTGTAATATCTTGTTGCAATTATGGATAATTATCTCACATTTTACAGGCATATTGTCGAAATTTTCCAGAAAATCTACAAGGTTCTGGGATTTGTCATACATTGAATGTATTGTGATTTTTTTCATCTTTTTAGTCTGTAGTATTCTTCAAAAAGATGCATTCATTTGGTCTCCGCATGAAGCTACTTATATTCTCATACTGGAAAAAATATTGAAAAAGTTCAATAGATTTTTGATTCACAAAATTTATGAGTATTATTCACATTTTATAAGGGTGTGTATTGAATTTAATTCCCTTCAACTTCGGCAGTATCATTTTTGATCAAGTATTTTTTTAATTGTTAAATCAATATATTCATCAGCTATCGATATTGAGTTTTATTAGCATGTTATGCTCCTGGCTATTGCGGGAGAAAATTTTGTCATAGTTCATTTCATATGCCTAGAGCGTGTATGAATATCCTGCAGGATTCACCTGTCTTTCGTGAATTCACATTATTCAATACAATATTAGGAAATGTACTCAATTTTGAAATTTTTTCAGCTCTATTAATCAGTTCAGGAATGGGTTTATCGAGTTGGTTTGTAGTTTACGTATGACTAATATTTATAATGATGCTTATTTGAATTGTTGTTTGTGTTTTTGTCTTATTTCGTTTTGTTCGTAATATATTTTATAAGCATTTCTTAAGGTATTTCCATATGTTCAACGTTTTGGATAAATCAGTAAGTCGAGTATGGATTCTTTAGAAATAAATAAATAAATAGATAAATATCTGAATAGAGGCTAAAATAAGACGGACCTTATCAGTCGATTTAATTTTTTTGTAATCACATTTTTACTTTGCTACGTCCGTTATTTATGAGGCTACTTTTTAAAGAAAGGATCCTTTAAAAAGAGCCTCCGAAAAGTAAAAGATCATTTGCTATCTTATGTTTCTCCCAGATCCATGAAGTCCACCTTTCGATTCGCTGCCAGCTTGTATTCCAATTTTTGAGTTTAAGTCCTCAATAATAATTTCAAATTGCGTCGTTTTGATAGTATATAGGGATTTAGATACATTTTCATGCATACCCTTAAAATAAATTAAGTGCTTCCAATTTGTTTTACTCATATTGTATTCCGTCAGGACATTTGTCACTGATAAAAACGATAAAGATTTTCATATGCCAGTACAGATTATTTTATATCCTACATCCGTTGAAACCAAGTATTGATTTATAACCAGAGAATATTTGCCATGTTTGCCATATTTGCTGCGACGGGAGGAGCGCGATAATATTTTGTAGGGCTGGCGGGCTTGCCCAGTGGGTGGGCGGAATTATAGTTGGTATGTAGGGTGAATTAAGTTCTTTGGTTAGTGAGACGATTTATGATTATGTTTTTGGTTTATCGATAAAATGAAAATTTGCTAAAATTAAAATGATCGCCAACTCTTCCGAATAGGCTTGTCTGACTATAAAAAATAATTAAATATTTTTAATTCACTGTGTGATAAAAGTAGTGAAATACTGTTTAAATTTATATTTTTTTGAACCAAGATCTAAAATGTTTTTAAAAGTTATTTTTAAATAATGAGAAATAATAATCACTGCGGCGGAGAAATTATTATTTCTAGAACATTTTCTTAGTTATGACGTGACGTTTTGATCTATCAGGTGAAATATAAGGTCCACAGTTTTATCACTTGGTTAGAATTATTAGGTTGGTAACTTTTAACTAACAAACTTTTAAACTTTTTTATGTAATCAGTAAAATCAATCGGTAATTATATTAGCACCGTCAGTATCTAACAGTTTTCGCCAACGTGTAGGCAGAGCTAAAGTTCGAATTTCGAGTTCGAAAAAAAAAACCGGTGAAGTTCGATTTTGATATGACTTTCTTCTTTAAATTATTAGACAGAGTGTGAAACAAATGATAATTAGATGGAAAAATTAAAGTGGAGGGTACGGTGGGTGAAGTCGCATATTCCATCCAAATAAAAGTAATTTTTCACGCTTTATTTTTGCTATTTTTGAAGTTCAGCGGTAACTGTGCTCAATTTTAAAATAAATCTTAGCTGTAATCGTACTGTTAGCTTGAAAGAGTTCCCAAATAATAATATCATTTATACTCCAAACCCAATGAATAACTCCATTTATACCCCATCATGCATTCAAAGTATCTTTTGTTCAATATTATATTTCGGTCCAGGTATACCTTTCTTCCAGCTCCTTGTCACTGGCGTTTAAGGCAAAAATTAACATGGTTAACCCAGTTTTCATCTCCTGTATCCAAATACTTTAAGTTCACCTCGAAATAATTTATTCATTGCTCACCGATTACTCAATAGCAAACTGAAAATAAATTCGAATGTCTTTTGAAAAATTTTGTACCCTGAAAGAAATATTTTTAGAAGCTTCTTTAATATTTCAGAAATTGGTTGTAAAAAGTGGCGGTTTCATAAGTTGTCAACCTAATAATTGGCTGTGTCCGTGTTTTTGTCTTTACATATGCTTTTCTATCTAATTTCTTGGTTTCTAGAATACTGGCAATAAAATATTAAAATTTCTAAACGAAAAATATGTTACAAGAACGTCGACCAGTTCGCACTTCATAACCCTACAGTGATTTGTTCTCAATCGAAACTTCTTTGGAAAAAAGTTTATGGTTAATCCTTGCAAACTTTGAATAATGTCAATCTTTGTACTATCTCCTGGCTATGGTTCCTGTTCGCATTTGGGCTCAGCCTTCCTCGTACGTTTTCGCTACAACAATCTATCTTGAGTTGTCTTTGCGTCCATGTCGATAGATTTGAGATCTGTTTTAACAGTGCTCTTCCAGATGGTAGCGGGTCGGCCTCGGCCTTTCTGTTCTTCTATTTTGGTCACTTCTCTAGTGATATGGTCTTCGTTGCGTCTCATAACGTCTTCATACCAACGTAAACGATTTTCCCTCAATTTCTTCCCAACTTTTGTGACTTTAAATACTCCTTCAATACACTTGTTTTATTCTATCCAATCTCGTAACTCCACCGATCTAATGAAGCGATTTTATTTCATGCTTACTTGTAAACTCGACGTTTGATTTGTTGCACTTCTAGCGTGATATAATACCCCGAATAGTTTTCCGTCTACGGGTAGTTTTTATTCTATGTTTTAAACTGCCTTACCTTCTTCAGAGTAGTTCCCTAGATTATTACTAATGGGTTGTTCTTGGCACTATTTTCAGACACGTCACACTACATTTATACCATCTTGGCTCTTTTCACTCTAAGACACCGTCCCTCTAGGGCCTGTTGTCATGCATTTATTTATTCCTGCATTTCTGTCTAGGTTTCAGCAATGAGAACTATATATATCACCAGCATGAAGTAATACATCAAGGTGCAGGATTTTGCAGATATTCCTTGATATAGTTCATAACTAGATTAAATAATAGCGGGTTTATTGTGGATCATTGATGAATTCCGACCTTAACCTCGAATTTGTCATTTATCATATTATCTATACTTGTTATTTTTTGAATCTTTAATAAAGGATATCTAATGTTCCGGGACTAATTGTGATATTAAAGCTTGCCAAATTAGATTTACAATTACGCGATCAAACGCTTTCTCTATGTCAATGAATACAAGGTATATGTCTTTCTTCAGCAATCTATATTTTTCCCTCAAAATCTTCACGTTGTATATCATCTGTCGTTCTCATTATACTGGTGAAACTGTATTGGTTAGGGGTGGCTTTGTCAATTTTGTTTAGTCGATTTGCATATACCTACTAGATGTCACACCACAACTCTAACAATTTATAATTTTTATGATACATACAAGTTTTTGACTATTAAACGTGCAACAAGCCAGTAGCAACCTATGATGGTAAATAAATGAATATTTGATTACAATGTCATTTTGTGAGGTCATTCAATTAAAATGGATTATATATTCATAAAAGCAAAATTAAATATTTCATAAAAGCAAAAAAAAAATCATAAATACATTGTTTATTTTTTCAAAAATATTACCTCATATTCACTCATTTACTCATAATATATCCTCATTACGATCAATTTTGTTTATTTTTTTATGTCACATTCTAACCACTGTATCAAAATCTGTATGTATTGTTGTTTTCTTTCAGAATTCAAGCTTTTTTCACTTCTACAACATGTTAATCACTTGCATTAGCGACTATGGCTAGAAATTTTAGTTTCTATTTGACAATTTAATCCTTCATTTCACTTGTACTTTTTCATGTTCAAATGATTAATCCAATACATTGTCGTGGCGTGTTGAATTGATCACAAGGAGTAAGGCTTTTGACGGCGCATGGCGGGAACCGGTGTTCGATTTCCGGCCACTCATCAAGGGGTGCTGGAGTACTGTTTTGGTTGGCTGTAAGAGATAGCTCTCGTAACAACAAGTTCAGCTGGTATATTAATTGTATAAATTAAAGAACGTAAATAAATAAATGGCTCAAAAATACATTTGCCTAGGTTTCGAAAACAAAAATACAACACTAATATTCACAAATGTCTTTAAAAGACTAAAATGTTTATTTAAGTGCTAGTTCATTTAAGTTACAAAAATAGAAGTTCCTATTAGAAAGTTTATATGAAGATGGACGAAATATAAATTGGAAGACGCGGAATTAGTCAGAATTTATACATGGCATTTCATAAGCTCCGCTTGTTTTACCTAAATTAATAAAAGTAAGAAATAACTTGATATATATATATATATATATATATATATATATATATATATATATTTATATATATATACACATATATATATATATACATATATATATATATATATATATATATATATATATATATATATAATATATATATTGGTAGAAACTTATTTTATTCCATATGATTTTAATTTATAGTTGTATAACTTTATAGTATGAACCATCGCGCTTAAACAAGCTGTCTTAATGAGAAAATATTTTCAAAGCTTTCGGCTATTAACATACAAGTAACATTCACATTTTAGCATAACATAAACTTTGTATCGTATCTACATTGAAAATATTTGTTTAGGTTTAATCGAACAACGGTGTAGGCAAAATCGTCCTAAACGCTGTACGTAGTCAACTATTATTTAAGGCACATTACAATAACAAGTAGTTGGAAACTGGATACGGAGGCATATACAAGCATGATGGGCATAGAGCGAGGAGGTAATGAAGGTTATCGTTATCGTATGAGCACAGGCGCTGCCGCTTCAGTAAGTGGAGGTCGTAATTAAAAGGAGCTTTAACGATCGTAATAAAGCTTTTTGTGAGCGCGATTTCTAATAATCGTGTAACGTAGTAACGTAACAGATATTTCGTGTAATACTTTGTGAATAGCTTAATTGAAGTTAGATTATAGTGAATTGGAACTCAATATATGAGAGGTATCTGTAGGGAAGTTCTAAAACATTAAATAACGTAGTTTGTCAGTTAATTGGGGTCACCAAGTTAAGTCGTAGAATAGGAGAAACCTGTGATAGTAAGTATGTCCATTAGTGAAGTTAGCGTGTATCTTTCTAATGAAGACTGATTGCTACTTTCGATTCGACGAGGAAAGAAATATACTTAAAAGAACTTTCTTACGAAGTTGGGACGACAAAGTATTTTGAAGTTAGGTAAGTTAGAAGTTAAGATTATTTATGTTTTGGGGAAAAATTGTGAATGTTTATTTTTTCAATTTTTTTATTTAACAAGGAGAGGAACGATTCGAAGAATAATCACATCAGTAAGAAGGCGCTTTTAATAATAAATTGTGTTTATATTTTTTTTGCGTTTTTATTCATTTCTAAATATAAATTATATAGATTAATTAATTTAATATAGACATTGAGGAAATTAAAACTAAATCATATTTCTTCAATTGTCTATTATTTTGTTTTTGTCAGCAATGACAATAACTTAGACCACAAATAAATTATTAAGTGATTTATGTATTGGCAATAGAAGATAAATATTTGAATTTATTCAAAAACAGTGTATTACTTAGTTTGTTTACTCGAGGGGGGGGGAGGGAGAATGCTGAGTAAATAGAAGTTCTATATTGTAAATATGGAGTTACGGAATTCCATGAATAAGTTAGAAGTGATTTTTATAACAATCGAAATAATTTTTAATATCAAAATAATTAGGTAGACCTAATTATAAGATTCTGAATAAAATATAGTATAAAAATTATGCAATGAATCTTTTTACGTTTCAAGATACCGAAAATACTATAGAATCTGAATTTGCTTTTGAAATACTTAAGTACCTAGATTATATAAGATATTGAAGATATACCATTCTCTATACATTTACTACATTATTATTTCCATGAATTTACCCTAACTAATATTATAAATATAAAAGTGATTTTTCGTTCTCACGTCTCGACTATCCAACCGATTCCCGTGAATTTTCGCATACGTTTATTGTTGTTGTATGTTATGTGTCATTGCAGAGCGAATCACGTGTCAAAGCTGGTACACCGTACATTTAATAATTCAGCTCTTAATAAGGTAAGATTATTGAACGTTCGCCGTTTTACATGAGACATATCATCGTTTTATTTAGATTAAAAATATGTTTTCCACATTATCTTAAAACCTGTGGCCAAAATTTCTCAAATCTATGCAGCAATTCATGTATAGTTTATATATTACGAGTAATTTTTTACTAATAGGTTACGTAATTATTCGTCCAGACCTTGACAATGCGACGTAATGAAGGGTAGCTAAGCTGAAACCCGGGGTCGCACAATGAGCACATTATGAACGGACGAGTGGAGTTGCGATAAAGGCTGCGGGGTGTCGCGGGATCGCGTACTGCGGCGACGCGATTGATGTGACCGTGGGGTGAGAGGGTGACAAAGGATTCGGTTTTGTATGTTTTACTATCTGGAGAACCAGGAAAGATTAAGAGAAAGACTTTAGTTTTATCTTCGAGATATTTATTCCTCGTAAGTATTTATCGACTGCAAACAAATTTATGGAAATTATTGTGAAGATGTTGGCGGATTAAGAAACTAACATCGTAACTCGTAACTGTCTTTATCTAAGGCACAACCGCTGAAACTTTATGAAATAGGACACTAATGAAATAGGACAGTAAGCTTGGTTTGACATATTTGCTATATATTGAAATTCGCAATTCACCTGATTAAAATTGAAAAAGCTATTTGCAATTATATCGCCATAGTTTTAAATTTAGAAAAGTAAGGAAAGTTTTAAAAAAGCCTTGGAGGGAAGTGTTTAATTTTTTTGTCATCATAATATAGATGTGTTGAAAAATTATCTATAATTTTCTCAAATTTGGGTAACCATTTAAAATAATATCCAAATAATTATTTAACAAAAATAATTAAGAATATTTATTTATATTAAATATGCTCTCCTATTGATATTTATATATTGTGTTTAATGGGTTTTTTGCCAATGTTACGTAAACAAAATTACGACATAATTTATGAAGTGGGTAATTTAATTTTGACTTGCCATATATGTGTAACCATTAAAAAAATATTAGTATACACCTTACCACATTAGCGGATTTGTTTCTACTATCGTTTTTATCTCAGTTTGCACTATTCATAAGCTGGAATAATTTCTTCATAATTGGAAACCGTTTTGTTAAATAATATTATATATCTTAAAGGTCTGTGTCATATAATATTATTAGTTGTTATTATAAAACATTAATTATTTTTGGAATATTATTACTTGTTATTATAAAACATTAATTATTTTTGGAATATTATTAGCTGTTATTATAAACCATTATTTATTTTTGGAATAACTTAATATTTATTATAGAAAAAAATATTATAGGGTTAACATATTATTAAATGCCATATCGATTAAAACTTTCACAACCTTATAACAATGCAAATACCAATCTTAAATCACCACATGACTAGCTCGCATACCTTATAAGTAATCTACTTCTTAGCGACATAACTTAAACTAGACAAAGACGAAACACCGGCACTGTCCCCTGCAATTTATGGGTAAGCCGGGATATTTGTTTATGCTTCAAGTTATTTAATAATGAAGCAATAAACGTTATCGTGTTATTGTGAAGGGCTAAACGGAGGGAGAACTGGACGCATTCCAGTCCCGGTCGTTATGTACGGTAACTCTAGTGCCCGGATGATTCATGAAGATTGCTCTTCTGTTGTTTAGCTTTGTCTAGTCAACTGGCATCGACAGTAACGAAGTTTTGTATCAGAAGAGTATATCTACATATCAGTACACATGCGGGTAAGCGAAACCTTTTTAAATGAAGCCGGTAAGCCGATTATGTAAGACGAGTGCAGAGAAATGAATAGGCCACATGTTTTAGTAGTTTATTGAGTTTGTGTACAAACCAGATGATTTGTAATGTATAAGTTTGTATATGCGAAAGGTTACGCGTATGCCAAAGCAGTTTGTTGTTTGTTCTTTGGAAGGGTTCAAGTGATGTTAGACGTGTTTAGAAATATTTCATGTTAAAAACTGAATTAAGAAATAAAAATAACTAGATTTTTAAATGAAATGGCGCTTTATTTTATTAAATATTATCATGAATGAGGATTTTTAGAAGAATTTGGTATACAAGGTGAAAAAACTTCAGTAAAAAACTTTGTTAAAGTTTGCAATTAAGAAAATACATTGCTTAGCTTTCATTGATTAAAACAATTTAATAATAAATCTTTTCAAGAATATAAGAATCTTATTTACATAATTTTCTTGGGATAATACTTTATTCTTCATTAGTCTAGGTTTCAGAGTGTATCGCTGGGAAATCGTGTTATTGTCATTTGACCAATTTGCTCAGTAATTAATATAATATGAAATAAATTAGCCAATAATTCTGTATGTGTTTGTGTTTTGATGTTGAATATAATGTATGGTCATAACTTATCACGAAAAAATGATTTCATATATGTTCTATTATTTTATTGACATTCGTGTGAAAATGCCACAAATAAGAGGTCGAATTTTATTCACGTTCTCTCATTGTGTTTTTCTTAAACACTCAGTCATCTTTCAATGCATATTTTTGCATCGTTAAAAGTTCTACTATCAGTAGCTTTTACGTTTAGGCTCATCTATAATTATCTCCCTTTTAGATCAAACAATGCTATATTTTTGGAAATTTTTATTACACTGTATAAAAGAAGAAATCTTTTTAGGTCCTTGATGGTTCTTTAAATGAGACTGGTTTTGTCTACTGGTCTAAACTGCGAATAGGTTTGGAATTTTAAAGCGAAATTTAAGGAAATGGGTTTATAGGATATAGCGGACGTCTCAATTTTACGGTAACTTACTAAGGATGGCGGTTTTTGTTTTTTCAATATCGCAAAATAGGTGCTTAGAGTTCAAAATAGGTGCGTCATAATAATGCAATATAATTTATACGTACTGTCAGTCACTGAGTTACAAAAGTGAAACTCAGTGACTGACTCATTATATTATCTTGCTGCTTATCAGTGAATAAACTATTATTATCTGTATTGTTTCATGTCTCTTAGCACGTAGTTGCATTTATTTCTTCCTGTTTTGAACATTAAAGCGAAATTGTCAGCTTTTACATTTGGAGAGATAATTGTGACAGCATTGTGAAATTTAGTTTAATCCCATAATTTTAATGAGCTATTGTCATATTCTTTTTAACGGTTCGATTTCTTTGAAATTTGTAGAAAATTAATAAAACTATTATAGGAATTTTAATAAGCAACTTATTATTCTTTGTTTTCTTATTTAAATTTCGTAGAGTGCTTCCCGTAATCGCATTTTTTTCTTTTATAAATAAATACATACTTTATAATTAACAAATTAATATGAAAGGAAATGCAATTCATATTTTTATTTATTTCTGATGAATATGGAACCTATTATTAGTACAACTATAAAAAATGTAAACAAAAATAAATATGTTAATGCTGTAGTACTCAAATCACAAGGATTCCATTCGTGCTTAGGTAAATATAACATTTTCAAAATGTAAGGGTAAATAGTATTTTTATTAAATCATTTATAAACATTAAGCATTGTTTTTCAATGTATATTACAGAAAAAAAAAATTTTCTGTATCATGCGAAATATCAAAATGAAACTTTTTTGTATACACGAGTGTTATTAAATGTTTTCGGGTACTGAATTTATAATGGATAACTCCCATAAAAATTTTTGCTTTCTTAAAATTGCTCCTTTTAAATAAAATATCGCTCACTTATATATGTTAAATGTTTTTTATGTATGTACATTATACGCAAATATTGAGAGGATTTACGTATACACAGTAATTTCCTTTTACATAATCACTTAGCGTACTAGAAATCCCCCACTCTTCCCTGGCACAATTTCATGTCAAGTTCAAAGTTGTCTCTACGTAGGGTTATATTTTGCATAATCTGTACAATTCTATACATATAGCGTTTTTAGTTTAGAAGCTATAGTTGTGACAAACGGATAGACGGGCGGTTCCATTTGAACTTTCCGGGCGTGAAACCTTCACAAAACAAAACTTTAAGAAATTTTGGCAATGCTACACATTTTAAATAATATTATAAAAATAAGAGGATAATTTATGAAATTAATTTTATATTGAATAATATAATCACATAACCTTCAATTTGTTTTGTAAATATTTTCCATATTTATGTATTTAGCTAAGGTAATAAATAGTTTAAATTGAAAAGAATCTTTAAAATTATATTATTGAACTCTTTTAGATGTGCATTGCTTTTATTTGTGATGTTATGGTTATAATTATGTTTTATTTAATTCTATTTAAATTTTAGTTTAAAATTTTAATACATACTCAAATATTTATTTAAAAATTTTGAAGCTGATTAAGTTAAAGATAATCAATGTAAAAGCTTAACTACCACGTAGGTTAAAGATAATCAATGTAAAAGCTTCACTACCACGTAGGTAATTATTTTATTTAATCACTTTCGAAAACACTGTGTTATTTATTTCATTCGAGTTACATTTTAATTAGATATTGAACTTATTTGGCGTTAATTTTGTAGAAATTCATTATTCACATTTAAATGAAACTACGTGATGTAGTATTATTTCTACTTTCTTTAACTTCTTTACCACGACTTAGGTTTCGTTGTGTTACAACATCTTCAGGTGGGCAATTAACATTCAATTAGATAAGATCTTACTAATTGC
This sequence comes from Druceiella hillmani, assembly GCA_039881145.1. Taxonomy (NCBI): domain Eukaryota; kingdom Metazoa; phylum Arthropoda; class Insecta; order Lepidoptera; family Hepialidae; genus Druceiella; species Druceiella hillmani. The sequence continues at coordinate 1,988,597 of JAYKKI010000032.1, read as the reverse complement.
CCACCTGAAGATGTTGTAATACAACGAAACCTAGGTAGTGGTAAAAAACTCAAAGAAAGTAGAAATAATACTACATCACTTAGTTTCATTTAATTGTGTTTTATTAGTTATTCGAATCTAAATTCGATACTCTAAAATTTAATGTTTATCACATTAAATTTTAAAAAAAATTAATTTAAAAATAATAAAAGTAATTAAAATTTCATAATAGGACAGGAAAATTTTTAATTTAATAATTGACAATTTTTAATTTAGATATATTGGCAAATCCGGAAAATGTCGTTTCAACTTTATTAAAAAATGCTACGTTTAAATATACTTTAACACCTATTTGTCGCAAAATCTTTTTATACTCTGTGTTTTAGGTAAACCTTTTTAATTTGTTGACCGTTACTTTTCAAATAATTATGTTTTTATATGTTACGAGGGCAGTAGTCTGCATAATAATTGGTGTGATATTGATTATTTCTGTAGATAAGTAATTACTATGCATGGGATAACAGTGAGTTATATATATTCATATATTAAATTTAAAATTTTTAACGAACTTTAAAATTTATGTATTTTTGTAAAATTTGACTTAAAAGAAAAATGACTAAATACACTATTTCACTGCACTATAGTTGTTTGATATAGTTGTTGTATTTGATATAGTTGTTGTATTGCCAAACTAAAAACATCTCGTTTATTATTAAACAAATTAATTTATCGCAACAAGAGTGAACATTACGTTTAACACATACACATAACATTAAACTTGCTCATCCATATTCTTGGAATCAGCTATAATTATCAAAAATACAAACGCATTGAAGTGCCTATTTGTAATTCGTATACTTCCATAATGCCCACTCGCAACGTTAATTCCCCTCGAGATACCATTCATTCTTTCATTGTGAATCCACGGTAACACAATCCTGCTGGCGGAGAGTATTCATAGCATCACTCCCTCCCTCGTTCTAGCTCCTCGCTGCAACCGGAGCTGCTGACGCCGGTTCAGTCATATCAATTTGAGTTGTGAGTAAGTACTTATATATATCGAGAGTATGTTTTGTTACATTCAGTTATGAATGAGCAAGTCGAATTCAAGTGGAATGCCTTAGTTATTTGCTGTAGTTATATAGTAAATTTTAAGCGTATAATAAAATCGAATGTACCGATAGTTTGCGTGATAAAATTAAGCGTAATGTTGTTTAAATATACACACTTTAAAAATGTTCGATACATGGATATAACATTTCCCTGTCATAAACTCGTAATTTGCGCTAATGATACAATAATACATTATATTTAAAATATCTAAGGATAAATACAGTAAACAGCTATAGTAAAATATTTAAGAAAAAAATGGTAACGTATGACGTGAAATACAGTAAAGAGTAAACGAATTTCCGTACTTATCTGTGCACTATCTTCTTCAAGTTAAAAGAAAAATGTACGTTTTAAAATGCAAAGTTACTTTAGTATTTGATTTAAATTATTTGCATGGAGTTTTAAGAAACTTTTCACAGATCGAAATACACGTCATAACATGGTCGATTATTACTTATATACTGGTAGATCCTATTTGGCTGTGATAATTTTCCTTTTAATTTAATTATATGTACTGCTATTGTGAACAGTTTTCAGATATTCAAAAATAGCTCTTTATCTGGTAGGAGTCGGGATACGTAATTATAATAAAAATAACCACTTTAAAGCGCAATATTCTGTAAACAGATTCCTGTATCGAAAAAAATGTTCATAACACATCCCAATATTTTTAAGACAAAATCTAATAAAATGGAGTATGTGAATAAAAAAAAATTCACCCCCGTTTTACATGTAGGGAAGGTATCTTAAAAACATTTTCTTTGCAGATTTTTATTTTATTATTTTATAGGGGTTATAAATATGTATGAATATGCCATTTCAGCTATGGTATAGCTGAGCTGGCTCTAATGACATGAGGATAAAAAAAAAATAAGTATAGACAAGACATGGCGAAACTATAAGGGTTCCTAGTTTAGATATAAAACCATACAAAGTGAAAGACTAAGAAAATAAATGAAGTAATCGTCTCCGCAACATTTTTGTTTATAGTTGCTGCAATAGTTTTTGTTTTCAGTACTGTATTCGAACATGAACGATTTTTGTTTGCGAAAATGGTAAATGGTCCAAATGTAGATTTAATACGATAAAGTCAATTCTATCAAATTACTTTATATTAAATGGTCGTATACTTCTTTTTGCAGCATCCTACATCCTATTTTTATAGAAAGTTTTATAGAATAGTATATGTAGTAATCACATGTTACATTTGTGAGATTTTAAAGTACAGCCTTTTCCTCTTTTGTTTTTGATAGCTCAAAATTGTTAATATATAATATTTGATTAATATTTCGACATCATGAATAAAGTTTTTTGATTCAGATTCGTAGTTTCCTCAGGAGTTTTTCTGCTGGAAAAAAGCAATGGATTTCAACGTTTACTCTTTTTATCTAATAAGCCCCTTAAAAGTTTTTGTGTTAATTGTCAGTCATACAAATGGGAAATTGGGTATTTTTTATGAAAAGTCGCATTATTTTTCATGATCATGTTTAAATTCAATTTTCACAAAACTTTTTGAATCATCAAAATTAAATATACTAATCCAATAAACTCGCTAGTTCAAGATGGTCGTCGATAAAAGCCACCAAGATTTTGGAAAGAGGGAAAAATACATTCATTTGGCAACAACACAGAACTAATGTTAATGTCAGTTAACAGGTTAGTTTTAAAACTTTGTATAAGAAAATAAAATAATCTAATAAGAAACGTATTGAAAATACAAATTTACCGCTTCTTAAACCAACATTAAAGTAACAGTGATACCTTAGTGTTTTACACACTTGAAGCATCCCTTAAATATGAATATTCTACTGGCAAAAAAATTATCAAATGCGAAAATTATCAAAATTGATTTTTGTCGCGAAAATCGCAAAGTACCCACATATTTACACAAGCGAAATGCGGAATCTTCTTTTTCGAAGTCAGTTAATAAAAACGTATAAAAATTTTGACAAAGTATTCACAAATGACGAAAGATGCAATTTGGAGTATTTTTTCCAAATTTATTATTTTCGTAAATTTGTTTGTTTATCGTCTTACCACCGAAGACTTTCGAATTAATTTTTATAAATTTTCATTGATCGTTTAGTTAGAGTTTAATAAAATAAATAGGACATATGCCAATACATTGTATTGAAGATCTTGACAAATATTTATAAAATCAGATTTATTGCAGATAACATTATGTTTAGCTCTGTATTAAAGAAACGTGTATTTCAGTTCAACTTGAGAAACTGAGACCTAAGAAGCTGAGAGAAATATCATTATTTTTCAAAGTCAAGTAAATTTAATATTGTTATAATTGCGAGAATCTTACCAATATGAACGAATCGGTGAAAAGACGGTTATTACATATAAATCATTCCGAAAGCTCTAATTTAAATGTACTCAATAACATCAGTTTAATACTCTGATCTAAATGTTTAAGATGTGGTTGAGAGAAAAAATCAATTTTTGATTAACGAAATATATCTATCATATTTTGAAACGCAACTCCACTCCTATTTAAAACCGTAATATCACTGTAATAGAGGGAAGCTTACTAAAAACTTCACGTAACGTAGACTTAGATACTTGAAGTCAATAAATCGTAATCGAAAAGCTCCACTTTCCCGTTAACGACGCCAAGTCCGGATGATATATGCCCATTTAAACATTATAACAATACTTCAGTTACGGTGTGCTTATCGAAGCTTTGCCGAGTGCTTTTTGCAGGAGTGGAGTGATATATATTCCACATAAGCGAAGCAATTAGTAAGTCCTACAACAATAACAAAGCCCGGCGGGCGGGACGGAATAAAATAAATGAATTGATATCGGATGAATAGGGGCAATAATTTATTTTCAAGAATGAAACCGAACTTCGTTTTGGGAATTTGCGAAATTAATTAATTCATTCGCAGCCCTGCATTCGGGCATTGGGCGCGCCTCAATGATGGCTATAACTTTTGGAATTGAATGGTGATTTTGGACCTGCATGGGGAATCGTGGGTGATGTATACGTTTAGATTGTCCGTTATTTAAATTATTCGATGTAAACGTCCAGCTTGAAAATTATAATTAAAGTCGGAAATTGGCGAGTATATGTGAAAAATGCGTGTATTATGAATGTGTGCGTCTATCATGAACGCGAGTGTACGTGTGAATAAATTTGAGTGTGCTTGAATCGTGAATGTTAGTGAGTATGCGATTAAATGTGAGTATGCACGTATCGTCAATGAGAATTAGCGTATGTGAATAAATGTAAGTGTACGTGTATCGTGAATGTGAGTGTATGTGTCAATAAATGCTAGTGGGCGTGTATCATGAATGCGAGTGTCGTGTGCCGTGAATGTGTACGTTTCGTTGCGAGATTTAACGTGGTTTCTTTTACTATTTTTAGGGCTCTGTGCCTTAAAAAGAGAATGGAAGCCTTTTATGATCACTAACATTTCTCTCCGTCTTTTTATCTGTCACACTCGTTCTAAGGAATCGTTCGTTTTAGAAACTAGCAATTTATCATTCTGGTAAATCATAATAACTGTCATATATTTCAATAAAAAATAATTATACAGAAATTTTAGAGTGGGCAAATTAAGTGTGAAAAGTATTCGTACACAGATTTTGTTGAAAATATACTGAAAATATTCGAAAAACTAAAATAATGAAAACAACAGGTTACTAGAAGTTTATTTAAAGTTTATAGGAAAATAAAAGCGATGATTTTAGAACATATATATTTTTCAGAAATATACTAAATTTTTGCGCGCGATTTTTTTTATATTTACCCAGTTAAAATATTAATTTTGTAAATAGTACTCTCAAATATATTGTTGTTATAAATGTTTACGGAATCTTCGTAGTGCGAGTTCTACTCATACCCACATTTTTTTTGTTAATGCATGATGTTTTGTTTTAAAAACTATTGATTAACTTTTCTTCTTACACCATTCTTGCTTTACTTATATATTTCAAATTCAAAGGTAGATATGAGTTTTTTTTGTCACGTTATTCATATAAACTCATTTATCAAAATTGGTTCCTAAAGCGAGTAGATAAAACTTTAAATTATCTTTTTAGTTAACAAACTTTACTATGGCATAGAACAATTAAATTATTGTCGGATTATGACTTAAGGGAAAGGCGTATTAACATTGTTAACACGTTAGGAATGATTAATTTATTTCCACTATATCTAATGAATTAAATATATGTATATAGTGGAAAATCGTCGGATTTCTTGAGTAGTTTAGGATGAGAAGCTTCCTTGTTAATTTAATTTGCTTGAAAATGTTAATAAGAATTTATAATTTTATGAAAATTCTATTTATTTATTCTTGATAGTACATAGAATTTGTTTAGAAATAAATAACTTAATACATGAATAGAGAGTAACTGTAAAAATATTTTATTGTATTTCGCGTTTACGATATTGACACTCATGTTAATTACAAGAAAGACGTCATAAATATCTTCGTTGTAAATTTTATAAACTTAAAGTGGTATGTAGATTTTATTTAGAGATTGACAGTTTCATTTCAAATCTAATTATTCTCATCTCTTTTTAGAGTTAAAAATTATATGATTATAAGATGAGTTTTCACGAGCATTATTCGAGTGTCTGACGACATGAATGCCTCAATTTTATGGCGGTTTAAGATGAAGTCATTGATCAAATATCTAATCTGGGCGAGTCAACACGTGCGTGCCCGCCTCGTATTCGCGGTAACACAGATACTCCTGTATCCGGTTAAAAACGTTTTAGTATGCAATCAATCGGTGATGCCATATTCATGTATAATTCATCATCAGCTCGTATATCCCGTTGTTCCAGATAAATACTTTTGTTTATTTGATATTTATTTAGAGATTAACCACATTTTTGAAATTAAAATTTAATCGGACATTATAAAAACGTTTTTTATTCATAATTTAAAATCTTTAACCACACTTTTATTAATTTATTATTGTTTTGCTTACACTTGAAAAGATGTCTGATCTGTCTGATGGCAAATTTGATTTTATGCGTCAACGTCTGATAGCAAATTTGATTTTATGCGTCAATGAACTTGAGGCGTGGACTTGTATATATCAGATTTCGTTTCGAGAATATATAGAAGTTATATTTTGCCTAAAACTTATACAATACGCGTGAATGCTACGAAGTGAACGTGAATGAACTTTTTTTTTCGTATAAACGAACTAACAATTTTATTTTTATATTTTCTTTAAGACATTGGATTATTTTGAGATACTGCAGAAACTGTTTGCCAGAAACTTAACTTGGATAATTGTCATGAAATGTTATTAAATAAATTGACCACACGGTTTATAAGCAACCGTGTGGTTAATTTATTTAACATTTTAGGTAGTAAATTTGAATATAAGAAGAAATAATCAGTTTATATTGTATTTAACTTACAATATGTCACGCAGTTATTAGTGACAATATCGAAAAAAAGTAAGTTTAACTTATTAATGACACACTCGTGGAAGTTATATGCACTGGGGGTATATATGTTTATTTATGTATTTAATAAAAAAAACATGTTTGACTTACAGGTTGCTACTAAGCGTTGTAAGCAACGAAGTCAAATAATTTAAAATAAAATATAAACAACAATGTCAACACGTCAATTCAAATTATTAAACAAGTACAAAAAATTACATAATTCTCTAATTAACAATCGTAAATTAACAGGAACTTTATAATCACGTTACTAAAGCTCTCTTTATGTAAGACCGCCTTGATCAATGTTAGTGTGTGAAAAACCGACGAGAGCTACAGGTGCTCATGGGTGCTCCAGGCAAATTATTTGTTTAAAACTGTTTTTAAAACTTTTATGGAAGATGAAAAAATTACGAACAGACTAAAGCAGCGCTTAGTGATTTTTATTCCGTTTTTATTATTATCACATGCGTGGAGCATCTATCATAGGATAGGTTTTCCGTCGGGATCTAACACTATAACACAATTCATGAGGTTTAGGTCTCCAGAAAGCCAGGACATGACAGGATGAAATCATAATTTATTTCATAATTATGATTTCATCCTGTCATGTCCTAGTCAGGAACATGTAACCTTACGAAATCCAAGACTGGGACTTATAATTACTTAATAATTTTTAGAATTTCCAGCGAGGCTGAAAAGAATTACATGCTATGTATATTACGAAATTTGACGGAAACAAATAAGGATAGTAACTGTACATTTTGTTGTATAAAAATGTTTTATTTATTTTTAATATTCGTTACCTATGTGAATAAATAATTTATTTCGTTTCAAAGACACTACGGAATAGAATCGAATATAGTCAGAAAACCCATGATAAATACTAGCTAGCATCTTGTAGACCTTCTGAAAGGTTTCAATGAAATGATTGTGAAATATTATGTGGTCGTCCATAATTAGGTCAAATTCCCGTACGCATAATTCCCTTTCGTGCTTCTTTTCATGTAACTCATAACAGTGCATCAACGGTACACATACATGTAAATAGGTAAAGATAAAATCGGACAGAAGTTAAATAAGCCTATGTAAATAAGCAAAGCCTTTTAAATTACACATGCATGTTCATATTCTTTATGATATGAATATAAATAAGTCTATATTTTTATTTTAGAGGAATTAATTGATTAACAATAAGTTAAATGTGGGTCTATAAATATTAATAAAAAACTTCACAATGTCATTAACCAGTTACAAATCACAATAGCTGCTTGTCTCTTTTCTGAATAAATTCCAAATTCCCCTTAATCTGGGAACCCCGATGACATCACTTGACAGTAATACCGATATCGTTTTCTCTTTCCAGGCCGCTCTCTGTGCTGATTATAGCTTGCCGGTCGATTGTGTGGGCGCCGAGACTCAAGCTCTAGCCAGACCCAGCTCGCTGCATGTGCCGAGACCCAATAAGGTATGTTAGGCATTATTGTTGACGTATTTGCTCATGAAAAATTAATATATATGCGTCATTGAATTATTTCATTAAAGGTTTAACGATAGAACCGATTGGCAATAGGGGAATTATTTGACGAACAAACATTTTAACAAAAAAAATAATCGACTTTTAGTAACTTCGAGTAAGAAGTGTATTTAAAAATTAAAAAAAAAATGTATTCTTACGATAAAAAAACTGTATTAAAAAAAACTGTATTCTTATGATATTTGTGTAAAAGAAGTGAAAACAAAAATAAATAAAAACTGTAGCATAAGCGTATTATATTAAACTACTCTCAAATAAAATTATAAACACTAACTGTACGTGTTAAATATTACACTGATTATTTGAAATAACATCCGCGTATTATGTTAAATTATATTCCTGTAAAATATTATTCAAAAACGCAACGTAATTTTTGAAACGATGCACTCTGTGTTGGACAGTGAATTCGCTTGGCCAATGCCGAAGGGAGCCGAGTTTACCCGAAACGTGAACTCGCTTAGTCGCTATCAAAGAAAATGGACGTTAAGTGGATCAGTACTAGCGATCCAAGCGTGACGGCTCACTTTCGTTTAGTGATAAGATAAAGTGCGCATGGTGCACCTAAAGAAGTTTTCACTTCAGAAATTATATTAAAATTTAGAGACGTTATTATTAGATTATTATTAGGTCTATGTCATCTAAACTCGGTCAAGTCACATGTTCATTGTTGGTGAAAGTTTTCAAATAAAAGAAAGGTAAGTTGGTTGATAAATGCAAGAGAAATGAGTAACACACACAAAATAAAACATTTAAATTGGGAACTTCCTCCTTTTTCGAAGTTTGTTAAAACTCTTCGAAAATAAGAAAACGTGATTTAAATTAATTTAGCCCTCCGGTATGTAAGTAATATCTCTTCTGATACCTTAGGAACGAAAGATATTTTCTGGAGAAGTCACAGTTCACTGTTTTCAGTATGAATTGCTTCCTTAGTATCTGTGTTCCAAGTAGTCTCAAAAGCAATTAGAAATATTAAAATAAGATACCGCATTTCTTTTTAATATTTCTTCCTTCTTATTCTTTTCCGGAGTCATTGGTGTGATAATTAATTATTCTTTTATTGTATATGCAATTAAGTTACAATTTTGGCTACTTATATCTATGGGAGTGCCTAGTGTCTCTAAGAACAATAATCAATTTCAGTACTAATTGCATTATAATTGCATAATTATTGGAAAAAGTGGTTGATTTAGCAATGAACCTTTTTGTTCCTAAATTTCTTAGTATATTGACGTCAAGTTTGAATCGTTTAGTCATATTGTCAAAGATATGAATCATGCATTCGTAGTGAATAATGTTGTGACTTATTACCTGATAGGTATTTTACGGTATACTGACCCCCGCAATGATTTAATCTCCAGGTCCAATGGCCAATACGTCAACATATGACTCGTATTACGGTCATCCTTACCTGGAAACTTATTAAAAAATATGTAGAGGAATATTGATAATGTATGAGTAATAAACATGTCACAGTTTTATCAAGCTTTTGGTATACAAATGTCTTTATAAGGTGAAAAGGATAAGTTTGTTTTACCACTATATTTGTTGTGGTGAAACGTCATAGTAGGAAATACGCGTATTTATAACTATATACCATTACTTGATGGCCATGTAATTCGATAAAGCTGTACACATAATATTCGTTATAGGTAACCGACCAAATATATGTTGTGTAATGCTAAAAATGGTGTTCCGTTGTTGTCTATATATCTTGAAGTTTTTAATGCAAGTTAAACTAAATCATTTCATTCCAAAATTCTAACCAAATATTAATATCTAGGATTCATTCAGATTTTTAACATCCTTAGTTGAAAAATTACAGGGCAAGAGATGTATTGGGTGCCAATAAAAATTGAATATTTAATAAATAGAGTTCAAAAATGGCCATTGCAAACTCAATTTCCTTGTAAAAGATTTATGTAATACCCCGCTCGGTGAAATACTGAAAAGTAAATACTGAGATTGACACCTCCGCATACATATTACCAAAATTCCGACATAGATCTTATATATTAACTGAGATTTTCATGTGAAGCATACAAATTTTCATGTACATAGATCCAAAACTAGAAACTATGGGACTGCGACAATGAGCTTTCCTCTTGCCTGTGTATGAGATTCTTTCTATTTTTTCTAAATCAATATCTGCATATAATTTTAGTATTTTTAAATAATTTGCACATTCTCTTTAAGAGAGTTATTATTGAAAATATTTATGATCTTCCCGTACTGTTTGTATTATTGCAGAATTTTCTTTATATCCACACTTCACGAAGTTTCTGATATTTAGCTCTAATTTCTCTTATTTCTAAAAATATGCAGCGATTATAGACGTCTAATAAGTAAAATTCATAGGAATTATTTTATAACTTCCAAATACTTTAAAAAGTTTATTTCATTTTAAATATGATCTCGAAGTTCCTTGAGTAGGTGGTTAAATCTCAAAGTTTTTATTCATCATAACTTCGTTAAGCGGCACTAATGTCAAAACTTAAATAAGTTTAGTGGCGTAGTTTTAATCCATAACATTGAGAAAATTGGAAATTTATTATTTTATTTTATTAAAATGATATCGATATAACAAAATCCAGCTATAACTACTTTCTCATGTAAAATTACTTGCGTAATGACTCTGCAAGGGGAGGTCAAAAAGTGCGTAGAATGGGGTGGAAGGAAGGTAAAAATCGTGGTACTATTTTTTCTTTTCAATATATTCTCCCTTATCCGTAATACATTTCTCAGGTCCGTTGATTAATTTATTTATACCGTCAAAAATGTTTTCTCTTTATCGTGAAAATAAGCTGAAAATGTAAACTTGACCTAAGAGGTCGGTACTTTTTTTTCCACTTTTTCCTTTTTTGGGAATAAATACTAGTCACAGGGAGCATTATCGGGGTTGTAAGGTGGGTGTTAAAATATTTGAAAGTAGCACTTGTGAAGAGCTGTCATCTCAATATGGCTTTTGTTAGGTATTGTTGTACAAAACCACATTTTTCGCTAATTTTCCCCGCCTTATCTCCTTCCATGCTTTTTTACTCTCTTCCAGTAGCCCGGCGAGTACTCTCCCCTTATAGAAACACCCTTATCTTTGAAGTCAATGTGCTGGGTATCCTTTTTGTCCCAGGAAAGGGTCCCCCTGACTTTTCGATTGTGATACGTTGAACTTCTTAGAGAGTGGTGTATCCATTTTGTGCCACTACATGGATTCCTGCTCAGATTCAGACGTATAATGATGAACCCAAGTTTCGTCACATGTAACAATTCGGTTCACAATGACATCATTATCCTCTGTATAGTAATCCCAAATTCACGTGTACACTCGACACATTTTTATTTTTGCGACAGTCCAAGCATTCTCAGCACCCATCTTATACTGACTTTTGACATGCCAAGATGGTCATAAAGAATATAAAAAATGACTGCGGAAGATACTTCAATAATTTCTTTCAACTGCTTCTTCTTTAATGGGGAATTTCCCATTACAAGTTTTTAAACTTTTTTAACAATGTCCGTGGAGTAGGCATCGATCGGTCATCCTGAGCGTGTGTCGTCTTCAATAGAATCTCTACCTTCTTTGAAAAGATTTTGCTACTTATAAATCATGCGATTACTAGGGCGCGAGTCCCCGTAAACCAATGATATCTCATTTAATATGACTTGTGGTATTTTTTCTTGCTTTGTGATATGATAGCTCGAAAATCGAATCTTATTCTAGAACAAGTTGCTTGTCGTTGATAGCTCAGAGGTCAATGACACAATTAATTTAAAACTTGGTATATGTACTCGTAATAAGTCGCTCATTGGAAGCTGTACAGGTGTCCCGTAAGTCATGGACCAATCAAAAAAGTGAGATAGGCCAAGCTATGACTAGGTTAATGACAAAATTTAACATTAACAATAATTTTTCGATAAATACTCACTTTTTAAATAATAATTTTCAAAAATACAAAAGAGCAAATGAAACGTATGTTATCTTTTACATTGCAAACATTATTTGTCATCAAATACTTTTACGTAAAATGTATATTTGTATTTTGTTTTATTCCTTAGTTTATTTCTAGTTTAGTTTCATTTCGTATATTTTTTTATTGCTACCTATAAATCAAAACCCATGACCTTCCCCTGCTCGAGATCAGATATAGCTCGTCAAATTTATATGTTGAGCTTCGCAAATAGCACGCGAAAGCTTAGACTAAACGGTCTCGGTGCCGTCTTTAAGCTCGCCGCAATAGTCTCGCCGGAACGAATATAGAACGTTGAGTCACAGTTACAAAGTGGGTTCGATCGATAGTGGGCCCCGTGGCAGCGTGCCTCGCGTGACTCCACGTCGTCTTGTGGACTCGTGGACGCCCGATGCAGCTACCTGTTTTACGTGTCAGAGGTAGCCAGATATTGTTAGATACCCGACAAACTTAGGTTTATGTAACTGAAATAACTATCAAGATATAGCAATTTATATAGATGTATAGACTTTTTATGTACTAGTATTACGTACATTTTAATCATATAAATAAATATACATATATGTATACATATATATATATATATATATATATATATATATATATATATATATATATATTTATATATATATATATATATATATATATATATATATATGATTTTGATTTTTATTTATTCGCATTGTGTTTTTTTGATGTAATTTGTATATTAGTAAATAAATAAAACAAAAATTAAAGTGTACTTGTAACGGTGATTTTAATTATCGCCCTAGGAAGAAGGATTACTAGCAACGCAAAGATAGTGTCAGAGAAGTTTAAGTTGTTACACTCTACTTGTAGCAATATGTTCATGGTTCGAGGTTTTGTAATCTTTGCTTACAGATGTTGAAATTGACAGACGTAGGCATTTCACATGAGCTACTCAGATTACAATTTGCTTTGTAAATGAATATCACTGTCGGATCTATATTTGGTGTCACCGAAGGTACTCATATATTAAAAAAAAGTAACTCTAACATTTTTCATGAGCATATATTTGGTATTTATGTATTCATAAGGGATGTGATTCCAACTGGGTTGTATTATAATAAAATTATTATGACATTAATTTATAACTGCTGAAAATTAAGTAATACCTAAAGTATAAAATTATTTTTAGGCTATCTCACTATAATTATTATGTACTATCACGTTTTAAAAATGTATATTATTATTTTTCTTTTATTCATGGAAATTCAGTGGAAGTTACGTGGATAATAATTTTATTATGCCGGTTTGCTTTTTTACTGCTCATTACATAATTTAGAAATATTTATGCAACGAATCAATGAATGCTAAACAGTGTGTTATAGCGATAACTTGTAATTAGTTCCTTAGTATTTGAACAACTTCAACCCATACACAATAGTTGTAGAACCGTTCTACATAATAAAATTAAGTTGAAATGAATAATCGCGACCGCTCTTTGGAGACATCTGGCTTATTCAAATCACGCATCGAACTCACAAGTAATGACATAGGCGGTCGTTGCTTGACCTCGTGACGTCATGGAATACCGTGTAGTATAATTGTATCTACATAACCATAATGTATACAGTTACAGATGTATATGTTGGACAAATTTAAGTATTATGGCGCTATGTACTGCCTGCTGGTATTACATTGTATTTATAAGTTTATGACGGAATGAGATATTTTGACTTCATCCATTATTAGTAGTTTTTAGGCAGTTAGAGTTGCGTAAACGATACTGACATAGTGTATTTTTTGCTTTAGATTTAAATTAGTAAAATACTATAGAAAATTAATTTTAATTTTAAACAGCTTTTGTCTGCTTTAAGAGATATCTTTAACTAGAACTCGGAGAAGTTTGCTTTGTTATTTTGTTTTTTTTTTAAACAAAATAACAAAGGCTCTGATTCTTTATTTCATAGCAGGTACTTTATTTAAATTTATGCATTAATTTCAATGAAAACTTGAATGTATTAAAGAGGAAATATTTTTCGCGTCCCTTCACAGTAAGAGACTTCAATAGTTGAAATATATTTGACATAAGTATTAGAAGGGAAAGGATTAAATTCATATCTAAGGCATGTGATGAACTTTTATAGTACTGTGTATTTTTATATTTTGTTTCATATATTTTTTTCATCATCTTATGTAAGAAGAATTAAAGAGAATTTTTTTGTAATGGGTACAAAAGAAAGAAAAACCCAGATATTGTTTTTTATTAAAGGGGTAACGAAATCTGAATAATGCTACATTGACTGGCTCAGGGAATATGTTTTCAAAATAGACCTTATACTATACGAGAAGTCTATTTAGAATATTCAGATAAAGAAAACATAACTACACAGAATTCATGTAAAAAACGTATGAAATAATATTGGGTAGTCCACTATTCTAATAAAAACTTAAATGTGACATTTAAGTTACAAATGAACAAAGTAAATAGTGCCATTCATTCTCAAGGCTATGACAATATTACAGCCGGAACTCGGCACTCGACTCTCTAAATATTTGCTTCGGAAACCGGTTTAGAACGCCAGTAATATTATCGTTAATACGTCGTTTCTAAGCGCTCATGCATTTTACATAACAAAAATTTTGAATACACTTCAGCGCACTAGCAATTGAAATATCATATTTACTACGCGTTATCAAATACAAGCGTGAAGATAGGAAGAGTTGATCAAACGTGGAGGACGTTGCTAAACAGTCAGTCACTAACCGCCAACCGACATATATTGACATCTGATAATAGGTCTGACACATATGTTTGTGTTCTGTTGTCAACGCTCATAACACGGTAATTAAAAAAAACCTACCATTGTTTAATCAAACCTGACTCATCAGTGTTAATTCATTTACCACAACAGTGAGTGTCGTCAATTATTGTGACGTGTTGCTCGCTAGTTTTTGTTGCAAAAAAAAATTGTTTTAATTGTGTTTCGACTATTAAAATCGAAGTGAAATTAAGAACATATATTCGAAGTAAAACGATATCGTTACTCAGTTCAAAAATATCGTGGGAATGTGTGTATTTACGTTAAAGTTGGCGATTAAGAAACGGGTCACAGCAATTATTCGTCGTCGCATTAGTCACGGTTAGTCAGCGGCGCGGCGCTGCGATACAGACGGTCGACTCGCCCGGCTATCTTGCGTGCCGTGAGTCATACGAGCCCCCCTTTGGCGCTACCCGCCTCGTACAAATATGAATGTTTACAAGTTACTTTTATCATTAAAGTGTCCTTTCACAGGCGCGTGTAGACGTTTTCGGGTGTAGAATTTGAATTTCGAAATCCGCATAAAGTGTGATGTGCCTTATCTATAGTTGGGATAACGTTATGTGTCATCGAAGCATTTGTGCCTTTGTGAATGTGTAATGATTTGCCGTTTGACAAGCGACGATAAGTTCGCTGTGATAAGGAGTTTGATAACAGTGTCGTTTGATAACAGTGCGGGAATACCGAAAATGATATTGGAGAAGAAGCTGAAAAGATTAAGGGAATTGGTCAAGTTCCTAGCGCTGTATGTTGTCGTAAGTCGGTTTATGATAATTTATCGTATGTAGTTGATAAGTTATCTAAGGAGTGACTAACTTTGTTATTCATTGAGTTGGCTGTAAACAATGTATTTATAAGTTTGTGTATGGAGTTACTATGTTGAGTTAGTAACAAAATGTATCGTTTTAGCAATGAAGGTCACTAAATTGCGTTGTCATTGAAGTTGTTTACATGTATTACAATGTTTACATTACTAGTATTATAAATGGAATTGCTAACATATTGTATGTGATGTCAAGTTCTCATGCAGAAAGGTTTGTCTGTTTATTTTTAAGGATTTGAGACAAAGACGGCTCATCTAATTTGCATAAAACTTTCACCATTGTGTAAACAATAAGCAATAATGATTTTAGTGAAGGAAGATGACGTGTGCCGAGTGTATTTTTGAATTTAACTTTAATGCTATTATTGTTCTATAAAAATAATGTATGACATTATTATCACTACATAAAAATATACACAACATGGAAAGATACACAGCATAAATATATATACAATAAAAATATGTATACAACGTAAAAGATATTCAACATATATACACAACATAAAAATATATAAAGTTTTACAACGTAAATATACAACAAAAATACGTACAAAACATAAAAATATATAAAAGAGACGTATGTGGCTAATCTTTAAAGGTACTTTTTTATATGCGTTTTCATATTATAAGGTTGGGTGCTTATATAAAGGTTCGAGTAAATAATTAAACCCTTGATAACATCGCTAATTAATTAATTATAAATAATTATTGTTTAAAAAAGTAATCAAAACAAAATGCAGTGACGATCTCCTGTTTTGAAGCTGAACATGGAAATGCATTTACTTGTATCTTTCAGTGAAGTTGCACATAAAAATGCATTTACTTGTTTCTTTCTTAGAAAGCTGAACACGAAAATGCATATACTTGTATCTGTTTGGAAGGTTGGACATTAAAATGTATTTATTTTTTTTGGAAAGTTGAACACTTGCTAATTCATGTTGAATTGGAAGGACCCTTTAAATGGGTGAAATTTTGTTTAGCCTTCTCTCTATTGATGGGGCATATGTAATTTATATGAAATACGTTTTTTGTTTTATGATTATATACCAATATTACCTAAAATTAAACCAAATAGTAATGAAATTAAAATGTTAAAATCATAACTTGTCAACATCTGGTGTATAAAAATAGGCATGGCATTTTTTTCTCTGAAAGATATTACTTTGGTTATTATTACTTTTCACGATAGCATTGACTCTACACGCTAATAGAAACTATAATGTGATTGTTTATTGCATTTAAATGTTCAATTATCATCGGATATATATACATATATATAGGTGGATAGGTGGATTTCAATACCTGAATTCCTCCTTAGGTATGATCGTTTGTACAGAGTATTTGGCGGAAGTTAGACTTACAATTTAACATTTAAAAATTCTAATTCTAGGCAAGTTTTCAACTTGCATTTTGTAATTACTTATGAGATGTTATGTCAACCTCAGACTGTTCCGATGTATGGTCAAATAGTTAAAGTTGTAAGTTTTAAATAAATACAGTGGTTCTTATATGTTATAACTCAAATAATGTGTATATATTAAGTACACAGTATTTTTGTATACCCTTAAACAAAAAAAATATATTTATGTATGTATATATATACATACATACACATAATATGGCTTAAATACCAATGAACGATAATTGTCAGAAATCGGAATGGTCCAGGTACAATAGACAATAACTCATTGACAAAATAAGCAAACAAGGAAACCTCCAACCACAGTCAAGTATCATCATTAAATATCCGCTAGCCATTTACAAAATTATCCCTATTAAAAGTTCCTTAGCTACCGATGTTACTTTTATAAACACCGACTCGATATCTACTTAACAAGCTCCACCGTTCAGTTCGTTAGCTGTCCTATTGTTGTTCAGAGGCGTAGGCAACGGTGCGATGAACTGCAACACTCTATCTGTATCGACATTCGTACAGTTACATAGTGGTGAAGAAGGCGCGCAGACCAAAAATAAAGTACGAAAGAGAGGTAATAATAGTCTTCGATTCAATATTGCGTATTGATTAAACGAAGCCTCATGGGCGGGCGGCACCTAACTTACTTAGGCTTGTAAGGGCAAAGTTTTACTCTATTCTGTTTTATCTGTCGCGTCGCTTGCGAATATACGTTATTGAGTGACTCTGAGGAATCTTTAGGAGGATTTTAGGGCGTCGTTTATGCTATGATAGCTTTATTAGTCCGAGTAAGGACTTTAATTTATGTACAAAGTTGTTATTGCTGTAAAATATAAATATATTCATATATATATATATATATATATATGTAAATATACATAAATCACTTCGATGTTCATATTATTAGGCCTTCTTTATACCTATGATTAAAAAGCAACACGTTTGCAATTCTTGGCGATTTTCTTTAATTGCCTTTTATCAAAAATTTTACAAAATTTCTCATGATTTATTTCTACTATTCTTTCTATTATAAATAAAGATACTTATGGTAGAAAGTATAGTGAAGGTAAAATCTAATGAAAAGGAATCTTGATATTGACAGCGGCCCTTTTTAAATTGTGTTATGTATAAAATTAGTTAAGTCATTACTTCGGTTTAATGTATAACTTTTTTATTACGCTCGCAGAGAATTAAACGGAAATGTCCATTTATAATTTGTTCTTGGCATGTGTATCCTTAGCTTATTGTATTTAACATTAAAAGAATTAATCTGCTAATTGCGAAAATAACTCATCTCGAGAATTATATAATTAAAATGAGCTAAAATATCACTTCAAAGAGTTCTATGTAATTAAGTTGAAATTTATGTTAATAAAAATTATTTGAGTTATGGAGCATAATTCTATGCTTTAAATAGTTACATAACATACTTTCATTTTAAACAGAGTAGTTAAAATTGTATATGACTTTCTAATTGATATTAAATCAGTTGGAGAGAAGTTACATTGCCAGTAATTAGCAAAGTCTTGCCAATGTCCAAAGTTCTCTAACTCAAACGTTTTTCGATATTTTTACCACTTATAATTTCACTTACCACTGTTCAAGTCGGCGATAATTGCACGGACTGAAGAATTGCCCCTAGATAGTCCCTTTCGAAATTCCACCCTTCGCCGCGTCACTACGTCTCAAGTCACTACGGCGGGACCTTAATTGAGCTTATTCAGAGCTTTTAACGAGATTTCACAATTTCGAGGACTTTTTAAATGTTGCCTCGCGAAGTATTTCAATATTTTAATTGATTATTATTTTTAACGGCGCCACCCAATTCGAGTTTCCTTTTAATTAGTAAACACTTTCTTAGAAAGCTTTTTGGTGTCTACAAAACGGAACATTCTTGGTAAAAGAAATCATTAATATTTCGAAGTTGTTATATTTCAAGTTTGATATCGTAAATTGAAAATGCAATTTTTTTATCGCGAACTTTGGATATATTTCAAAATGGCAGATTATTATGTAATGTGGTGATGTTTTTATTCGCATTTAATACGATCATCGTGCAAAGCTTAGCTTAAAAATTGCGGTGAAGTTTTTAATTATTGTACTAAATATACTTTGAGTTCAACTGAAAATTTAGGGCACCGCAACTATTTGTAGAAGCGATCAGAGTTGTTGAAAATAACTTATTTTACGCTTGCGTTTGATGAATTCTCAGTCAAATAATTTTACTGACAACATTTAAAAAGAAATGTTGACATTTATTAAGGATTATTTTCTATTAATTAAAGTTTATTTTATGGCAAGCCTATAGCTTTTCTTTAATAAACTTATATTGCATAATTTTCACGGAATACGACTATTTCGCAGTAATTTATTTGAGTAATTCCTTCATTTTTCCTGTTTAACTTATTCCTATTTCTTCGCACTGCGTCAGTGGTTTGAATAATTTTGTAATATAATATTTGCAATACACTGTACAAAATATAGGTTTCTGGATACATATCAATACTTTACTTATACATATTATTTATTAAACAGCTTAGTTTTACGTTTTTATTTTGATTGGTTCAGTTTATAATGTTAGGTAATTTTGGTTTTAATGAAGCTAAGAGCTTTTTCAAATACAATCTGATATTGGTTTTATTTTTTTGTATTCTTATATAAACTAAATGAATTTTAATTCTTTCAATTTCTGTATAAGCGACGTCGTATGACATTATTCTAATCAAGGCTGTATAAATAGCTGAAAATAAAATGAAGTAAGCATCTTTCAACTGTCGTATTTCAGGTTACAGTCTGGCCAAATTGTTCGAGATATATCTAAATATTTCTAGCTTTATTACTTTCTACACAAAAAATCAATATTTTACCTTGGTTTTATGTATTTCTGTATTTCATATTATATAGTGATAGCTTTAATGTTTATAAAATATTCGTGTATATTAGGTTATATTAAAAAGGCTGAATTTTTAAAATAACTGAATTCACTACCATGTAACTCTTTTCTTTATATAGTATTAAAATCAGTAATTTTTTTGATAATGAAATTTGAAAGGTCAAGAATATTTATATACATTTTTGAACATTGAAAGTTCCTCATGTATTGTATTGTCAAGGCGGGCAATTTGTATTCTTATTATCCTTTCCTTTCATTTCAATTAGCAAAGATTTTCCACCTGAAAATGTTGTAATACAACGAAACCTAGGTCATGGTAAAGAATTTAAATAAAGTAAAAATAATACTACATCACGGAGTTTCATTTAGTTATGAATAATGAATTTCTACAAAATTAACGCCAAATATATTCAATATACATATTATCTTTAGAGCCAATTATATCGAACTATCGATTTGTAGATATGCATTTTTTTTAGATTCTGCGCTCAAAAATGCATCAATTGGAGGGATAATTTCAATTGTTCGTGCAAAGAAACTTGAAAAGCACAGCTTTTGCTTAGTATTCGACACCCACCGCAGCTCGTATTTGCGCCCGCCCATCGCGTGTGCTGCCAGTATGAAATGAAATTAAACTTGTAGATACAAGGAAGCTTCTTCTTTCTGCCGTCTGGTGCAAGTCAGTAATAACAATTGGGAGTGCAAATACTAAAGTCGAGTGGCGCTGAGAATGTCACGTAAATGTCGAACTCAGAGCTAGGGGAGCCGCGAAGAGAGTATTTTGTAGCCTTTTAAATCGCGAAGGTAGTTGGTGGTAAAATGATTTTTATATTTCGTATCTATTCGTCTATTTATTATTAGTTCAGAAACGTCAAAAATAAAGGAAGGTATAGTGACTCCAGTTTTTACGACTTCTATATATTACTAGAGAATTTGGATATATCTTGGATTATATATGACAAGTTCCGTATTTCGATATTTTCATCGCAAATTAGACCAAACTATTTCCCGAAATTTCTATCGGAATATCTTAATTATTACATGTACCGTAGATGTAATAATTAAGATATTCCGATAGAAATTTCGGGAAATAGTTTGGTCTAATTTCGCTTCATATCTATCTTAAAAGTGAAGTCAAGAAAATGCAGGTATGGGTTAATAAATCGTTAAAAAAATACTGAATATTTGCGAGAAAGTTAAATTAACATTTTTTTCTTAATATACATACTTTAGACACTTGTTACAGTTGGTACCACAGATAACAGAGCGGATGGTAAGGAGATATAGTGGCGATGTTGCTAAATTATACTTTAGTCACATGATTTATATTAACGCGTTGTATATTATATAAGTGAGATATATTTTTCCACCTATAGTTTTATTAATCTCTTGGTATACTCCATCATAGAACTATTTCTCATAAGAACGGCGCGCACGCTACTTTCGTTTCCTTACAATTTTTGTAGAAGGGGATTTTTATTTCTTTTAATGTCGTTCTTTTAAGTTTTTTATGTTTTTTCGCTTTATTATTTTTACTTTCATTATTATGGCATGAAATGTCATTTTAAGAGCATTTTAGCGCGTTTTTATCATTCTTTTCTATGGCATTTAACATTATTCCATTTTACCCTGATTTTTATCACCAGCATTAAAACCAAGTGTTTTAATTTAACGTTTTGTTCTTCTCAGTGTGATTGTTTGACACGACAGGTGTCAAATTTCACAAACAAATTATGAAAATTACTATTCAAAAGTATAAATTTTTTTTATTCTCCATTCAAATTGCAACTTTTATATTTGTACACTTTTCTTGACGTTCCCTCATATGTACGTATTCGAGTCACGTAAACACTCAAAGCGAGCCTACTGTTGATATCTATGTATTTAACGTAGATATGTACCAACTTTTCATAAGGCAATCATCGAAAGATGTATTGCGATAATAAAATGCAGAAATTGGACATTACGCGACCGCAAGCGCGGGGACATGGTCATTGGCGGTCGTGAACGGTTGCTTTATGTCGACCAATACGGCGGGCAGGGTGAAGGCAGGCGATGGAGGGTCGTAGTGCAATGATACGGTCCTAGTCTTTTAGGATATGATAGTAGAGGGTTATTGGTTAAAATATGCAATATTGGCTTCAGAATTGAAAATATTTTTAAAAAATGCTAAAGGTAAAAGGATATATAGAATCAATAAAATAATCATAAAACATGTTTCATTCCGGTATGACATGTATGTTCGTTTTATTTGTACTAAAATCCTGTAAAAAGGCAAAGTGAATTAAAATTTGTTTTAGTCATTAAATTATTTATAGTTAAGATAAACCTCTGACTTATGTCAATATTTTATATAGCAGCAGAAAATTGATACATAAAAAAATCTTAGCCTTTTGTGTAAAAATTGATTAAAATATCGAGAAAAAACAATTAATTAAAATCTCTCCAAAGTTCCCATTGTCTTTGGTAATGATACTCTATAGTAAGTAATATTTTTTTTTAAGTTAAGTTTCACTTTATATGTCTCAAAAATTACATCTCGGTTTCATTTATTCTGTTATATATAGATTAATAGATATATATATATATATATATATATATATATATATATAGATATATATATATATATATATATATATATATATATATATATATATATATATATATATATATATATATATATATATATATAATAGATCTATTACAAGTTTCACATCATACGGTTATCGTCACCGCATGAAATGCAGATCTAAATAGAAATAGAAACAGCATAGTTACTAACCAAAAGTACCTACTATTTTAATGGGTATAAAATCAAAATACATTTTTCGTACAGGTAATGATGGCCATATGCCAATTCTACATTCATAAATTTTTGAAAATTATTTATTTAATTAAAATTTATCTAGCGAATCCGCCCAAGACACTGCCCGTAGTTCAGAAGCTTCATATATGACTCATAGTTTGTTTATAATATTTCTCGGGAATATATTCTTGTGGTATTTTTGTATACCCAGAATGTTATATTTAATGTTGAGTTAGTTGTCAACACTTCCACATAAGAAACGAAATAAATTAATTATACAGTAGACGTCTATACTTCGCTTATACATTTTCTCAAAGTAGGACTAGTATTCAAAGTTCACTTAGATTTAATACACGACACTCGTGTTAATTTAATTTTTAACAGTTAGCCTTTGGTTAAAATATCGTTTTAAATTTGGTGAAATAAAAGGATATAATAATTTGCCGATTCAATTTAGTATGAATCATATTTTCCTCCAATAAACGCCTGGTGCCATGCATGGAGCTACGTAATCCCGTCTAATGGAGAAACCAAAGGGACGTTTACGTGGGCAACTAAAGTGAAATTTTTATCGCTCCGCTTTATGAAATAAAAATATCTTGAAATTTATATATTTATGTACTTCAATGTATACCATTGATACATATGGCGGACTTATTGCTACGAGAGCAATCTCTTACAGCCAACCATAACACTATTCCAGCCCTGCTCGACGAGCGGCCTGAAATCGAACCGGGTTCCCGCGGTGCCCAGCACAGTCAAAGACCGTATGTCTTGTGATCAACTCAATACATCACGGTGGTTAAATATTTTTTTTATGATATAGAGAAATTTTTTTGCTCTCCGCTAACTTCGCCTCCCCTCTAAGCTGCTCTCGTGATATCCATATAAATTATTATCTATGAAGCCTCCAGTAAGTTCGCGGTGAGCCGGCGAGATGGTCGTACCTCTGTGTGCAAGTGCAACTGAATTCTCGGTAAGAATGAAATTGTTTCTAAACAGAGACATAATTATTCAAACACCAGATAAAGCTACAAAAATATTATTTTCGCGAATAGATTGCACTTAATTCAATACAAAGTTATCCGCCATCATAGATTTCGGCAAACATTGGAACAATCGTAATAGGGGGCTTTCAGCGACGAATGCGGGTGAACGGAAAGGGGTATAAAAGTTGAAATAAAAGCTTATGGCCTCGGGGGAGGAATGGTGAGCTTTGGTCCTAGCCTAGGGGTGGTGGCAGATGACTAATGGTGCAAGGTGTCGGGGTGCCTCGTCTCATGCATACCGACTTGGCTATAAATACTGCCAGTTTCGGCATGTTTAATTTGGGTATGATTATATGGTTAATGCAACTCAATGCGGTACGATAGGGTAACTTTATGCACATTTTTAATTCTGTATATTATGGTAGTAAGAAAAACATTGAGTATATTTATTTTGTTAGTTAAATAACAACAATGCCAAAGATCAGATATTTTTATGTGTACGGATATATTACCTATGACTGTTATTGGAGAAGACATTTGAAAACTGAATATTACTTTATTCATACCAAGGGACCATTTGTTTTAATATATAATAATAAATTGCACAATATTTTAATTATTAAGTTGATCGCAAACCGACAAATGATAAACATATAATGCATTTGTTACGTAATATATTGCGAACGGTCGTCAACGAAGTTTTGTGGAATTTTTGTTTAGACTTTACGATTTAAAGATTTAAAAAAATAACAGAAACGTAAACATTATGGCATTTTACAGATGAAAAGTGCATTTTTAAAATTTTATTATTGTTAAAGTTTGAAAATTAATGACACAGTAAAACTATGTAGAAGTAATTCATAGTTCATATTTTTTTCTAATTGTATATTAATATTGAAGCATGCTTTGATATTGTAAACACTTTAGATGGTCCGCTTCATCGGAGTGTAACACACATATTTTTAATTAAACGTAAGCGATGTGTTAAGCTGCATCAGGAAAAATGGAATGATATAGGCTCGCTATACTACTAGCACTATGAAGGCCACACTTTTCCAGTGTCAAAAGTGGAATGAAAATTATACTTACAGTAATTTTTACGTCCCGCGAAGAGCCCTAAAAAAGTTTTGCATTAATTAAAAGGACGTTTATAGCTGCGCTTTCATGCCCATTTAGCTTGCGAGAGCTCCACTCCCTTTATATTAGCATGAAGGGGGTGAGACCTCGCGCGACCTTTGTGGATGTTTAGGTTTTCCCGAATGTTGTGTTCGCAAATTTTCTCGTAGTTATGACTCGTGCTTAGTGTGCGTTTTCGTAATATCGACAGCGTCATTATGGAGAGAGAGACATGCTCTTTTCAACGTTGCAAAAACTTTTGAGTTTATAGTTAAAATTCAAGCTTTTTTTATTCCAAATAATATAAAAACTAATTTAAGAAAATTTAGACAGTGAAATTCGGATTCTGAAATGAAGATATTGATTTTTTAGAATAATTTCGTGGAAATACCATGAAGTAACTGTTGTTTGCTAATTCGAATAAAATAATATTTCTAACCCATACTTACTAGGCATCGTCTAGCTTGAAAAGTTTTGTTTTGCCTCATTAATTACATTTTATGTACTAGATTAAGTCAATTACTTATAATTGAACGTTCGCCATCATAGTGTGTTACGTTAATCATAGGTTTACGGAATTTGATTGCGCGGCTTACCACGGGTTCCCGGTGTCGATTCCCGGCCCTTCACTGAGAGGGGCTGGAATGATGTTGGAGTGATGTGACCAGTGGCGTCACTTCCAATGATATACATATAATAATAAGCCACACTTAATAACGAGAACAAATTCTTACTTATAACATGCTGAAACACACGGGTATAATTCAGACATTTCTTATAATATATTACAACATAATTGTTTCTGTGAAATATTCATAGTATCTTATATATATTTAATTGTGTATGGAAGTGAAATCCTTCAAAGGTACAAAGTATGAAACTGAATTTAATTTTATAGCAGTAATGCGATTAATCAATAATAAAGTAGTATTTTCATAATTTAATATAGAATTTTAAGACCATTGTAAAGTGTAAGTTGAATTTCAGTTTGGATTACTATTGCCATGATGGTTTTTATTCATACGAACTTCATTAAGCTTGCAAAATAAATGATTATAGATTTTGTTCATACATCGTGAATCGTATGCTCTTCATTATATTTTAGGAATCCGTAAAGTAAATAATTTTGTAATGAAATGGAAAAGAGAATGCAGAAAGTCAGTAAATTTATTTTATTAGCTGTTTGTCAGCGGCTAAGCTAGCATGAACTTCATTGTTTAATAATGTAGTTATTAGCTAGAATGTTCAATGACTAACCATTTCGTGGTCGACAGGAAGCCATATATTTTTCTCCTCTTTATTACCGTATCGCATATATTAAATAAAACGCATACATTGATTGTACTTTTATTTCTTTCAAAGGTTCCACGTAACACAGTAACTAAATATAGTAAATTTAATTCAATCGATAATTCAATAGTTTTTATGTGATATAAGTACTAATAAATCATAAAATGTATATACTTTTTAATTTCCAGGGCGTTATAAGATAGTTACCGAAATGAATCGTCCTTTAAAGTATTTTTTTCAGAAATTGTTCGACGTATAAACTTCAAATGTGGTGTATAAAATGTTAAAGAATATTCATTACAGAAACATACAAAAATATATCTAAAAAAAATTCACATTGCGAAAATGATGTAAGCAATGTTTTTTTATTCACATATTATTAGGAATTTCCGATGTAAGAGCAACGTATGAGGATTCCAAAACGATTTTTTTGCAGAGAGTTGTGTAAAATAGTTCTGGAGATATTGGTGGAAATGTTCACAAAAAATATGGTTTACTTTTCATATTCGAAGCTGTTAAAATCGAAGTTATGAAAAAATAGGTTACTAGAAGTAAACATAGTTATTATTTAACATAGTATACTATTTATCATATAATTAGTACACTATTTAACACATAAATATAATGGTTCTAAATCTCACAGTTTTTTGAGAAATTCACTATATTTTAAGAGTGTTACAGATATAATATGCACTATATTTACATGGTGAAAATAATACTAACATTTGTAATTGGTATCCTTAAATGTTTATACGTGCCTAATATGTATGGAATCCTCATAGTACGAGTTGTAACTAACAGGTTTTATTTAATATTATTTAAAAAAATATATTTTTCAAGTACTCTATTTAATTTCTAGAACTTTAAAGTATACAAAAATGACAAAATTATTAAAATTAATTTAGTATTTTTTACGCTAAACTCGAACATACACACAAATGGATAAATATTTGAAAAGCGGTCGATTCATTTTCAATAGTTTATCTTCATTTTCATTTCGATTTATTTTCAATAGTCTTTCTTACTCGTTTTTGTCTTTACTATAACATATATACATTAATTTTTTTAATGTTTTATATTAACTAAAAGTATGATATGTACTATAAAATAAACAACATTTTACTAAAAAATAAAACTGTTAGGGTTAGCCCTCCCAGCGCTTAGATTAAACTTGTTACGTCTAAACTAACTTTAATATTAGATCTAACGGAGTGGAAAAGCTAAATACTTGCACAAAAATTTTGTTTACGAAACGCGGTTTAATGTGAACAGAGTATATTAAAAGCGAACAAGCAACAAATTTTGAACCAAGAGAAGTTAAAGCGGTTTTACACAACGTTATTAATAAACTTTTTGAAGGCTTTTATTGAAAAGTAGTGTTCATATTATTTTGGTATTTTTGAAGTGGTTTTGTAACGGTAATGTAGATTCATTAACAATATATTATAATTTTATATGTAGATTAAACTATCAAAATGATTAATCAATAATTTTATTAGTTAATTTATACTATTAATAAAATTGTAAAGTAGTGAATTCTGTACATGAAAAATATTGTAAAAAGTGTAATTTAGCATAAAGATTAATGAAAGAAGCCAGAAAACCTATTTTTAGAATTTTTGTCTATCTGTATGTATATTTTTTTTGTCAATCACGTGAAATCTACTGGACGGATTTTTATGAAATGTTGTTTCGTAATAGTTTACACCCGAGCGTAACATATGAGGGAAACAATTCAAATAATCTATCTTATTCCGAATTTCACACGGGTAAAACCATGGGCCGCGCCTAGTTTACATATAAAAGTGACATGCATGTTATAAAAACATTGATATTAAATCTATGTTAACGTTATTTTAAATTTTTATTTTATTGGCTTTTATATAATATCAGCACAAATGTTTGATAAAATCCATGATAGACAAATTTTTTATAAATTGTGGTTATTAAACTTTGTATTCACTACTCACAGCGTATTTTCAGCGAAGCAACTAAATCGAGATTCCAATTTTAACTAGAGTTAAATATGACATTGACAGATGGTGTTTAACAATCTACATAAACGTGTTATACAGTTTGAACCTATACCATTATTTCCTTTAATAATTAATGGTATAGGTTCAAACCGATAACTTAAACTATTGTTTCCTTCGTTTACCTCTATATTTATATTGATATTAATTATCTTTTCTGAACTAGCTATCTTCTCTATTAGTTTTTAACATTTCTTATATAACATATGACACATATGAATAATATATGGCCTTCGTTTACAGGTCGAGTTCGTGGAGGCGTACTGTGAGCCGCGCGACTCGGCGGAGCCGCGGCGGCGCGGCGCGGGCCTCGAGCGCGGCAGCGGCTCGAGCGCCAGCCCGCCCGAGCCGGCGCCCTCGGCGCCGCCCCATCAGCAGCGGCCCTACTCTCACCCCTATTTTCAGTCGGGTAAGTGTTGTGTTTTTAATGCCGCTACTTATTCAACAAGTAATTTGGTGAAAACTACCTTTCTAAAATTCCGTGCTTAATCTATGTGGAAAGTTGCTCTTATGGTTTTTTTATATTTTGAGGTACTGACAATAACTAATAAATTATTCTTGGAAAATTCAATTTTGCCGCTAATTTATAAATATCGAGTTTATTGTTTCATCAAAACTAGAAGACTGGCTAAAATAAAATAAGGATGAAAACATACCCTTAAAACTGGTTAAGGCATATTAAAAAATTGGTTATTTCCTTTTCTTTAAAGTCAAATTTCGAATAAAGAATCTAAAATGTAAAACAAAGTAGATAAAGCTCAAAATTAAATTATGGGCCTTGTAAATCCGGTTTAAAATAATCGTTTCATCATATGTAAAGTATGATTCGTTTTAGGTGATGTCATGAAAATTTGCGACATACGTAACGAAAGGGTGTTATGGATGTAAAAAAATGTGTTATGGTAGTATAGAAAATATTTGAAGATCTGACGATTTTCATTAAGGATGTAGCGGAATATGTGACGGAATGAAGTATTGATTTGCTATGCTACAATCATTCGTTATTAAGTGAAAAGTCTTGTTTCGTATCATATTACATCGCGTGATAGCAATTATTACTATTTTTTGCATAAGCTGTAATAATTTCGGGTTTTTCTTGTACTTTATTGATTATAGCCACCAGAAAACACCAATTCAATAAAAAATGATCTCAGCTAACGCAGTGCAATTTGAGACAATCGACAATCTTGATTGCAAATTAAACGGTAATTGGTATATTAGCGAGGAAATTAAAATACGCATAGAACAAGGCAGAACTTTGTTTATCAAGATACAAAAGATCAAATGCGGAAATGGTGTTACTTTGAAACTGAAAAACAAATTAAATTCGAAAGCTGAACGCTGTCCGATACGCTTTTCTGTAAACTCGAAACCTTCGAAATCTATGTAAATCGGAGACAAGGTTCGAATCGAAGTAGCTCTGCAGCGAATGAACAAGGGTAATAAGAAAAAGGTAACATGAATAAAAGCATGGAATTTAGATAATTCAGGCATCCAATGTGGCATTCAGGAAGATACTTGAAGAATGGCTTCAAAGATTTTCGGTATCCCATTTCATAGCTGCTACCATCAAAATTATTATAGCCAGTATGATAGATAACAAACGCTTGGGAGGGGTGCAGAAAGCAGATCATGTTTATAAATTTGTAAATTTTTACGAGTTACACACAAAGTACGAATTACAAACATACATGACTATACAGCGTATTACGTACTTTAAAACGAACAATTCGGTGAGCATTGTTTGATAAATAGGAATGATGTCGGGCAGTGACGTGATAACTGGGAATAATGACATAACCATAATGGTCATGTGCAATGAGACCATGTCGGTATCGAGCTTTATAATATTTTTATTTGCCTTGATAAACAGCATTATAAAGATGGCAATTTAAACTTATACATATGAAAAACGAAATAATTAAAAGTAAAACTGGAAAGACCGAGACAGACTGAAAAAAAGTGTAAATTATTCATAAGGTTTGTTTACACGAACTGAATTATTACAAGGAAAGAGACTATCAAAACACATCTAAGCTGTTTTAGTTATTTATTCATATCTAATTATAAACTGAAATTCTTTTCTGTCTTTCCCTTTGTTGGAAAAACCTTTGAAATGTTTGTAAGGATATTAAAGAAATTAATGAATTGGTTTTTCTTCTTACAATCTTTTATTACAAAATTCCCATTTACCTACGCCTGTATAAATATATTTCCATACAATATATCACCGGAAGATTAATTCTTAAAAGCTAATCTCAGCTGAGTTTCCATAGTCCTGACTAGACTCCAACGAGGACATTGTAGGGAGAAAAACTTTCATCGGGCAACTAACTATTGTCGGCGGCCTCTGAAAGGAAGGCTGTTACAGATTACTTCCATTGTCTAGTCGTCGCTCAGTTTGCCGCAGCGAGTTTCAAATGAAAACTCTGGCTGATGAAAAAAATATTTGTTTTAAATTATTTATGCGGGTTTTATACACGTGCAATTATAATGGAATATAGGTTTTTCCTCATAATAATCGTAGCAGTTTTAGTAATTACCCTTTTCATTGTTTAATTTGGAACGTAGCAATTTGTTTTTCCTTGTAGTGAATTTATATGCAATGTGTATTTATAATTTAATAATAATGGCATTTACATAACACTCGTTTGAATATGAGATTATTATGCATTTCGAAAAGAGGAAGCAGTGAAACTGGTATTCTGGCACGATCACTTTATGTTTTAGTAGTTTCTTTCCTATTTTTGTACGCCTCATTTTTACAAAATTCCTTTCTTATGTGTTGACAAGTCTAGAGAAGGAAGGATCATATTTTTAAACATGCTTATATTTCATTTAAGTACGTAAAGCTTTACTTATTTATATACGTAGTACTAAAATTCTGAATATTCAATAATTATATAAAAGAAAATGAAAAAAAATGTATATGGAAGACGATGAAAGCAATGATGCGTTTTGATACACTTATAGCAATATATTAGAGAGTATAGTAAATGTAGGAAATACGAAAAAATAATTTGTAAATAGACTGAGTATAGCGGAAATGAAATCATTTTAGTAAAAATTAAAGTAGCAGTCGAATAATGATTACTTAGAACTTGTAGATAATGAGAGATTGACCAAAAAATATATGTAGGAGAAAAAAAGGGATACTCTGAAAAGCTTTCAATTGGCAAGTCAGAGTTGTGAAATAATAAAAATTAAAAGATATTGAAATGTAGAATTGACATATGTAAATGAGGTAAAAGAAGTATATTTGGGAAGGCTTTTGAATATTAATACTTATGCGTATTAGCAATTTTACCCGTTCTTCTTGCGGGAGAATTTGTGCTATGTTACACTTTGCTAAATCTTCTAATGTTCCTCTCTGTGATGCACTCAGAAGTGTGTCTCAGGGACTAGAAGATAGCGGTGATCTTTTAGCTAATTTTATGTAAATGTAAATTTGTTATTCGATTAAAAATAAAATAAATAATCCATCTAACGAAAAATTATGAGACAAGAGCTTTATGCTGCCTTGAAAAAGAAACAAATGTCGCGGTCAATTAATTATATAATAATATGTTAAGCAATTAACTAGTATTCGATTTAAATAGCATATATCTATTGCAAATATTGGACAAAACTCAAAAGTATAAAATGTTCATTACAATTCATCCAGCAGATTTGCTTGCTGCATGTGACTAAGGAAAAGGTCTCATCACTACTTTGTTATATGTATAGATTTTGTCAACATATAACGTTATATGAAAGTGTAGATTAACCAAACATTGAGAACATAATCACTTTTACAAACCAAAAAAAAAGCCTTGTGAAAATGTGATTTAGTAAGTGTTAAATTATAACCTAATTAAGGTTTTCATTTATGTACACAAAGGAATGGCTGTATGATTTTTAAAAGAAATGTTAAATACTTTTCAATAAAGGTTCAAAAACTATATACTTTTTCTTCGAACCATATGTACAAATCTTTTCATTGAATCATAATCATACGTTCGAATAAATACGACAGCTCATCGACGCCCCAGCTTCTTCCACATCTGTGCCCGAGATGACATATGTCATCATTTTGTCTAAGAAGAAAAAACATCGTCAAAACGACCCCTTTGCTTTAGGAGGCGCTTAGTCGCGCGTGGTGGTATGTCAAAGCGAATGAATAAATCACGCTTTGATGAAACGTCAAGTAGATTAAGCACGAGTTTACCTTGAGTGACTTGGATCAGAACAGAAGCTTCACGTTATAATAATTTGAGTTTTCATGTAAATTAAGCCTGTCTACTTGTACTTAGTTTTACTTAAGGTCATGGTATTTTGAAAATGCCTTTTAATATGTATAAGTTTTTAAATGTCACTAGGTATGTATTTGTACATATTCTCATAGGGATATATACCTACCTACTCGTACAACACTTGTCAAAATATTTAGATGTCAAATCACGTATCAGTATTCTTGTAAATGTCAAATCACGTATCAGTGATCTTTATTTAAATATAAATATGAAATTTTTTTGGAGATTTCTTCGTTAACTAATTGCAGAAAAAAGATCAGGAATGAAATTAGTGAAAATGTATCTAATTGTATTTTTTATCGAATAAAATAAACGCAGTTACTTTTTTGGACTTCAAACAATCGTTTTGTAAAATTTTGGTTTAATTTAAATTATGTGGCGGTAACATTTTTTAAAGGCTGGTTTTTTGACTATATTGACACTGCTGAGTGGAGATATTTAAAATGTGAGTTATATTCAAGATTACGACCCGCTATCCGTTAGTTATAATCGATCTTTAATACGGCAGAAGTTTTCAATAAAAATAACCAAAGTTTAGACCGTAATTTATTTATTCAGATCGATAAAAGTTCCCAAAATTAAATTTTCATGAATTTAGTTCTGACATAATAAAAAAAGCCGCGTATTCATTTTATTGTCAAGTAAATATATTAAACAAATATTGGGGATTCGACTGTTATTAAAATACCAAAAACAAATTAAAAACCGTTTTTGTGTTTTAAAAAGAAGATGATGGATTTAAAAGATCAGGATCAAATTTATATATAATAACATTGCAACTAATACGAAAAAAATTAACCCTTTAAATGATTTTGTATTTGGAAGTACTGACGCTAAAAATATTTCTAATCTCAAACAAAAATATTTCAACACCATTTTTTTTCTTTTATATGTTTTTCAATCTCAGATAAAGTTACAAAATAAAAGCACTGATAAGTTGTCCTTCTTCTTTTATACGCTTTGCTTCGTTCACAATACTGTTATCTCACATTTCAAACGGATGTAATCGATTTAACCTTTTAAAAGAATTGAATCGTTTGATAAGAACTTGATTCCATTTTATTCGTGGAAACACAACGGATGTTTTGATATTTTTTATACAACACACAAAATATTATGAGATTTATGTTAGTATATAGATGGTTACTAATATGAAATTCGTCAATAGATTGATACGAAATCTCTTAAGAAATATTGGAGCATTAAAATTAGCACTTTAGCGTATTCGTCATGTTTTGCGATTATGGTAATCAAATTATATTTGGAAAATTGTCATGGGGTTTATCCATTGAGTTTCGCTTCGTTAACGTTTATCTGTTTGGGGATCTGATTCCGTTATGAGCGAACAGCGTGACGGGATAATGGAAACTGCACGCTGTGTTACGTTCATATTTTAATATCCGCACCGTCTCCACTAATGTGATGTTTTGAAATGTTAGTTGGAAAATATTATAAACCATTTTTGTATAAATAATTGTGGGTTATTTTATTTATTATTTAAAACTCATAAACACCTTTGTAGAAAATGTGATGTTTAATTTCTAAAAATTAAAAAAAAACGTTTTGCGGTAAAATTTGAACATCAGTTGAATTTGTTTTAAATCCCGTTTGAAAGTAACAGATTGAGCTTATTTTTAAATATATTAATGTTATCGATATTAGACATGTAGTGAATTCAAGTCAACATTTGCTATTTCAAGTTGAAAAAATGAGATTTTTCACGATAAATAGAGCAAAATGTTACTAAGAAGTTGAAGAATAAAGATAATCGCAAGATAAGATATTTTCGTGGTCATGTTTTGGTTGCTTGAGTTATATTGATATAAATTTGGTGTATACCAAGATTGTATTTTATGTTTATTGCTGGCTATGCCAAATAATTTACATAAATGGAATCGCATACAAACCAATGCATAATATAATTTTTTGTTTCAATCTTCACAGATTCTGCTAAAAAATTACTAAATATAAACATGAGGAAAGTAAATTTCTTGAAATGTGCTGGGGTATTCATAAATTGGGCTTTCGCAGTTAAAAAATTTAACTGTTTTAGTTAGTAATAATCCAGAAAAAGACCTCATTTAGTTTATGATATTTTCTATTGTTGAGCCTCTTTGCTCTATCTTGGTTTTTACTAAAAGTTGTTGATATTAGCCATGGAGAGATGAAATGGGTAAGTATTTATATTACCTGTAATTCCGCTTATACAATCTGTCATTGAACGCTAAGACCTTGTTACTGTTACAATATTATCAACAATGTAATTTGACAAGTTCTAATATAATCTACGGTAAGATAATGCTTCACTTGAAATGGGTTCGGACAGTTTGGATGGCCCTTTAATCTTGGATAGTTTCTCAATAAATGTCGCCATCACTGTGATTTATGTAAAATTTCCAAAGCTATAAATTTAATAATTTTGAGTTTAAACTGTAATTCCTTAAACAATAACCACCTCATTATTAAATAACAGATGATGTTTTAATAGTATAGTCTTATATTTATATATAGTGATCTTTATTTGTTCGGTTTTGTTTGTTTTTATTTGAAGTGTTTAGTGGATTAAATGTTGAAATCTCCAACGATTTTCTGAGAATTAGTTATATCTAAGTTCACGATTTAATCTGTGTAAATAAACAAATAATACAAAACTCGATGTGAAACTCTTGCTGACATTAAGAGGAAGATACTAAGTGAAATGTAGCTTCATTATCTTAAAATGGTATAAATTCTAAATTAATATTATGGTTCCTTACCTCAAAAGGAAAACTGAACCCTTATACTCGTGTATCTGCCTGCCACAGCCCTTTTTTCTTGGAAACCACTTTATGCAGAAACTTGAAATTCAACATAGTTATATACATATAACACATATTTCAATAGCCAATACTCAAAAATATGTACAAGGAATTTTCGGAGAGTGAAAATTAAATACTTGAATTTTTTTTTATTCTTATATAGTATAAGGGTGCCTCTTTCTAAGGATTGATAGTTAGGAAGAATGACTTTAGAAAAATACAGTTTTAGAAGCCCATGCAAAGATTGTAGGACACCGTAAATTATTATTTTGCAGCTTTCGATTGTAAAAATAATTACAAGAATTTTGTGGGCGTAGAGGATGAGTTACCCCTAGGATTTGTAAAAAATAACGTAGTATGACTACGTAATCGTATAATTGGGAAACCGTACTAATTCAAACTTTAAAAAACTGCATCTGGAAGAACTTTAAAATGGTATTCCTCCCCTTGGTTTATAAGCGGCCACTGCGGGGAGCCGTATGGCATTTGAGCGACCGCGCGCTCTTTGGCTGCTGTTTTCAAAAGGTAATAACGTCAAAGGGGATCCGCCTCATTCCCACATGCCATTTGTAAGAATGCGATGTTGGTAAGTGCGAATGTGTATGTAATTGCCTTGGTTGGTGGCGTGTATATTGGAATAGAGACTGGGTAGGTAAAGTTTTCACGGTGGAAGGAGCTAACCGATAGAGACGCGAGCGATCAACCGTAGATGTATTTTCTCTTGAGTGAACGATTGTTTTGCTGTTTAGAGATATATGTGTGTCAAAGAAAAATATTAAAGAGTCTATAAATTATATTTCAAATAATTGATATATAATATGATTACGTAAGTGTATACGATAATTGGTAATGAAGGAAGTTTTAATTTCGCCAACGAGCTGCCAATAAAGTGAATAAAATAAGCTCATTGGCGAATTCACTTCAAAATCTAGATATTATACTGTCTGCTATAACTAATTTTTGAAAGTTTTGATTCTTCTAATAATAATTAACTTCACTAATTAAACATTTTATATGATATGCAATATATTACAATATAAATGTGTAGGCAACTACCTATATAACATATTAGATTTAGACATTCGTGTATAACACCCTAATCGTGTCAAAGCTCACGCGTGAAATTGTCAAACTCGGGGTCGCCCCCCCGCGTTGGTTTAATGAAAGTAATTGCAGATTTAAATTACTTTTCCGAGCGACTGGCCACAATGCCCGTCGGCCACGTCTACCTCGTTTGTTGATCATAACTCACACTCTAATAGCGAGAAGGGTATTGATTGTTTAGATATAAGAAATAATTGAAAATATGCCTCGCTGACTTTGTTGGTAATCATTGGATTGCTGCTTACTATAATAGATTTTGTCTTAACAGATCGTCAAAACTTCTATAGCGTCTGTTTTCTTTGGCTTGTTTTGTAAAGAAATTATAATTTTAATAAAGTAAATTAGACTAATGAAACTACACGGGAAAAAACTACAAAAAATGTTTTTTTTACTTGTGTTTTTTCTACAGATTGCGTAGCTCATGTTCGTCCTTTTTAATAGGTTCATGACAAAAATTAACATTAAAATAAAAATTGATAGCGCGGTATTTATTTGTATATGTGTTCAATAATAATGCTAATGTAAATTGGTATTGAGTTCATTTTTATATCGCCCTTTTAACCTCAAAAAGTTGAATAAGAAGTAAGAAATAAAAAAAACGTGGAGATCAACCTCAATGCAATATTGTAGTAGATTTTTTTGCAATAAACTAGTTGCAAATTACATTACAAAAGAACATCATTTCATTCACATTAGGTTTATTCCCAGCCGAATATTCACTAATTTAAGAGTTATTTTACCGCATGCATGTGATCTATAATTAGCATATAGTTATGCTAATAAAAATGATTTATATGCCATTTTCTGAAATAAAAATGATTTTATAATCGTTTAAAGTACACAATAATATCTCATTGAGATAGTAAATAAGTCTACTTTAATTGATGCACACTAATTACTAACCATTACAAAAGAAATTTAGTTCATAAGATCATGTCTATTCACAATAGAATATTCGCTGATTTTTAGGAATTATTTAACTTAGTGGTGTATAATTAGCATAAACAATTCTGAAAAGAAAATTATTTTATTATCGTACAAAATAAACGTTACGTAAAATCTCAATGATGGAGCAAAGAAATCTACTTTTACTGCGGCACACTATTTGCAGATTACATTAGAAAACAACTTCATTTCATTAAAATCATGTTTATTCGCAGTAGAATATTCGGTGATTTATAAGTGTTTTAAGCTTAGTAAGTAATCTATAAATACCATAATTAATTTTGAAACGAAAATGATTTTAGAGTCGTCCAAAGTACAGTTTTTCAAAAGTCATGTATAAATTATTATTAAATCTAAAGGGATATGAGCAGAAAGTTGTGTAATTTGTTTTATTTTTGTTAACGGTAAAATAAATACCAAACAGTCTATATATATCAGATACCTATGTCGAATTAAAAGCCCACCAACGTCATTAAAGAGTTCTATGTGAGCTTTGAGTGCTGCACAAAGCCTTTGTTGGTTTAAGAAGCCATATATTGAGTTCTCCGCAGGTCTTAAACCTGCCATTCGCTTTTGTTCCGATTGCCGCACACGTAATTGCTTAAACTAAGGTATCACGGCTGTGTGTTTAAAAAAAATGTTGTAAAGAGTGGTGGAGTAAGAGGCTTTTGGTATGAATCAGCGCGGGGGGCGTCTGTTTGTAGATTTATGTGCAAAAAACCACTGGCATAGTGGTTTTTTTAATTAATATTGTGAATAAAAAGTAGTACTCGTAAATTAATGACCAAATTACGTGTGATTGAGGCAGTACACAAGGTTTATCTATCTGTTGATTTATGTCGGTATGTTATGTTCTCTTTTTGTTTACATACCTTTATCAGTATATCGATACCGCATTTACATTTTTCTCTTTTTTCTAAAATAAAAAATTGAAATTTTGTTTGGCCATATTTTCCCAGGCGCTCCTTATAATTTTTCCCTTCCATTGTTATAAAGGCTATTTGTATATTGATGCAAATAAGGGAACTGAATTCTGGTATTATTTCTAAGTTACATTAAAAAGTATATAAAGATTTTATTAGGTTCGCAACTAATAAATCGTAGTTCAGTAGAATTTGATGAAGAAAATATTTTAACTTCTGCCTCAAGGCATGAAGTTGTTTTTTTATAGCATTATGAGAGCTTGAGACTAACTCTAAGATATTACTGTTTGATATTTGACCTAGGATAGTATTTGAAAAACCTTTGTTTAATAGGCACCATAAAAGCTCTTTATTCTTTAAATTTTGAATTGCGGCGGTCTCCTATGAGAATTGTCGGAGAGACCAATATTTACTTCTTAGAATATTTGAAACCAATGCTTGACAGTCTTGTAGGGGCTTTTATCCATCATTGTGGATATATTAGATATGTACTAGGTGTTTCTATAGAAGTCGCTGGAAAAGAGTGGCGGATTTGTTAATTACAAACCTAATATTTAATGACTTCATAAGTTAATGATATACCTTTCGAGGAAATATTTCATGTTTAAAAAGTTTAATTTTACACTTGTGCAATAAAATAA
The DNA here is from genome assembly GCA_039881145.1 of Druceiella hillmani. NCBI lineage: Eukaryota > Metazoa > Arthropoda > Insecta > Lepidoptera > Hepialidae > Druceiella > Druceiella hillmani. The sequence continues at coordinate 1,949,728 of JAYKKI010000032.1, read as the reverse complement.
AATGGCAAATATTAAATATTATGGTTGCACAAATTTAACTAGAGAGCAAATTCCAAATGTTATAACTCTATAACCTTTTGTTAACATTCTTTGTGCAAATCTATTTCAATAATTTTTTTAATCGTAACCTAATGTTAAAAAATGAAGCAAAATAGCTTAGTTTTAATACGACTCAAATTTTATTGGGAACATATAATATTTAATGGATTTAACGTAATCTTAATGTAATAATATTGCCAAATGAAACATTATGAAGCTTACATGGGTCTTAACATTGTCAAATTTACATTACATTATGTTGGTACATGACTAGGGCGTAAGTCCTTCGAACTTCGATTCACGACACTTCGTTATCATAACTTAGGTCGTGCATAGTATCCTTGTAAACCGTAAGCAGATAAAGCCGTCTTAACCTAAAAGTTAGTATCTAAGCGTAGGATTAAAAGCTATAAAGGTTTGATTTTACACATTGATAAAGAGATAAATATTTTCAGTTTACTTTCACAAGAAAAATATTAGAAGTTTAAAGCTTTTCATGGCCGTTCTTTCATTATTGTTTTATATAAGGAAGTAAAAGTCATGAATAGCTATAAATCTTTTATAAACTTTTTAAAATTTAAAAATGTTTATTTTTATATAATAACAGTAAATTTATTTTACCCAACTGATAGATCTGGGTTTTAATAATCGGTGACGATTTTTTATCAAAACGTCAAAGTTTCCTTTACATGTACCTCCTGCTATACTTATCGATACTCAATGAACACAAAAATATTATACATAATAGTATTTCAAGATAAAACAGATTACGAAAAATAGCATCCATATGCAATGAGATATTATCATCTAGTTTCGGAACCACTAGGACATATTCTATCTTTTTTTTAACATTCCTGGTCATTCTTATTCTAGATTACTACTTTATTGACATAATCTTGAATCTTTCACAAATCTGATATATATATCGGAAAACCCTATTACGTCAGCTAGGTAAATTGAAGACATTGCTATCTAGTTTTTAGACACTATGCGTAATACCACTTAAGAAAATACGAGACTTACGAGTACGCTCTTAATTATTCTGAATAAAAATTTTGTTTGAATTATTTTTCGATATATAATTTTATAACAACGACTGTTTTATTTTTTCTTTAATGCTTCTTTCTGGGGTTTTTATTGTAATAAAATGTAAATAAAAATAACGCATGTAATAAAATGATGCAGTAAAATCAAATTAAAGACAACAATTTTTTCAGTTAATAATTTAGTCACAGTTTTGTCGGTTTGAATGATAAGATTTGATAACATTACTCATCGGTTTAAACGATAAGATTTGTTAGTATTATTCATCGGTTTGAACGATAAGATTGACTTGTCGACTATCGGCAATGTATGGCTCTTTATAAGACGTTCTTGATTAATCGATATAAACATAGACGTAAACTTTGTGACCCGCGTTTTCTGATACTGTAATAGAATTTAGGTAAATAATAATATCTTTGTCGCGTCGTTAGTAAGCGTCGCTCTCAGTGATTTAATGAGCTGTGAGTGCGATAAGGTCTTCGAGTGTACGCTTCTTCTTGTACTTGGGCTTTAAAGAGGGTTTAATAGTGAAGTAATGTCGGATTATTCGTAGGCAAGTTTTGAGTTAATGTGTTTAAGTGAAGGCCAAAAGAGTGCTTATAGTTTCTGGATTTCAATACATCGTGAATCTTTGTTTAGAAACTTCAAATTATGTGCAATATTTTAACTAGAGTTGTTCTTTATATTTTATGTAAATTATTTAATATTTAAGGTTAGATAAATGATATAGGTTAGCGAAAATAATTTAAAGTAAACTATCCCGCTTTCCTTGATTAAAGTTGAATTAAGTGTATTTTTTGAAAGCACAAAAAAAACACAAAACACGTTTTTCAACTTGCCAATAGCAAGTGGTTTGCTGTCGTAATTCCTAATATGTAAATATTATCGTCATTAAATAAGTGTAATGTTTAAAAATAGGGAATAAAATTGTCCCTCTCATGTTATAAAATTGATATTTTCTAGTTTATTCTGACAAATATTAAATATTAAAAAATATTCAATATTTGCCATTTTATTACAACAAATATAACACACAATTTTGTAAACTTAAAACATTTCCTGCAAAAATATGTACTTCTGCATTGGATTTTCTTCGTGTTTATAGATATTTTAAACAATGTATAAATTAGAAATTATTTATTTAATAAATATTGTCAGATATAGTCTAATAATATTATTTACAGCTAGCTTTGTCTCGCAATTAGCATGAAAAAGGAAAAAAAATGGTGTTTTGATCTAAAATTAAATATTTTTACGGGAATTTTATTATAGTTTGATATGTACAGAATTGCAGAAATTACGAAAAAATAAAAAAAAATTGAACCCTGCAATATATAGGTTGGCTTGTTGGGCTTATAAGGGGGACCGGGAAGAGTTCATACAGAGCCATAGCTTGAGATGCACTGAATCGTTGAAATTACAAAAAAAAAGAAAAAAACTGTATCTTGCAATAGATGGCCATAGACTGATATGTTGGACTTGGCAAAAGATCGAGCAGTGTTGGGCCGAAATATTACGAGAGTAAAAATGACACTCTTAAAAAGAGAAAAATAAAAAAAAAATTTGACTAAATCATAAAAAAAATTTAATTAAAACATTAAACAGACAGATGAGAAATCTTATATTTTTTTATAAAAAATCTGGTTATATTTTGTAATTGTTTGTAACTTGATATTTGTAAGAAACTTTTCGAACTATCAAGATGAAATAAAATGCAGATATGTCTCGTTAAATATTCTATACACATATTTAATCCATCAAACTCGTAAGACTGAAAGGGTCATTGAAAAAAGTTATGTAAAACTCGAAAATCGAAAGAAATGTTAAAAGTTATGAAAATCGAATCGAAGAAAACATTAATTTTGTCAGTAACTGAGAGGATGTTAATGTCATTTAACAGTATATTTATAATTTATTAAGGTAATGGCTTTAAAATATTATTTTTGTACTTGATTCTCAAGTTATTATGCATTTTTAAATTTTTTATTAAATTTTTATCATTTTATTTTTATTTACTATTAACAATTTTCGATGTCTTAAACATGTAATATATTTTTATTGCATTATGAGGATAGTTTTTTATTATGGTTACAAATTTGTTTTTTATTTTTTGTTCTTTTCTGATTGTCAATCACTGAATTGTTTGGTTTTCGTGTTCGAAAATATCAGATTTTTAAATTATATTCTATTTGTATAACGCCAGGATCATTTTGTCAGTCTCATTTACCACTTAATTGGACGAATGAGATATAATTAATAATTAATAATGAAACATAATTAATAATTAATAACAGGCATGCAGCATAATATGATACTGATGTTTGCGCTGTGTACTGAAAAATAAATAAAATACACTTTTCTAAAAATTTAAATTTCATTAATAGATTTGCAGATAGTTAAATATTAATATATTTGATTACAGCCACTGTTAAAAAGCAAGATATTTTAATCAATAATCAAACTGGCTTGTTTTTAATAAAAAAGAGCATCACCGCTAGCTATTTGCATTAACGACTTATAATTCGCAATACCTAAGGGTGCGCGATACATCCGCCTCACGTACAGAGAGGGTAGTTTGCCCCTCGCCTTGACTTGCTATTTAAAGCGGGTGGGGAGTCGCACTCTAGTTCCTCGTTTTATTTTTTATGTAAGTTTGGTCCGCTCAATCTAAGGCCCGCGGTCGCATTCGATGAGGAAAAAATCCCCGTAGGCAATCTTTGACATTTAAGGTTTACATCACTTTAACATAAAGTTAAATTAAGTTTAAGCACATGAGTAATAAAAAGTTTAAGAGTGATGCCTTATAAAAATTATTTCATTTCGTCTCTTATTCCATTTTATTTCTTTAGTGTATTATTGATTAATTTACAATTTTTTTCTTAGTTTTTTTTGGTTTCACAATATTTTTGTTTTTATACAGGAGACATAACTTGATATAACTTAACATTGGTTTGTATTTTTAGGTTTCTCTTACTTTTAATGCGCACATTACAATAGAAATATCTTCTAAAATATATTTTGGGTAAGCTGCTTTAATTGATTTAATGAGATTGCTATTTTATAAAAAAACGTTGTTTAAAGTATTTTTACTTTAAAAATAGTATTTTATTTATTGACCTCTTTTTTCTCTGATATGATCTTCGAAGGATGATCTAATTAAATATAGAAATATTAATTCTAGGCTGTGCACTAATCTCTGTAGTTAACATATTCGCATTCTCAAATTTCGAAAACGGCTGTGTACTGTGTATTGACGTAATATGACAGATTTCACAGTTTTATTATTCTCTATAGTAGTAGATGACGTTTGGCTCAACTAGTACATAAAACGTATGGTTTAATGTAATGAAATTAATAGATATCTATTATATTGTGAACGATGTAAATTAATGGACATTAAAATGTTTCTGTGTAGCAAATGCTTGGGTACCTCTGATCTTGGTAGCTGAAAAATCCATCGGAGTACACAGCGCCTATTGGTACAGCTCCGATACAATTAATGATTATTGATTCCCTGTTCTGCAAATATTTATAATTTATAACTGCGAAAAAATATCTATTTTATAATACGATTAAAAATATGATGGTTTTATAGATAGGCCTTGGCCATGAATTGTAGAATTATGGAATATTTATTGATTAGATCATAATATAATTTGAAACCGTAATAGTAAGCTCCACATTTTATGTTGTCTAGATTAGCGAAACAGGATTGATTGTGAAAGAGACCCGGCATAACGAAAGTTTAGGCGCCACTGATCTATGTTGCTATAGAGAGCAACAGATCACGTAGTACACATCGTAGCTGCCGCACTGTAACTAATGACGTTTGATTCCCTCGACTCTACATACTTGCACTCGAAAACTTAGCAGACGGGGTGGTCAGAGGGCAGCGCTTGGCTGCGTGTCGCCTATTGAATTTCCGGACCCAAGATGCACCTTACGAGCACTCATTGGCGTGAAGTATTGTGTTAACTATGTAGTTTCAATTTACTTGAGTTTAACTAAACTCTGTGTTTGATTACGCAATAGATTTTACACGAGTATATTTGGAGGTTTGTTTATATCACTGTATTTAATTAACCGTTCTAAACGAAATTAAATTAACAAGTAAGTTCTATACCTTACGTCTACAAGCAATGGAAATAGTACAAAAACCAGAATTAAAAAATTGATTTAGTACAAAAACCTTCGGCTACGTACAGTTAATAAATTGTATTTAATGATTCGCATTATATACAGTGTTAAGATGTTTCGTTATAGTGATCCGTGGTTTACGAATAGGCGATCATATCGTTTTGATATCATTTTGGTCCACATTGATACAAAAGTATTAATCGGGGAAAATTCTTAAAGTACAGAGTAAAAATACGTTACTTTTCCTACAGGGATTGTAGTTTTTGATATTTATACATATAACAAAATGTTAACGAATCCGTAACTGTATGCGCGTTAGACAAAAACACTGAACGGAATTTACTGGAACTTAAAATTTTGTACTCTAGACGCATGGTCAACATTTTGAATCATTATGCATTTACCTTTTTTGTGTGGGTTGAGAAGAAGAAACGATAACTCGTATGATTGTTTTAACATCTGCGAAAGTTTTGTGCGTGTCAAAATATGAACGAAATAAATTGAATAGACCGTTTTGAAAGAGCAAAAAAGCTTTTGAATAAATTCTATTCCATTCTTTTGGTAATCTGTAAAATTTAAGCACAAGTATATTAGGTTTATATAAATCGTATGACGTATGATGTCTCATTGCAGGGTCATGACTAATATGATAATTTAATTAAAATAAAATTAAGTGTTTAGAGTGCAATGCTTAATAATTTAAAACAGTCTACTATAAGACAGGTTTCCCAACAATGATACAAGATGTTTTTATATTCAAAGTTTAAAAAAAAAACAAAGGCAGTTTGTAGTATTTTTTGCTAATAGATTTATTCTACGTAATTTTATGAATGTTCATATATTTTTTGATGTGACCCATTATTTACATAAGTGTTTCTTTGCTGGTCGTTACTTTAGAGCTTACATTAAAGTGCCATAGATTTCAACAAAAAAAAAACGAGAATTTTTTTTCGTTACTAACGATAATAGTGGCTGGAGAAATATATAAGGGATTTAAAAAAAATGATAATAGTAATGATAATTTATTTGATTGTTTTAATGCCTGCGAAATCTCTGAACGTGTTAAAATATGAATGAATAAATTTAATAGATTATTCAACTATAAAAGTGAAAGGGGGTTTATTCAATATAAATTTTTGTTTCTTCAAAATGGGCATTTTTTCATTTCTATTTTGACAGGTTCAAAAGTTTCACAGACATCAAAATAAATATGAGTCATTGTTACTGGTTCTCAAATCATATAAAGAATAGTGCAATGTTTAAAGGATATTTTTTTATTGAAACTTTTTGCAAAAAATCGGTTGTAATAAAAAAAAATTTTATACTATTTTTCTAAGATAGCGAAGGATTGTTTTCAAGTATTGGTTTTGTAGTATCCATATATACCCTTTAATTAGTCAATATATGTTATTTTTACTTTGAATTAAAGCAGTGATGCCTTGAATATAATCAACGATTTAGAGATTATAATCTATTGTTCTAGATTCGTCATCTGAGCCCCGCTCGTCAGACGAAGAAGAGTTTGGTGAGTACGACGGCGCTTGCGCAGTGCCGACATTAAACTCGCCCGACAGTCCTGTAGCTACTGCACCACGCCGCAATCCATCGCCTTACTATTACGCTGACCTCTTTCGTCCTTCTGCACCACCTGCGCCTCCACGCTATCGTAAAAGTGCCAGTCTCGACGCGCCACACGTGGCGCCTAGAGTGCGTTTGCCCAAGCGCTTTTCTGTCACTGAGGATGGGTTGTGCCGCGAACTAGAACGTTCCTCCTCATCGTCGTCCGAGCACGAGCGGATGCCACCCCGGCGCCCGGCGCAGGACGCGCCCGCCTGCGTCTGTGCCGCGCGCGATGACGTAGACGTAGATGAACTTTTCCATCCTTCGCGTAGCGTGTTCTACGTGCCGGCGCCCCGCTGGCCGCGCGACATGGCCACGCGTCGCTTATACGAAACAGCCTTCGATTGTAAAGTGGCAAGGTCTGACGATGACCTTGACGACTTCGATCGCGTCAGCAACCATCCAGCATTATTGCAAGCTGCTGAACGTGCCGCTGCTTCCTCCTCTTCTTCTGCTGTTGACACTCAAGATGCAAGGCGAAACAAACTCTCAGGCCGAACGGATAGTTCAAGGAGATCCAAGCAGCCGATCAATCGTCAGCAGCAACTTGAAAATGACAGCAACACCTCTTTGATCTCAGAAGAGATGGAGAATATGCACTTGACTAGTGGAGATGATCAGCAAAGCTCAATGACATCTCAGTTACCTCTGCGAGGTTATACACCATCACCGCCGTCCACAGCTCCGCTACCAACAAAATTTCAGCAAAGCAAAGACTATTTGGCAATGAACAGCATTAAGAGTGCTCCCAACTTGCCATCTCAACCTGCCCATCCACGCTTAAAAGACCTTCGTCTACCAGTAAAGTCACTGCGAGCTAGAGAGACCACCATGAGCAGCGACATGAGTATCGTAGAGATGGCAGGTCGAGCAGATGCAACATCAAGTGATTTCGAATTGGGAAATCGGTTAAGAAATATGATTCAAGACTCACAGGATCGAATATCTGAGAGCAAGGGAAGACCGCGTTTAAATAATGGTCTTTTTTTAGAGATTAAGGGCCGGCCTATTTCCGATTCAGATACACCTGACATGAATCGTTTTAGAGGGTCTAAAGAGTCCGGTCCTATATTAGAATTTAAAGGTAGGCCCCGAAGACACATAAGACATAAGTACTCTAGTACGGAGAGCATGGCCACTAGCAGCAGCGGTGGGAGTATGGAGTCTATTCGTAGCAGTACAAGTGAAGGCAATAGAAGTACGAGTAGTTCTGAAAGCCGGCATTCATCAACAATAAGTTCTCATAGTTCTGATTCCAGTAATAATACTGGTTTTCCAAAAATGCATCACGGCTTACCATTATCGGGGTTTATATCGCATCACGCAAATAAACTTCATATCCTAAGTCCTATATCGGACAAATCTTCGCAGGAGCCGGCATCAGAAACTTCAGACAACAATAAAAATAATAATTCTCAAAAAGTATCACCAGATGATAATGGTGATGTAGCCAACTGTGGCAATCAGACTCATATAGAAGCCAACGTCATAACGAAACCAAAACGAAGAATTCCCCAAAATCGCAATTTACTCAACCTGGCGTTTCAGCATTCAATGACAGGTGACACAGAAATACAGGGTTCAGATAGTGGAATATCTATTCATTCTAGAGATGGAGTTAATTCTAGAAACGCATTTTTAGGTTTCTTAAAACAGAATCAGAATCAATCGAATGGTGGACCTAATAATATGGAAAGTAACAATTGCACACAGAACGATTTCTCTGACCTTCCCTTTGATATGCCTAAATTGAGACGAAGAAGAGCAGCTAACCAGAATGAAGCAACATCTGGAAGTACAACATCGGTGGATCTTAGAAACTTGCCTTTCGATATGCCAAAGTTGAGACGGAAGTTGCGAGGGCAGACAATGCAGTTCAATGACATGGAATCTAGCGGCGTTTCTCAAGCCTCTTCCAGTCAAAGCGTGCAGGAATTAGAACAAGGTAGGTTTCCAAGTTATAAATTTCATTTTAAACCAACAATGATATCAAAAACTCTTGCAATGATTTTTTTACATTTCCTTAAGTTCTGGTAGTGTAAGACCGAAGAATGGTTGCTTGTCAATTATAACGGTACATTTAGTAAATCTTTATACAAAAAAATATATTGTTTAAAACATTCCTCCAAATTTCTTTAATTTCACAAAGGTTCATGTCCATATTATGTGTAGAGAATATCAATTTTCATTATTGGAAGTTTTCAAATTAATGTTCTTTTGACCGAATTAACAAATATAGAAACCAGTATTCTCCCAAAATATGAAGCAATAAAAGAAATTCGTTGAACGTATTTCAAACATTCTAAAAGAAACTTATTAGTATCATGAATAGACCTGAAAAATTACATCGATTAATATAGTAATAATATAATATAATTTTTTTGGAATTAATATCAATTACTTAATAAGGGTTTTTAATAGGATTTTTTTTAATTAATGTCAATGACTTACTAAGGTTTTGTTTTGTAAACTACATGAGTAAAATACAAATAAGAAATTTAGATAACCATTTCAGTTTTAAACGAGAAGAATACATATCGAATTTACATTTGTTATTTTTTATATACGGAAGAGCACCACTGAGGTCGAACGCAGAATTTTTATTTTCTCAGTTCTGCGTTACATGTATTAACAAAATGTTTTCTCCATTTATTTATTATCATAAATATTACACTTCTGTATATGTTTAACCGATTTTGTACATTCCGGTATAATTTACCGTATATATTTTTACCATACGTTTAATTTCAATTGTACCATCCAAATAAATGTATTTAGGTATAAATTATTTTGGTTTAAACAATTTTGCCTACCAGTGAACGAGTATTAAATTTGTAGGATTATCTAAATCGGTTTTCTAAAGTATCAAATTAGATTTAAAGCGCGATATGTCAGGGAAGACGTATTACGACAGCTTAGCTACGGATACCATTATACTGATTGAGATGGATAGGGGAGGTATTATTTAACGACGTCGTATATATTTAATCTCATGGGAAATGTAGGGTTTATCTTTTTTCATTGGTTTAAATCGAAAAATATATTTTGTTTATATTTGATTGCAAACGAGTTTTCATAAGCTGCATATATATAATATTCAGGGAAATATGGTCGAAATTAAATAATAGCTCACAATTTAATCTGAATCAATTTGTGATTGCATAGAGAGAAATTCAGTTTTAGGATAAAAGGCATTTATATAAATTATACTTATGTTAAAATTACAAAATATATAATATCTTTCCATTGAATTCTTACTCCATACATTTACATTCCATATTGTTTAATAATCTACTCGATCCAGTCATGTCTCATTAAATCCAAAAATCTAGAGTTTTTTTATAAATAACTTTGTTTAGGCTATTTTTTCATTGAAAAAATCCAAAAAATGTATACGTCAGAGGACGCACGACAGAAATGAATTTAATATATTTTGTGCACGTGGTACAAAACAAATATATTTTGAAATTTAGTAAACACATAACAAGAAACAAAACGTAAATAATCAGATAATGAATTAGAATTACACAAGAAAAGAAGTTCAAAATTTTAAATGGCTAAGTCGCAAGAATTGTCACTCGCGTATTTTGCGTCGCTTTGAGTATGGTTAAGAACGCATGCATAAAAATAAAGCAATGAAAATAACGGAAAATGAACAGAGACTCTGAACCGTTGGCAGTATGTCAGGACACTCGGTTGTGTTGCTCTCTTTAGTTCACTATCGTTTATTTTTGTAAGCTGAGACGCACCATAAGAAGTTTTAATCTCAAAAGAATTTTCCAATGATACTTGTAACGTAATAAATAGTACATATTATTAATGACCTTAGCTTGGACATTTTCCTTAATTTCTCAAGTGTCACTTCATCAAAGTTTTTGTTATCGCTTATATAAAATGTTTCCTAACACAAACAGGACGCTGGATTCTTTTTGATTTCCTTTGATCCCTAATTGAAAATGATTGTGAACAGAATTCGACAACTACCAAATTAATTAAATGCTAATCTTGATTTTAAAAATGTTTGATTTTATTTGATGTTCAATTTTAATGCAAATCAGGACATGACTATGAAAAATAATTTTTCATCTACTCAAGAGGATTTTTTTTAAAAATTAAGGGAGAAACGTAATGTTGAAAACTTAAGAATTACACACTTTATCACAAGTTTGTCCAAAAATAAGATATTTGGCTCGTTTGGAATGAATTACCCAAAGTGTGTTTGTAAAATGAATTTATAAAACCATGTTATAACTATTGTAAATACATTTATAACTATTGTAAAAACGTTTCCATTTATATCGAATTAAGTTTCTCGGTATAATATAATCGTTGAGTTGCCACAGTCACATTAAACATCATTTGTAATTATCAATGTAATTAGCAAAACTATCACGTCACCTAAATTAAAATTACGAGTAGTACTGATCGCGCATGTACAACTCGCATACCAAAATATCCATTTGACATTGTTCATATAGGGGAAGTAAGGGTAAATTGATAGGAACATGAAGTACATACGACCCCTGTAACACCTCCTCTGACGGTCGACACATGGTCAATGTGCGAGGGCTGACAGAAGGACGATGGATTATTCGAATGGATTAGTCGTCATCAATCAATCCCTGTTGTAAGTGAAAGGTTGCTTGTGTTATTCCACGCATTTGATATTGGAGAACTGTTTGAGTGGATATTAAGTACGGTTGCCGAGACTGTAAATAGAGTCGTATCTATTTAGATATGCTTTGAAATGAGCGAAAAAGCTTTAGGAAAGCGAGATTACTTTATTTAAAATGCCATTGAAATCAAAGTAATAAGTCGTAAAAAATGAATATTAAAGCAGCAAATTGTTTTAAAAATGCTTGGATTGTATTCTAAAGTAGATATATCATTTTATTAAAACTGAATCCTTTTTAAAATTTGTTAATTAATATGCAATTAATGATGCCATAATGTATTAGCTGCGATGTTACCAGAAATATTGATTGCATTGAAAAACACATAGAAAACATTAGAAACTTAGAAAAGTCTGTTGCAATAAAGATAGTAACACATAGATAAAATAATATTAACTTACATAACTTTTATGCCATTAAAGGAAAACCTCGACCAAAATTGACATTGAACTTTGAGGGCAAAGCATCCGGTAGAGAAAGCTTGCCGTCCGGTACTAGCGGGCGGAGCCTCAATCTGAACTTCAGCGGTCTGACGGCGGCGCCGCCTGCCTCCGACACTTTTGACAGCAGCCTGCCACTGGAGCGACAAGGGTTAGTTACTTTTCTCATTGGGTGCCTTTATCGATGTTTTGTTTCAGGTATTTATAAAAAAATGTGAATGGGATGCATCGAGAAGAGAGGAGTATGCGTTTTGTGATAAAATGTATTCTCAAAAACTAATTTATTTAGAAATAGCCGTAAACATTTAAAAAGTGTAGGAAATTTTCGTAGCGTATTTTAGGTAAAAGTTCGCACGAATTCCTCGAAGATTTTTCAGTTTTCCAATGTTTATTATGAATGAAAATAATTAGACTAGATAGTTTAGGACCACCAGAGAATCCAAACCATTTTTGGATTCTCTGCCAGGGAAAAATTGATTTGAGACATCTTTTACGAGACGTTATAAAATTTATTGGTTCAGAGTTTCTTCACACATGATATGATAACATCTTGCATTATGCGTGAAGCAAGTCTGCATTTTGCGAAAAAATAGTAATTCTTCACGTATTCTATTAAATTAGGAATTATTGGCTAGGAAAATAATCATATTTTATTAAGAACATAATTATAGTAAATATAATTATGTTCTTCAACATGGACGTTAAATGACAAATAAAAAAAATGTACTGAAATTGTATTCTATATAGTTTCTTTTTTATTTTCAATTGAAATTATTTAATAGAAAAGTTTTTGAATTTATCATTAAAATTTGCATTTAAGTATCGAATTGTTATCCATATGGATGCAGTTTCTTGAAAGTAAATAATATTTAATTCTTATAGATTATCCTATTCTAAGAACATTTTCAATTAATTCAATATTTTTGATTTCACACTCGAAATTCTTAACGAAGAAAATATCCACATAGCTTATATCTAATTTCAATACTTTGATAAATATTTCTAGGTGGTATCACGGTGCCATCAGTCGAATCGAAGCCGAAAGTATCTTACGATCAGCATCGGAAGGAGCTTTCTTAGTCCGCAATAGTGAGTCGACGAAACAGGACTACTCGTTGAGTCTGAAGTAAGAAAATTGTTAAAATATTTGTATCTGTGTTGTAATTCAATAGTTGCTTTTTAAAGATAAATTTTAAAATATTTAATCTTGTTTACTAAGTAAATTGAGCAAGAAAAGAAAGATATTAAGTATTAAATCTTTAGTTTGATAATAGGTACTCTTTTATGATGGTGTACCATCTACTCGAATTAAATAAAAATTTCTAAATATATATGTATGAGGTTCATGAAATGAAGAAATGGAGTAATACCTCGAAAAGCTTTTTGTATTATATACATGCGGAATTCAACTAATTTATTGGAAAATTATTAAAAAAATATGCTTAATTACGATTGAATGTTTGAGGTTTTGTGTTCGAAATAATTAAAGCTAAATTTCAGTAATGGTTAGTGTATTCAAGAACAATATAAATTCGGGCTGAATTATATTGCTCTTGAATGCATGCGATTTTGATAGAAATACTTTTTTTAAATTACCCCTACATATCACTTCTTATTTTCAAAGTAATTAATTGAAAGGGTACACTCCTCTTCTTATTTTGAAAGTAATTCATTTCAGCCATATGAAATTGTGAAATGATTTTCTTAGGTGGGTCATTTCAGTGGTACGTGATAATCTATTTTATTACAAATTTATTTGATTAATAGACGACACTTATAATTTTTGAAGATATTTTAAAACGAAATTTAAATTTGAGATAAAGCATTTTATTTTCATTTCATATTTCATTGTTAATAGAATGCTATAGTTGTATGTTGTTTTTGAATCTTTATTATAATTAATGAAAATAAATCAGTTCAATCAATCGAACTCATAATTAAATACGTCAACAATATTAGTAAATTCTCCTAGATCTATTTCATACGCATACATAGGGTTTTGCAGGTGGCTTTTCTTACAGAATGCTTGTAGGATATCTTTGATAAATACTTCTAGGCTTGCAGGAAAATTCTTATATAACACGTTCGGTGCAGATATTGACACTCTGTCGACGTAACCAGTTTACTTTATGTGACCGATGTCTTCACGTTGTTAACTTACTTAGTTTTAAACATTTTGTGTGAAAAATAGTTAAAAATAACACAATAAAGGTAATTGAAGAAAAATTAAATTCAGTCAATGAAATAGGTTTTTTCCCATTAGCATCGGTGTAGCGTAGTACATCCAAAATCAAATGCCGCACTGTATGTGTTAATCAGTGAACCTGAATCAAATCTTAACGTAACCAAGAATTTTAAATTGTACTTTGTCTAGTCTTTGTCTGTGAAAATTACGATAGATATTAATACGTGTTTAAAATTGTATTTCATTTATTAAATTTAATAATTAGGTTTGTCTGATTTTTGCTTATACGTAAATATAAAGTGCGTCATTATTATTTAAGTGCTTTATTTTCTACGATAAATTCCCGACTGGAGTTAATTAAAAAAATTAAATAAATTTAGCTGATTCATTCAACAATTTTTATATTTTGCCTCAGCAGGCGATCTGTAGCATTAAATTTTTCTATGGTCTTTTTAATGATTTTCTTTTTATTTTTAATGTGACCTAAATCATCATAATTTATCATTATGATCACTCACATTGTATTTTCTAAAAAATTTCATCTTCTAAAAACGGGGCAAAATTATAAAATTGGCTAATGATTCTGAATTGTGACTTTAAATTTTAGAATGTTTAATTGTGTATAAATATGTTATTATTTAAAAACCATTAATTTAAATTTAAGACAGTTAGAATTTCAGTTAATTTGTTTTTTTTTCAGAATTATGGGTATTAGGAGCATTATTTTAAATTATATAATAATTCTATTTTTAATTATTCGTTTCAATATATTCAAATTGGTATTTACCAGTATCATGACTATGTTTCAAATAGATGTATGTAAATTAATCACATTTATATTTAAAAATCGTATTTTATTTATGTTTATCGGTTAGATATCATTCGAGTATTTTTCTCCTTTACTCATTATTACGTATTTGATTCCAGATCAGCACGCGGTTTCATGCATATGCGAATTCAGCGCTCAGATGATACGGGCCAGTACATTCTAGGACAGTTCAGCAAGCCCTTCCCGTCCATACCGGATATGATCCGCCATTATTGCGCCAACCGACTTCCGGTACGCGGCGCTGAGCATATGTGCCTCGTGAAACCGCTTATAGCGCAACTCCTGTGAAGTCTTTTGGGTTATAAAAATGAATATATAGCTTTATATATACATATGTGATTCTGTCATGTATATGAATAGAGTATGGAAACTAGTCATGACGTAATATGAACGTGTCTATTGTTCGTTGTATTTAGTGTTCTAAAATTGTAAAATTTGAGGTATTGGATAATTTTTTATGAGCGGAATTTATTTTTAAATTAACTATTTTTTAACAATTAGACAATTTTTTTAAAATTCTGAATTAATTGGGCTATAACAAAATATATTTCGACGTAAGAAGTAAAGTTATTGTTTAATGGTAACTTTAAAAATAAAATTAAAAATACAATATTCCGTTTCGTAGCACTTTTGGCTGGATATTATTAGATCCGCGGGTACGGAAAATTAAAATATTCTTCCGAATGCTTCGGAAATAGTGCAACTTTGGATTATTTCTCCATAATAATTTATTTTGGTATAATCATGTAATTTTATCAGGCATCTATGTGTTATTTGCGAAATATTAAATTGTTAAGCGTGATATGAGTACATTTGACGATTTTTCCGTTTTCTTATACAATGTTTATAATGTTATATTTGTAGGGTTTTTCTTCAATTATATTGAGTGGTTTTTTTTTTAATTAAATTAATCAATCTAAATTATTTCATTTTAAATAAATGGAAGATGCATAAGTACTCTTCAATATAAGTTTTTTATCTTTTCCATATAAGTTAAATTTTTAGCCCTTAATTGCGAAGTTATGCCTGGCTATATAAAACTTGTTTGCTTTTAAGTTATGAATAAAGTAATAAAGATAATTTTCTTTTGTAAACATATTGACGTTTTGAACCCTCAACTCCGATCGCCGTCACGCTACGTCACGTCAATATTGAGCCCGCAGAATGAGTCACGGCGCGGAGTAGGTCACACGGTACCACGTGCAGTATATTGATTTTACACGACAGGAGGCAACGAACGTGAACACTTAATGAGCTCCGCTGCCGTGACTCATCCGCCGCAGTTTAGTTTCGACTGAAAATAGGTCGATGAGTCACCGCGTTCATTTTTGAGACGGAGTTTCGTCGCAGGTGCGGAGTTTTCTTGCAGACACGCAATTTCATTTTATTTAAAACCTTTCATTCGTAAATTGTGTGTTGGCATGACATTGATAGCGGTGGGATTGAATAGGCGACTGATTTTGAATTATATTTTAGATTACGATGGCAAAATAGGTCTATTTGAATGTTTATACAGAGAAATAAATATATTTATAGGCTAATTTAGGTTTTTGAATGATCACTTTATATTTAACAGAAGGTTTTTTTAGTGAAGGTTTTTTAGCTATCTTTCTGGAGACAGTTTCAATAAAATATATTATTAACTACAATTCATAAATTTATTAGCCTATACATAATAAATCGATAAGTGGCTCTACTATTCGGCCGGGACATAACGACTCGCCTAGGTATAGACAATAACGAAGGGTTATTTCTGATGATTTTTCTCTCTGATTTAATCTATTCATATTTTAATGTACTCATATCGATTAACTCGTTTATATATTGGCATCACTGTCTATTTTCTGCGCATTTACATCAAAGTTCTTTAATAATCTTTTTGTCTAATTTTTCTCCTTTTTATAAGTTTTTAAATTACAGTGAGTTTATTGCCACATTTTCATGTTGAAAGTCCATTTAATTCAGTAAACACTGATTAAAGAATTCTTGATGTCTGAAAACCGAATGAGTTTAATCTTTAATTTTTTTTTAATTGAGATAGAAAATAAATACAGAAATATAAACGAACATATAACGTTGACAATTTACCTAAGAAGGAAATAAAAAGTTGTGAAAATGGATAAAGTGGAAAGTTGAATTGTTAATTGTAATTGTTAAAAATTAGTTATAATTATTTATTGTAGATTTAAGAATTATAATCATTCCAAATATCCATCCAAAGAATGTGGATTTAGTTTATAAGTGATGTCTAGTGTTTAAAT